>CM047902.1:17083465-17279091 GCA_026229545.1 Pistacia atlantica | reverse complement strand
AAAAGTTCTCTATCCTTGTTGGATTTGTTCTTCCTCTTAAACCCTAAGCATAAACTTAATAAGAATTCAACATGTGTACAAATTACTCTCATGTTTAGAGCAAGAATTATTACCTCTTGATGCTTAGGATCAAATCCTTGTAAAAATTCAACCAAAGCCCCTCAATTTCCTTAGCAAAAAGGATGAAGAATTGAGAGAAATGGAGAGTAGTAGAAGTGTATGAGGTGCAGAGAATGGGAGGGTTTCTAAGGCTAAACCCTTTTTAGCTCATATAAATAAGCACTCTTTCCATTTTTGCCCTTGCTCTTCTTAGGGAATTCCATCTCTACCCTTTAATTCTTTACACATCCAACCCCACTCTAATGCATTCTCCTTGAAATTTTCCTTGCATTTCACTCCCCACTTTTCCTACTAATTAGGGGTAGAATGGTCACTTCACCCCTAAGGCAAATTCTCTAGAAACATTATCCAGCTCGTTGCCCCAGCAAAGATTTTTTTTCGCCCCAGCGAAAAATTCCAAAGCATACATCGCCACGAGCCCACGACAACGCTTCTTCTTCGCAGCGAAGTCTGCATTTCTAAAATTCACCAAGACTTCATCAAATTTAGGGTATTCACACAACCATATCAACATACAAACTTAGCCAAGCACCAATTTACCACATTAAGGGTAAAATAAACATAAATCAAAGATGTACCTCAAAGTGGGCGTTATAGATTGGGAACAGGGTAACACAACTTCAAGTTGTATTCTAGGGAAGGTGGAACTTTTACTACAGACTAGAGAAGAATCAGATGTGAGAGTGCCTTTGAAGAAACTAGAAAAGAATCAGAAGAATATTTATCTTTATCATCTGAAGAGCTAATGAGACTAGACTTAGACAAGTCCCTTGATAAAGTAGCTGCACTAGATAAAATATTGCTAGAAGAAACAAATGGATTGAAAGGTGGCATAGACATGTCTTCTGACAGATTACCATTCCCAAATGAAAAGTGTCATGAAGTCTTATCACGTGAATTAGAATCAGGTAGCCTTCCTGATGAAGTATTTATACCAGGTATAGAGGTAACATTATCGGCAAGCCTAGATGACTCATCAAAACAATGAGCAAAGTTCCAGGTAGACCAAAAATCATTGTTAGAAGATGAGCAAGAATTCCTAGACCTATTATCCTTGAACAAATAACATTGAAAACCATCCTTAAAAGGAAAAATAGTTTCATCAAATTTATCTTGCTTAACAATGTAAACTTTACTTGAAGAAGATAAGCATTTATACCCTTTATGACTAGGACTATATCCTATAAAAACATACTTTTTAGTGTGATAAGTGAATTTTTGTTTCTGATAAGGCCTGATATAGGGGTAGCAACAGCAGCCAAAAACCTTTAGTGTGTGATATACTGGTGCCTTTCCATACAACACTTGAAAATGAGATTTGTCCTCAAGTGTGGAAGTAGGGAGTCAATTAATAATGTATGTATCTATGCTGAATGCTTGCTACCAAAAACAGAGAGGCATATTGGCATGTGCTAAGAGGGTTAAACCAAACTGAGTAATGGTTCTATGTCTTCTTTCAACCCTACCATTCTGTTGGTGTAGGTGAGGGCATGGATGCCTAAAATCAATTCCATGCTGTTGTAAATAACCAGAAAAAGTTCTAAACTCTCCACCCCAATCAATTTGCAAACACTTGATCTTTGCATTTAGTTGTCTTTCCGCAAAGCAATGAAAATGAGTGAACATGATGAAAACTTCAGAGTTGGGTTTAAGGGGATAGATCCACATATACCTGATGTAATCATCTACAAAGATGGTATAGTACTGATAACCTTCTGAAGAATGGACTAGGGTAGGCCCCCACAGATCAGAATATATCAATTCAAGTGGTCCACTAGTTTTAGAAGTAGATAATGGAAAAGAAGCCTGAGACATTTTACCAAATTGACATACTTCACAAAGCATTTTATTGCCAAATGATCCAGGAACAAAAATTATATTCATTACATGCTTTAAAGTCTTTTCTTGAGGGTGGTCTAGCCTAGCATGCCACAACTTTGCCAAGTCAACTGATACATCAAAGTTCTTATTCTTGCATTTAACATAATCAACAGTATTCATACTATTATTACTAATACTACTACTAAAGAAAGCAACCATATGACAAGAGCTTCCTGAATGATGCACATCAGTTGGAGAAGCTTTCACGTAGTCCACGGTAGGAGCAATGACTTGTATCTGATATAAGCCATCCTTCAAGGTCTCGTGGAGTAGTGTCTCTTTAGTGACTACTACTCTCTTTAGTGACTTTGTCCTTTATGAGACAATGATCACAATAAAATTCTACTATCACCCCGTTGTCCTCAGTAATTTGAGAGATACTAAGTAAATTTTTAGCTATATGAGGCACACATAGCATGTTTTTAAGAGACAACAGTCTAGGATGATTATGAGAAGATAGAAATGACAAACCCATATGAGTAATAGGCATAGCTTGTCCATTGCCAACCTGAACTGTTGATCTACCATAATAGTGTTCCTTGAGAAGAAGATTGTTAGAGTGTGCAATCATATGGTTTGTGGCGCCAGAATCCACATACCAAGTTTGATCAGAAATGGTTTGTGAAGTAGCAGATGGCAAGTTGTGTGAGTGTACTAGAAAAAACGCTAGATCTTTTTCTTGTAGCAATACTGATGTAGAGTTATCATGGCCAATAGAGACCAAGGTTGGTTGTGAGATATGATTTTGCAGAGAAGAAATACCAGCCCGTGGTTGTGAAATTTGATGTTGAGTAGGGCTTCCAGATTGTAAAGACCCACCATGGTAACAAAAAGATTTGTTCTGGTCATTTGGCATTCCAGTTAATATTGGACAGTAAGGACCAGTAGAAATAGTGTTGAGCAAGATATAGTTGTGGTGTGGTGTCACTCTTACTGCCACAAGTGTTTGAGTTGGATTACTAGGAGCTTGAATCAGAGATGAAGACTGAGGTACTTGTGAGGTGATAAAAGTAGGAGAGCCTGTAGCTGAAGCTCCTGGGAGAGTAAATCCAATGAAACCCTTATCAAATCTATAGTAACATTGTAGGGCTGAGTGTCCTCATTTGCTACAAACTTGGCAGATCGTTTAGGGTCTAAAGTAACCCTTGCCTCGACCTCTACTTCTCATCATGTGAGGATTGTACATTTGTGTTATAGGAGAAATAAAAGGAGAAAAGGAATCACCAGTGGATGTAAACTGAGGTTGACAGTAAGTATTGCCATTTCCCATGAATATACCTTGATTTATCTCATTATTTGGCATAGTGGAACTGTTCATAAGAGGTCCTTGATTAACACCAGAACTTGGCACACCAGTGTTATGATAAAAGGGTTGATTTTTTGACATGTAAATGGCGTGGTTTTGTGAATTAAAATTGCTAGGATAGTTCCTAGTAGAATTAGGATCTAAGAGACTTTGTTGTTTGTTCTGAGAATCTATCATAGTTTGTTTAGAGGCCACAAGTGCAGATGCTATTTGATCTGTAAACTGACAAGAGAATTGTGTTGCCTTTCAGTCTCATGCTTGTGAAGCAAAAATTGAGCCTCTTGTAGTGTCATGTGACTACCAGTAGTGGTGAGATTGGCAACGACAACATCGTATTCTGGTCCCAAGCCATCCAAGATATACAGTAGCAATTCCTAAACAGTAATATTCATACCGCTAGCAATTAATTCGTCCCCTAACTCTTTCATCCTTAAAACGTATTCACTGATACTTAGAGCATCTTTCTTTGTAGTTTGTAAACAATTCCTTAAGTGCAAAGTTCTAAGCCTTAGATACTGACTGAAAGTGAAGTTCTAATATGTTCTAGATTTCATACGATGAACTACATTTAGCAACTTGTCTAAACATAGACTCAAAGATAATTGATAGTAGCCAACTTACTAGTAGCTGATCGATCTTTTTCCAAGAGAAGTAGTTAGGATTTGACTTCTTAATTGACTGACTAGAATCATCATCCTTCTCGACCACAAACATCGAAGGACATGTCCTTTCACCGGTGATGAAGCCAGCCAGACCATGCGAGATCAATGCCGGTAGAAATTGTGACTTCCAAAAGGTGTAGTTCTTTTCCTGTAGCTTTACTGAAATGGAAGGAAGAGTGGGTGGAATGTTGTGGTGGTGAAATTTGTGAAGCTAGTGCTCATTTCAGTTATTTTGGAGCTGAAATTTGTTGAGTTAGAGTTCAGATTTTCCATAGACGTAGGTCTATGGCTCTGATACCATGAAGGAAAAAGCCAAGATTGAAGGTAAAAAAAGAAAAAGGAAAAATAACAGAGAACAGCTCTGTAACTAATTCAGTTATTGCTCAACAACTACTTTGATAAAGGACAGAGATGGCTTTTTATATTCAGCCATTATAAGTAATAAAGACAATACGCACCATTTTGCAAAGATACAAGACAAGCATAAGCAATAGAACAAAGTACAAAATGTTTTCCACAGATTCAATCATTTGCACTCCTTAACATTGAATCCAACCAAAGAAAAAATAAAGTATAAGAGAAGAGGAGAGGAAATGAAGAAGAGAGAAAAGGCAAAAAATAATTAATTAATATAAATTTTTGTAAAGCCAATATCAATTTAAGTTGGGTCAAAATTGTCAAAAACTATAAAATGTAAACCTCTTTTAATTTATTTTAAATTTTCAGTGGGTTCATTTTCAATAAAGTGGCTACGTCCTTTGACTCAGGGCGTTATGCACCAGCCATATATCATTCCTTACCACTGTATGCCGAGGCAATGTCCAAGGTCAACCGTCATTTGGATGGCTCCTCTGCACAGTTGGATCAAAATTAATACTAATGGTTTAGCCACAGTTAATCTTGACCCATCTCTTTGTGGTGCTATTTTTTTAGGCTTTAATGCAGCTTTTCTTGGGTTTTTATGCTATTACCCTTGGTCATCATGCAAATGTTTTCGCTGAATCGCAAGAAATTACTTTGACAATTGAAGATGTAGCTTCAAAAGGTTGGTATGTTGCGTATATAAAGAAAATATTATAAAAAAACTGAAATTACTATAAAAAATTAAAAATTAAAAAAACCAAAAATAATAAAATAATAAAATCAAATTATTATAAAAATTTAGATAACTACTAAGAAAAAAAATAAAGTAAGACACTAGCAAAATCAAACATAAAATAAAATAAAAAATAAAACCTGAATCTGTGTCCATGGCTTAGCCGATGGCCAACAAAGCTGGCCAACGCAATATTAAGGTATTGTTTGTTGTTACATTCATAGCAACCGATTGCTTCACCAGTTTTCAAAATTTCATTGCCAAGAAAAATTATTTTCAATGCCTTATCAAATATCAGAATTTGGATCTCATTTTTGCTCATACTAAAGGCCCAAAAAAATCACAGTTCGTGGTGCCCGATGGGCTTCTTGTGGTGAATCATCAAACCATTGGATACTGGGGAAAGCCTCATTTCACTTTTGCTTCCTCTTTTTTAAAATGTATCCATTTCCTTATGCACGAAACATAAGGATGTTTATTTGTATTGATCAGAAAATTCACAACCAGAGGTACGTGATTAACAGTGCTAGAACCACGTAGGATGTGTACGTGATCCTAATGAATCAGCGATGGAAGTAGTGTGATGGCGAATATATAGTAATAATTATAAGATAACAAAGGAACAAGAAAAGCTTTTTAAAGTGGTTTGGTTGCTTATAATGCAAAACCTACGTCCACTGTTATGTTATTGAGTATATTGACGAGCTGAGTTACAAAGAATTATTTTGAGTTACAAAGAGTTATCTCAATGAGTTAACCTTCTTCAGTTTTCTCTTTTCTAAGTTTCCATCTTAGATTCTCTCTCTGGAGGAATCCCCCAAAATAGATTACAACTGAGTTTATATAGCACCCATTACAAGATTGAATTAAAAATAAACTAAAACAAGAAATAACGAGATCTTTGACTTTAATCGTGGAGTCCATATCGCAAGATATCTCTAGGCCAAATAAGAATTATCGTTTCCAGATTTATCGCACAACACTTTGTTTTTGTTTTTATTTTTCTTTTGGTTTTTAAGATTTTTGAAATTTTAAATTATTATAGTTTTAATTGAAATTCTTTTTTTTTAATTTAAATAAATTATTTCAAAATGATCAGATATTACAAATATATCAAATGCTAGTTCTACCCTTACTAGAGGTTAAATTTAACACCCTTTAACTATGTTTTGTCTAGTTTCTATGCATTTTGAATTTTGTGTCACTTTTTTCTTATTTTAAAAAAATGTTATACCCTGACTGATAATATCCCAAAGAAAAAAAAAATTGATGGATGATGTTTTGGATTTGCCATATCATCATTTCTCTTAATGCTTAATTTTTCTGTTTCTTTATTCAAGCATTTTTTTTCACGCTCTAGCTTTCTTATTGTATTTCATGCATTTGCATTGCTTTCTTTATTATTATTAATTATTATTATTATTATTTTTTTTGCTTTATTGTTATACTTAGTCCTATCCAAGGGGTAAGGCTCATTACGTACCCCTTCTCTAGGTGTCCTCGTTTTTTCTATGAAAAATTTTCCTTGTACTGCCGAGGTTTACCTAAAGAAAAAAAAATTCATAACAAGTTTTATGAATTGACTATAGTATTATTTATAATACTATATCTCCAACCGTTGGGTCGAGAGATGAATTAACACAAATCAAATAACAAGATGGTCAATCCTAATGGAAGAAGAAAGACATTCTTAATCATGATTCAATCAAAAAACAAGCACACATATGAATTGATTATTGATTAATAGTATCACCGGTAAGTAAAGAAATGGAAGAAAGAAAAAAAAGAGTTTGAACGAAGAATTGCAGGTTTATAATTCATATCTTTACACTCATGATTATAGGGTTTTATAGGTAGAATACACTACGTAATCTCCTAATTATGTCAATACAATATACCGATATAATTAGGAGATTATAGGATATCAAATACATTATGAATATCCTTAAGACTAACATAATTAGGAGATTACAATATATTCTGAAATATTTAGTAAATCTCAACACTCCCCCTCAAGTTGGTGTGTAGATGTCACACATGCCCAACTTGTCTAACACTTGTGGGAAAGTACATTTGGAGACAGCCTTGGTATGAATATTGGCCAACTGATCCTTTGATCGAATCTTGGGTAATTCAATAATCTTTTCATCTAGTTTTTCTTTGATGAAAAATTTATCTACCTCAACATGCTTTGTACGATCATGTTGAACTGGATTGTGAGAAATATCACATGCTGCTTTATTATCACAATATAACTGGATTGGTTGATTAGGTTGATAGCCCAAATCTTCCAAGAGAAATCTTAGCCACAAAGCTTCACAAATCTCAAGTGCCATTCCTCTAAATTGTGCTTCGGCGCTTGAGCATGCCACAACATTCTGTTTTTTGCTTCTCTATGTGACTAGATTATCCACCTACAAAAGTGAAATAACAGGAAGTAGATTGTCTATCATCCACTGCTCCAGCCTAATCAACATCAATATATGCATTCACATTTTGGTAGTCCTTATTTTTAGTAAATAGGATTCCCTTTCCAAGAGCATGTTTTAAATGCCTCAAGATAAACGTGACTGCATTCATATGTTGTTCTGCAAGATTGTGCATGAACTGACTAACTACACTCAATGCATAAGCAAGATCTGGCCTAGTGTGAGATAAGTACATCAATCTTCCGTTAAGTCGTTGGTATCTCCCTTTGTCAACTAGGTACTTGATCAACTTCAACTCCCAATTTCAGACCTTCTTCAATTGGTGTATCAACTGGTTGACATGCTGACATACCATTTTCCTCAGTACATCCAAGGCATAATTTCTTTGTGATAGAAAGATACCTTTATAAGATCGAGACACTTCGATTCCGAGAAAATATTTCAAAGAACCTAGGTCTTTCATCTTGAATTCTTTTGACAAGTACTTTTGCAGAGCCTTCCTTTCTTCTGGATCATTTCCTATCATCCACATATACAATAAGTGCAGTGATCTTTCCTTGTTGTTTTTTAAGGAACAATGTGTTATCTGAATTGCTCTGATGGTAGCCAAAAAACTTCATAGCCTTTGTGAACCTCCCAAACCATGCCCTCGGAGATTATTTTAACCCATACAGTGACTTCTTTAACTTACATACCTTTTGGACTATGTGTCCCTAGTAAAATATACCCTGGTGGAGAATCCATATAGATCTCTTCAGACAATTATCCATGTAAGAAATCATTCTTCACATCTAACTGCTGTAACGGCCAATCTACTTTTGCAGCCAAAGATAATAATGTAAGCCCAACATGGAGGTACATGATTTAAATTATGTTTTATAGCCCTTAGTTAATTTTTATTAGGATTATTTTAAGAGAATATGAAGAAAATGTCTTAAACTTGCATTAAGTAAAATGGTCTTTTAACTCAAAATTAGTTGAAAAAGTGGGGAGTGAAAAGAGAGAGAATTTTATAGAGAATACAATAAAAATGAGGGCATTATGGTAATTGACTAAGGTACATAGATGGAATTTCAAGAAAGAGTAAGGGAAATGGGAAAGTGTATTTATAAAATAAGATGATAAGGGTTTGTAACCCTTATTTCCTTCATTCCACCGCCACACTACTCCTCCATTTTCTCTTAAATTTTCATTCACTCCTCCAAGGATTTTGAGGGCTTTTGAGTGATTTTTAATAGGGTTTTGATTCTAGGCTTCAAAAGGTAAGGATTTTTACTCTTTATCTATGATTTATTTGTGTAAAAGTTGAGTTCTTATAAAGTTTATGCTTAGGGTTAGAAGAAGTTTTGAATCCAACAAGAGTAGAGACTTAGTAGAGACTACTCAAGCATAAGGTAAGTAAATTCCACTCAAAATGCAATTCAAGTTAAAGTTTAAGAAAATCAAGTGAATGGAGATTGCTTTTAAGCATGCATATGTTATGATTATTGAGAAATTGAGATGAGATTGATGATTAACTATGCTTGTTGTTGGATATATTTGAATATCAGAAGTGTATGTGATGATATGATGATGGGTTAAAATTGGAAGAACTGGAGAAATTTTTGGGAGTGTTTGTGCCGTGTATTGTGGTGATGATACAAGAGAGTTTTTCTCTCATTTTGGATGGTTGAAGAAATAAATAGAATGATAATTAAATTAGGATTTGTATATGCACATTTATTGTTTGATGAAATGCCTAAGAGAAGCATGAGTATGAGTAGAAACCTTGATTTTATGCAACATTGCATATTTGCATTTCATGAGTGCATCTAAGTAAGAATTTTAAGCATGAGCCATCCATATGCATATAATGGTGTATGTGTAGAAACTTAAGAAATAATAAAGAATAAAGAATGAAGAATAAAGAATAAAGAACAAAGAAAGAAAGAATAAAACACTCTAAGAATAAAGAGAAAGGAAGAATAAGCATTAAAAAATTTAGAGTGTTAAAGAAAAGAAAAGAATAGGTTGTTGTGATGGGGAACCGTGAGTGTTAAGAAGAAATTCCCACATACACACCAGCTTAATTAAGTGGCATAAGAAGAAGAAGAATTGTACGACCCGTAAGAGTGTATGTAGATGAGGACTGTACTCATTCACACGGCCAAGGTTCCAAATCCATACATCAACCGAGTCCGATCGGTAAAGAATAAGAAAAGAAAGAATAAGAAGGAGTAAGAATGAAAAGGATTAAGAAAAGAGAGAATGAGAAAGAATAAGAATAAGAAAGAATGAGAAGGCTTGAACAAGCCAAGAAAAGAAAAGAAAAACAAGAAAGAAAAGAAAAGACATAGAACAAGAAAGTAGAAATAAGAAAGAAAAAGCATTTTATGCATTATTGCATATGCATTTTATTCATGCATATTGCCATGAATTTCATTATGGTTAGGAAGAATAGAAAGAATAAGAAAGAAAGAACAGAGAGAAGTAGAGAGAAAGAAAAGAACACTAAGAGTTAGAAACAGAGAAAGAAAAGAAGAAGAGAATTAAGTAAGGAAAGAATCAAAGAAGGAGAAGAGTTAAGGGATTTACTTACTGAGCATTTTTATGCTCAGCCCATTGTTTTTCCATGTTTTTGAAGGAAATAGGTGAGCAGTGGTCGGAAGGACGTCGACAAGCGGAGAGGATTGGCATTACGGTCCACCGTTGCTAAGCTTTTTTGTACTTGTTATTTTGGTATATGTAAAGAATTATATTTTATAAGTAAAGAAAAATTTGGGCCCAACTATTTTCATATACTATTTATGTATGTTTTTATTGTATATGTTCTCAAGTATACTAGTAGAAAGAAGTCATTACAAATAAGACACGTACTGTGTTGATTTTGGCTATGGGTGCAAATGTCTCTGTATAGTCTATCCCATGAGTTTGAGTGTACCCTTCTACTACTAGTCTTTCTTTAAATTGTTTGATCGTACCATCAGCTTTATACTTCATAATGTAAACCCATTGGCATCCAACAGTCCTCTTTCCTAGTGGATGATCAACAAGTTCCCAAGTCTTATTCTTCTGTAATGATTTTATCTCTTCATTCATTGCAGCTTTCCATTTTGGATCAGATAAGGCTTCCTACACACTGTTAGGAATAGATACAGTAGATAATTGCTTCACAAATGACATATTTGATTCTGACAGATGATGTTTAGACACATAATGGCTCATAGGGTATTTGACCTTACTAGATAGCTCAGGTTAATTTATTGGTTTAGGAATCCCTCTAGTACTCCGTGGTGGTAACTGTTTCCTAATTGGTTCAAACTCTAAAATAGGAACATTCTGGAGAAATGATGGTTGTGACATACTAGGAGTGAGAGGTTTAGATTGAGAAGTTTCTACGAATGGGTTTGATACCACCTCCACATCTTTATCATCCACTTCATTTTCTTGTCGAACAACAAGTCTAGTATGGGACTCATAGTCTCCCACATCTTGAACAGCATAGTCAAGAGTCTGAATTTCTTCTTGACAATACTCCCCTGAAGTTCAGACTCAGAAGAAAAATACATCAAATCTTCATGGAAGACAACATCCATCATCACAAATGTTTGTTGAGTTGGAGAATGATAACATCGATATCCCTTTTGATGAACACCATACCCAACGAAAACACATTTCAATGCACGAGGGACAACTTGTTGCGCTGATGTTTATGGAGGTGAACAAAGGCGATACAACCAAAAACATGAGGCGGTAAGTTCGGGACCGTTAGAGCATTCACTACATTACTAAGAGCCTGAAAAGGTGTTTGGAACCCAATGGAACTAGAGGGTACCCGATTGATTAGGTAGGCTGCAGAAGTAAGAGCTTCTTCCCAAAAAGATAACGGCATGTGAGCTTCATTAATGAGGCACGAATGACCTCCAATAAGTGCCTATTTTTTTGCTCAACAACACCATTTTTTGGGGTGTGTTGGGACAAGTAGTTTGATGAGTGATACCATGTGTTGCCAAGTACTGTTGAAGATCCGAATTGTGATATTCTCCTTCATTATCACTTTAGAGGACCTGAATATGTGCATTATACTGCGTATAAACAATTTTGTGAAATCTCTGAAACAGCAAAATAACCTTCCCTTTGGATTTCATTAGACATACCCAAGTCATCCTTGTACAGTCATCAATAAAAGTAAAAAACCATCGGGACCCACCCAAAGTAGTAACTTGTGATGGCCCCCAAACATCTGAATGTATAAGCATACTTGGACTTTTGTTTAATGTTATTGGGAATAGGACTCGATGACTTTTGGATAATTCACAAACGTCACAGCAGAAGTTACTAATATCATTTTTTTCAAACAAACTTGGAAAAAGTTTCTTCAAATAGCCGAACGAAGCATGTTTAAGGCGCTGATGCCATAACCAAATGTGGATTTTTGTTTATCCTTTTTAGAGTAATCTACAGTTAAAGCTTTGTAACACAGCAGAACTTTGTGACTCTAAATCCAAGTAATACAATTGCGCCCATCTAATACCACAACAAATCATCTGCTTTGTTTGAATACTTGTAAACTCACAAAATTCAAGCCAAAAAATCACCACACAAGATAAGCTTTTGGTTATTTTGGAGACTGGCAATAAGTTATAATTTAGGGATGGGACAACTAAGACAGAATCTAAGTGTAAAGATTTTTTTACGGTTAACGAACGAACCTTCCCCAATGACCTGGTTAGATTCACCATTGGTAGTAGAAACAAAGTTTTGTGAGGATGACTTAAGGTTAGAAACATGCCTAGAATCAAATGTCATATGATTGGTAGCACCATAATCAATTATCCATGCACTATTAGAAACAAATGTACACATATTTAAAGAGTTACCATCATTTCCAACAATAGCTACAAATGATGAACATTGTTGGACATCTGCTTTCTTTTCCACAACAACATTAGTAGAACTTTTCATTTTGTCGTTGTTGAGCATGACAGGTTTAGTCGCCTCTGAGTAACTTGCTTCCAAATTTGGAACCGGGTTTCGATGCGTGTTTACTACAACATGCAAATATAGCAAGTGCACTAGTCGTACAAAGTAATAAAGTGATGAGTGAGTATCGTTCCCACGAGGATTGGTTGCTAAGCATTGAATTTCCTATTTGTTTTCAAGTTGGGGAAACCGAAAATTGTTTGGATTTATGGGACAATATAAAACTTAACTGAAAGCAAAATTTACTAAATGTAAAAAAACTAAATTATAAAAGCAAGATTTAACACAAGAGTAATATCAATTAAAGCAAACGGTCAGGGTTTGACTTCATTCGGACAGTACGGATTAATTCTGTGGATTATGCTACTTTTACATTCACATGCACGGATTGTAAATCGAACTCCCTAAGTTGTAAAACATACCTTCTCAGACTATGAATTCCTACTTTTCCCTATCAATCTTCCGCACCCAACAAATTGAAGATTAACAAATCTAAGTTCATTAAGCTAATGGAATCCTAGATTGATTTCATTGATTTTTAAAATCTATCTCTAGTATTCAAAATAACAATGGTAATTATCCAAGAAGCTCAACATGATTCATTTCTCAATCTCATCATGTTCAACAAGTAAAATCAATAAAAATAGGAATAATCACACAATCTGCGCAATAGAATATAAAAGCAACAATCATCAATTGATTAATCCATAGAAATCCGAATTACATCAAAACCCTAACCCAAAATGGGTTAGTTCATAACTAAATTAACACAAACAACAAGAAAAACAGTAAACACAATATTCAACATATTGAAATACAGAGAAAAGAGTAGAGATCTCCCCTAGTTGGAGAATCCACAAGATTAAAGTTTAAATCTTCTCTCCAAATGTAAAAGCTACTAAAAACCCAACGAAAACCAGACGACCCCTCTCAAAATGGCAAGTTTTTTCTTATATAGCTCGCCCAAAAGACCTAAAACTTTCCTAAAATAAAACTATGCGTTTTGGAGAAAACCAAATTTCGCAGACTTCGCCGCGACGAAGAAAGAATTTCACTGTGGTGACAAACTAAATGGAATCTCGTGCTTAGCTGCTTTCGCAGCGGCGAAGAATAAACTTTGTCATGGTGAACCTTCCTGAAAAGTTCTGAATTTATATAATTGCCCTCTGCTTGCTTTCTCCTTGAATCTTGATCTTCGAAGCTTTCTCATGGAAACAAGCTTCATAGTGCTTCACTCTTCGGAACTTTCCTCAATCCTGAGATTGCTTACTTCTTAGTCCAGAAACTCCAATTCGCTCATTATTTGCTAAAAATGCATGTTTCGGCCTAAAACATCAAATATAAAGAATTAAGTAGCAATTCAGGCATAAACGAACTAAGAAGTATCTAAAATGCGGCCAAAAAGCCTAAATGAAATAGTATAATTCTCGGATTATCAAATACCCTCAAACTAAAGACATGCTCATCCCCGAGCATTAGGTACAAAACACAAAGAAAGAAAAACAATAAGCAACCAAAAACACAAAACAACAAAACTAAAAATGATTGTTGAAAAATTATTACTAGAAAATGTTCAACACTCCAAGAAGTTATAAGTTGCATTGACTATCTTTCTCTATGGGTTCCCCGAGTAGGTGATCCCCAACTTCAGTCCACATTCCGACTTCCCGTATTATTTTATGCTTAAATGCAAAGTTTATCAAATGGCGGCAGACTCCATAAGCCTAAGTATCGAACTACTCTCCCCTAATAATTATTAGACATCACTAAAGATCAAAAGGTCTTTACAGGGTTGTAACGTTAGGCTCGGTTAGTGGGCTTCAAAGAAAAGGAAAGGATAAACTAAGCAAGAGAACTCGATTTCCTTTAAGCAAACACTAAGACTTAAATCAACTTCCACTTTCTTTCTCAACCACCACTCAAGATGTCAACCATTTTAAAACCCTCAAACAAGTGCACTTCTTATTTTTGCTACTACAATGCAATTCTCAAATTTTTTTTTTTTTTTAAAGCAACAATAATCAATTTGAGGTTAATTGCCCCTCTTATTCTTCTTGCCCTTATCACAACCCCCAAACTATTCTTTTAGTTCATTCACACAACTTTCCAAGCTCTTTGTGTTTGCATTAGGTTTATAATTCTCTTAAAGGTTGCAGACGTGTTTAGCGTGAATGGTTGGGCATTATTGGTTGCACAAGAAAGATATGACAACGATGATTTCATAAGGCTCAAATGGGTAACTAGGGATAAAATCTATGGTCGGCTTGAAAGGCTCAAACGTTTCGAAAAACTGCCTAAATCACTTCTTTAATAATGTCTATTCCTAGAATTTCGCCTCAAGCACTTCTCAACTAGGTTCTGGAGTCCACCAACATTATCAAGACTTTACCTAATCACATAAAAGAATCTAAGCATGCCAAAATAATGAAAATGGTGGTTGAACCACTCAACAAACCTCAAGCAAAATTTCGTCAACCAACATAAACTTGAAGCAATGCTTAACATTTTTCTACATTTTTCTACAATAAAATCCCAAAAATTTTATTCTCATCATAGACTTATATAATTCATCATCGGCATACACAACAAAACATGAAAACAACTAAACACAAATAAAAAATTGTTCAAATTTTCCTTACCCCCAAACTAAAGATGACATTGTCCCCAATGTCACATTATGCACAATTTAGGAATAGAAAAATGGAATCTACAAAGGTAAGAGATAGTTCCCTCATTAATCCATGAAGTCGGAGTTTCGCTCAACAGCATGCACACCCATTCCTTGGCTTTCTCATCACCATAATCTATAAAACAATTGAAATTTTGTGGTGTCCACGATGTTAGAAAATTTCACTGACTAATATGAAAATATTACAATCCTAATCTCGCCCTTACAACTACTAAGAAGTTTAAAAAAATTAAACAATCCAAAACAAAAAGAAAATTAGTTCAATGTTCAAAATAAAAGACAATGACAACTGAAACAAAGAAAAAATAAACTATAAAACAAGTACTCAGGTTTCATTCTTCGGCCTTCTCCTCTCCTTTGGTGTCGTCATCTTCCGTGTCAAAGCCCATCCATTCCTCTGAATCCCAGTCTGCCCATTGGAAGCTCGAAGTATCAATGTTGAGCTTGGTGAAGCAGTTGTGTTGCATATCATACATCATTTGGGTATGCTCTGCCAGCCAATTTTGATGTAGTTCCATCCGTTTCATCTTACCCAACATCTACCGCATCTGCTCCTTTATTGTGGCTGTTGAACTAAATGATGTGGCAGCTTTTGTGGTTCTTTGTCTCTTTGTTCCGAAGCTAGGTTCTTCTCTAGGAGTCCGCCCAATTAGCTTCCGATAGTAGGCAATGTCGAGAACTAGGGCAGGATAGATAAGTGGTTCATCATCCGCCTTCTCTACTCCTGCTTTAGTACATAGCTCGGTGATGAGATGTGGAAAGGGGAAACTCCCTCACCCTGGTTGGGTTGCATTCCGTATATACTCGTCATGATAATACTCCCCACATCCATCCTCTTTCTAGTGGCAATAAAGTACAGTAATACCACCTTATCAAAAGTTATTGAACTATAATGTGTCTCGGAATCATCCTCGCACACATAAAATACTGCCACAACCTAGCTGTCGGTATCAGAGTAGTTCCCTTGATGCTCTTCTTTCCCTTCTTCGACACCTCCCAAGGGTTATCCAGTTTTGCTATAACCTTAAGTATCTCATCCTCCTGAAATTGTTTCTTCTTAAACTCTAGATACTCATCACAGTTAATTAAAGGCAGGTTATAAATGTCATTAATGACCTTCGCATCAAATGGCACATCAGTACCCCTCACAAACACATGATCAGGATCACACTGCAGGGAGGTTGGCGTAAAACTCTCTTACTATCGGCTCTACAGCCGCATGTCCAGGTTCACTCATAAATGCATTCCACTTTCGCCCTTGACTCCACTCTTCAACATAGACAATGGTCAAACCCCGCTCGACAATAAACCCTTTATCCTTCCTTTTGATTGCTCCTTCATATCATTGCCGAGCCTTATCATTTACAAATCGATTGTCTACCTTCTTCCCTTTTCCTTTACCCTTGGACGGTACTTTCAGCGGCATATTTTGTTTGATTGTTAATACCCAAATGCACCCCCTAAACAAAGGATTCAACCTAACAATTCAAATCTATCCTGACAATACACCTAAGTTTCAAAATTTTGCACGTAGCCCCCCAAAAATCACTCTTCAACCAAACTCAACAAAACACTCCAAAATTGAAAACCCAAACTCCTCAACACCACACAAATCAAGATCCACACTTCTTTACTCCAAATCAAAGCACAAACTTCACAAAAATTCCACAACTCAACTCATCCAAACAATAATTCAAACTTAAAGCACAACCATCAAAATTTAGCAATTTAGATGTTGGAGAACTTGAAATCTTACCCTTCTCATGCTGAAAGCACCACCAATTTCACCAATTGCGGCCCAGATTACAAGATCCCCAAATTTTTAAAAACCAAGGGTTTCCAAAATTTTCTTCAATTTTTCACACAAATCCTTGCTGAAATGAGTTGTTTTTGTGTTTAGAAGGGTTAAGGAGTGAGGAAGAGCAATGGGAATTCACTGGAGAAGCCCTGGACTAAAGGTGGAACAGTTTTGCTCTAGAATGTGTTTTGAAGTTTTCGCGAAAATGAAGAGTCACGAGTGACTATTTATAAAAAGTAGTTTTTGCCGCGCGAAGTTCTTCATTCAATGAAAAATTAAACACAGTCGATGCCGCGACAAAGAAACATTCTTCGCCACAGCAAAAATTTCCAGAGCCTACAGCACCGCGGCGAACTTCCCTTAGCTCAATTTTGCAAAACTCTTTCTACTACAGCAAAGAAAATTGTTTTGCCGCGGCTAAAAATTCCAGGGAGTAGGTCACCTCGGCGAAGAACAAACTTCACCGCGGCGAAATCTAGGGACTTTTCGAATTCCATTTTGTGCAAAACGTGCTTCGGCGCGGTGAAAACTGGAAGTCTTCCCTTTTTTTTGCCTTAGTTTGATATTTGACTTGAAACACCCAAAAACACACTAAATCAAAATCATTCTAATTCATAAAACAATTAAACAAATTCAAAGCAACAAACAAATGAAAACACTTGGGTTGCCTCCCAAGAAGTGCTTGTTTATAGTCAGAAGCTCGACTTTGTCAAGTCCTCATGTCGGGATGTCAAGTTGGATGGGAATTGACTTGCAACTCATCACCCCATCAATGTATGGCTTCAGTCTCTGTCCATTGAACCTTAAATGTGCCATTTTCTTCATGTGACACTTCCGCAACCCCGTATGGGTAGACTCTTGTAACTATGAAGGGTTCGGACCATCTAGACTTAAGTTTTCCAGGGAATAGCCTAAGTCTAGAATTATACAATGACACTTTCTAACCCACTTCAAAGTTCTTCTTCCTGATATGCTTGTCATGCCACCTTTTTGTCTTTTCTTTGTAAATCCAAGCATTCTCAAACGCTTCGTGATGGAACTCATCGAGTTCATTCAAAGTCAACATCCTTTCCTCCTCAGCAGCTTGTAAGTCCATGTTTAGATGCTTGACTGCCCAGTATGCCTTATGCTAGAGTTCTACTGGCAAGTGACATGCCTTTCCATAGACCATCCTAAATGGAGACATACCAATTGGAGTCTTAAATGCAGTGTGATAGGCCCATAATGCATCATCTAATTTTCATGACCAATCCTTCCTAGATGCATTAACTGTCTTTTCTAAAATTCCCTTAAGTTCTCTGTTTGACACTTCCACTTGCTCGCTAGTCTGTGGATGATATGGTGTCGCAACTCTATGTTTCACTCCATATTTTCCCAACAATGCATCTAATTGCCTATCGCAAAAATGTGATCCTCCATCATTGATGATTGTCCGTGGTACCCCAAATCTTAAGAAAATGTTCTTTCTCACAAAATTAACCACCATTTTGACATCATTGGATGGCAATACAACTGCTTCCACCCATTTCAATACGTAATCCACCGCTACCAAAATGTACATGTTCCCATAAGAATTAGGGAAATGACCCATGAAGTCAATTCCCCACACATCGAACATCTCAACAACTAAGGATATTGTTCAACGACATCTTATCTTTCTTCAAAATATTTCCACTCGTTGACATTAATCACATTCCTGAACCATCCGGAAGGCATCTTTGAATAGGGTTGGCCAATAAAATCTAGATTGAAGGACCTTGGCCGCAGTCCTTGTTCATCCAAAATGACCACCCACTTCTCTCTCATGACAATGCCGTAGAATACTCTCTCTCCTCTTCTGGTACACACCTACGTATCATCTGATCAACACAGTGTTTGGGGTTCTTCCCATAAATAATACTTCAAATCAGAGAAAAACTTCCTCTTCTGCTGAAAGGTCATGCCATTCGGGAGCATTCTCGATGACAAGTAGTTTGCAAAATCTGCATACTAAGGTGCTTCTTCCACTCTCATCAATTTCTCATCCGAGAAAGCTTCTTTGATTTGGGGTTCTTCTTCTTTTCCCTAACTTGGTTCATTCAATCCTTGACAAGTGATCCGCCACCACATTTTTCGACCCCTTTTTATCTCGGATTTCTTAACTCAAACTCTTGTAGTAGTAGGATCCATCTTATCAGCCGAGGTTTCGCTTCTTGCTTTGCCAACAGGTGCTTGAGTGCCAAATGATCTGTGTAGACTATCACCTTAGCACCTAGCAAATATGAACGAAATTTGTCAAATGCAAAAACCACAGCTAACAACTCTTTTTTAGTGGTGGTGGTTTAATTCAACTGTGAATCTGTGAATGTCTTGCTAGCATACTGAATTACATGCAACACTTTGTTCTTTCTTTGTCCTAACACTACTCCTAGTGCAAAATCACTAGCATCACACATCAATTCAAACATCAATTCAAATGTTAGTCCCCAATCGGGAACTGCAATAATAGGCGCAGACACTAATAATTTTTTAGAGTTTGAAAAGCATGCATGCATTCATCATCAAAATCAAAAGCAACATCTTTAATCAATAAATTGCAAAGGGGTTTAGAGATTTTAGAAAAATCCTTGATAAACCATCTATAAAACCCCACATGCCCCAAGAATCTCTAAACTACCTTAACATTGGATGGTGGTGGTAGCCTTCTAAATCACTTCTGTTTTTGCTCGATCCACTTCTATGCCATCCTTTGAAATTCTGTGACCAAGCATAATTCCTTCCTGTACCATGAAGTGGCACTTCTCCCAATTGAGCACCAAAATCGTCTCTTGACATAACTGCAAAACAAATGAGAGATTAGATAAGCAATTGTTAAAAGATGAACCAAAAACAGAGAAGTCATCCATGAAAACTTCTATAAACCACTCCACCATGTCACCAAAGATAGACATCATGCATCTCTGAAATGCGGCTGGTGCATTGCATAATCCGAAAGGCATCCTTCTATAAGCAAATGTGCCGTAGGGACAAGTGCAAATTGTCTTCTCTTGATCTTTAGGAGCAATGGCGATTTGATTATACCATGAAAAACCATCCAGGAAACAGGAGTAAGCATGCCCTGCCAATCTCTCCAACATTTGATTGATGAAAGGAAGTGGAAAATGATCATTCCTTGTGGCTTTATTCAATTTCCGATAGTCAATGCACACTTTCCAACCTGTGACTGTCCTGGTTGGTATCAATTCATTGTTTTTATTCTTTATCACTGTGATACCACCTTTCTTTGGAACAACTTGCACCGGGCTCACCCATGGACTATCAGAAATAGGATATATTATGCCCGAATCTAGAAGTTTCACCACTTCCTTCATCAAAGGATTCAATCTCCGTTGTGGTTGCACCCTAGGCTTGATATCATCTTCCATAAGTATCTTATGCATGCAAAAAGATGGAGAGATCCCTCTAATATCCAAAATAGTTCCATCCAATTGCTGCTCTATGTTCTCTTAATACCCGAATCAACCGCTCTTCTTCCAATTTACTTAACCTTGAACTGATGATTATTGGGAAAGTTTCAGATTCACCAAGATACACATATTTGAGGTGGGAAGGTAAAGGCTTCAGTTCAAGTTTCGGAGGTTCTTTCCTTTCTTTCCTTTTCCTTCTCTTTCTCAAAATCAAATTCCTCAAATTCTAGATCTTGGCTCTCAACCATTGACTGAAGTGCTTCCAACAATCTAGCACATTCATTCTTTGTCGGCTCATCTACCTTGATTGTTTTTATTGAGCAATACACGCTTCTAGAGGTAGTTGCGGAGTGTTCTCTTCAATAGCCTCTATTACTAGTTTATCCACCACGTCAACACTAAAGCACAAATTTGATTCTAATGGAAACTTCATAGCCTCAAAAACATTGAACATTACTATTTCATCTTGAACTCTTAACAGTAACTTTCCTTCTTGCACATCAATGAGAGGTCTCCCGGTGGCTAGAAATGGTCTTCCTAAAATGAGAGGCATTTCCTTATCCTCTTCCATGTCTAATACAACAAAGTCCGCTGGAAAAATAATCTTGTCCACCTTCACTAACACATCTTCAACTATACCCCTTGGATGTTTGATGGATTTATCTATAAGCTGCAACGACATGGTCGTTGGCTTCACCTCACCAATTCCTAATCTCCTGAAAACAAAAAAAAGGCATTAGATTGATGCTCGCACCTAAATCACACAAAGCTCTATCAAATGTAATGTCTCATATAATACAAGGAATAGTAAAACTCTCTGGGTCTTTGAGTTTCGGGGGTAGCTTTTTCTGCAGAATTACGCTACACTCCTCCGTGAGCATCATTGTTTCCTCATCTTTTAAGTTCCTTTTGTTTGATAAAATCTCCTTGAGAAATTTCACATTGCTTGGCATTTGTTGCAATGCATCTGCAAAAGGAATGTTAATATGCAGTTTTTTAAATATTTCAATGAATTTGGAAAACTACTTACCCTGATTCTTTTTATTGAGTCTCTAAGGAAAAGGCACGGGAGGGGTGTGATGTTCCAACTCTAGTGGTATCTCGGGGAATGGCAATTTCTCTTTCTTTTGTCTTTGCCTCTCTTCCCGCTTTTGTTCATCTTCCCTAAAACTAGTTGGTTCCTCTTCAGCAACAATCTCTTCATCAACTTCCTCATCAGAATCTTCCTTTTCCTTTGATGGACTATCTTCTTTCCCTGATTGTTCCACATCTTCCAAAACTGTCCCACTCCTCAGAGTTATTGCATTTGCTTGCTCACGTGGGTTAGTCACTATGTTGCTTGGTAGGGAACCCTGTGGTCTCTCATTTAGCTTATCAGCCAATTGCCCCACCTGTACCTCCAAGTTCCGAATGGACGTCCCTTGATTTTTAAAATTTGTCCTCGTCTCATTCATGAAACCTGTGGTCCCTTGCATAAATTTTCCAAACATATCCTCTAGTTTTGTCACTCTTTTCTCTCCTTGTTGATTGTTCACACATGCTTGGTTGTTTGGCATTGCTCTTTGGTTCCATTGATTATTCTGCTGATTCTGATTGCCCCAAGATAGGTTCGGATGATTCCTCCACCCAGGATTATATGTGTTGGAGTACGGATTGTTTGGTTGCCTCTGATTTCTTGCCAAATAGTTAACCTATTCTGATGATAAAGATGCTGAAGCAAATGTGTTCCCCACTTGACATTCACTGCTCACATGACTACCTGCATAAAAATCACAAGTTAGTTGAGGTGCTTGAATAGAATTTACCTACATGCTTGCCAACTACTTCTCAAGTGCTGTGAGTTGGGCTGAAATGGCCGTGTATGCATCAACTTCATGAAAACCCATATATTTCTTCTGTTGCACCCTTTCATTAGGTCTTTCATAGTTGTTAATTGCCAAAACTTCAAGCAACTCATGAGCTTCTTTTGATGTCTTATTTTGCAATGCTCCTCCCGATGCTGCATCAACCATGGTTTGCACATTAACCATCATCCATTGTAAAATATTTGGACTTGCATCCAAACTGGCAACCCATGGTGTAGACACCTCTTCAGTAATTCCTTGTATCTTTCCCAAGCCTCATATAATGATTCAAACTCTTCCTGTAGAAACGATGTGATATCATTTCTCAGTTTTGCCGATTTTGCTGGAGGAAAGAATTTGGTAGGAACTTCTGCGTTAAATCATTCCATGTTGTGATCGTTCCTAATGGTAGTGCCATTAACCATCCCTCAGCTTTATCCCTCAATGAAAACAGGAACAGTCTCAATCTGATGGCATCATCTGACACTCCGTTTGACTTTAAAGTATCACAAATCTCCAAAAAATTGGCAATCTATAGATTTGGATCTTCCTTCAAATCTCCCTTAAACTATACCAACTACTGAATCATCTGGATGATTGCTGGCTTTATCTCAAAGTTGTTGGATTGTACCACTGGTCTAGTTATGCTCGACCCACTACCTTCAACTATGGGAACTGAGAATTCCCTTAATGTTATATTTTCTGCCATCTCAACAACTATGGCCTCTGGTTCAACTGTAGCCTTTCATTTTATTCTCTCTCTGTTAAGTCTTCTAGTGGTTCTTTCAATCTTTGGATCAATAGGAACCACTAGCTGACGTCTCGCTCTCGCATAAACTACATAGAAAGAGAGAAAAAGTGATATAACAAACCAACAGAAAAGAACAACAAAAATTAAACTAACAAACAAAGAAAAACAAAAACAAAACTCCAATCTAGCTAACACAAGAAAAACTCAATGTTAACACAAAAATCAATCACCGGCAACGGCGCCAAAAACTTGATGCGTGTTTACTACAACATGCAAATATAGCAAGTGCACTAGTCGCACAAAGTAATAAAGTGATGAGTGAGTATCGTTCCCACGAGGATTGGTTGCTAAGCACTAAATTTCCTATTTGTTTTCAAGTTGGAGAAACCGAAAATTGTTTGGATTTATGGGAGAATATAAAACTTAACTGAAAGCAAAATTTACTAAATGTAAAAAAACTAAATTATAAAAGCAAGATTTAACACAAGAGTAATATCAATTAAAGCAAACGGTTAGGGTTTGACTTCATTCGGACTCTATGGATTAATTTTGTGGATTATGCTACTTTTACATTCACATGCACGGATTGTAAATCGAACTCCCTAAGTTGTAAAACATACCTTCTCAGGCTATGAATTCCTATTTTTCCCTATTAATCTTCCGCACCCAACAAATTGAAGATTAAGAAATCCAAGTTCATTAAGCTAATGGAATCCTAGATTGATTTCATTGTTTTTCAAATCTATCTCTAGCATTCAAAATAACAATGGTAATTACCCAAGAAGCTCAACATGATTCATTTCTCAATCTTATCATGTTCAACAAGTAAAATCAATAAAAATCGGAATAATCACACAATCTACGCAATATAATATAAAAGCAACAATCATCAATTGTTTAATCCATAGAAATCTGAATTACATCAAAACCCTAACCCAATATGGGTTAGTTCATAACTAAATTAACACAAATAGCAAGAAAAACAGTAAACACAATATTCAACGTATTGAAATATAGAGAAAATAGTAGAGATCTTCCCTAGTTGAAGAATCCACAAGATTAAAGCTCAAACTCTCCAAATGTAAAAGCTAATAAAAACCCAACAAAAATCAGACGACCCCTCTCAAAATGGCAAGGTTTTTCTTATATAGCTCGCCCAAAAGACCTAAAACTTTCCTAAAATAAAACTGTGCGGCAAAGAAAGAATTTCGCCGTGGCGACGAACTAAACTGGAATCTCATGCTTAGCTGCTTTTGTCGCGCGAAGAATAGACTTTGCCGCGGTGAACCTTTCTAAAAAGTTCTGAATTTATAGAATCGTCCTCTGCTTGCTTTCTCCTTGAATCTTCGATCTTCGAAGCTTTCTCATGGAAACAAGCTTCATAGTGTTTTACTCCGATTCGGAACTTTCCCTAATTCTGAGATTCACTTACTTCTAAGTCCAAAAACTCCAATTCGTTCATTATTTGCTAAAAATACACGTTTCGGCCTGAAACATAAAATATATAGAATTAAATAGAAATTCAGGCATAAACAAACTAAGAAGTATCTAAAATCCGACCAAAAAGCCTAAATAAAATAGTATAATTCTTGGATTATCAGGTTTCATAGAAGTTCTCCACACATCCTCCCCTTATTTTTTTGTTTGACTTTATTGACCTTGAACCTTTTTTTGGGAACTATTTGACCCTTTTTTTTACTATTTGACTTTTTGTTTTTTACTTTGACTTTTTTTTAACCTTCTTTTTTTTTTTGAACTCTCTTTTTTCCCTTTAAATAAAAACTTGAGTGAGTCTCAAACACTCAAACTCTCGAAAAAAAATGAGTTACTCGACGCCTCCTCTTGGTAATGGCTGGCTAGCGTCGTTCACTCCGACAGACCGACTGATGGGTTTCTCGGCGATAATGGCAACCATAGATTGTCGTCAGCACAAAGGTGACGTGGTGATTTGATCTTCTTGACAATGACAACAACTAATCAGGAAGTTGGGCTTCTTCTCTGACGATGGCAGCAACAGATCGGCTTGTTTTTTTTTTTTTTTTTGGTGTGTCACACTAGGCTTCTTCTCCAACGACAGAAGCAACAAAAGGGCATCAGATGGTAGCAGCAGATCGATTAATTCAGCTTCTAGTTTTCCAAGTGTCAGCGATTGGTGGCGGCAACGGTGGTGGTGAGGTGATTTTAGTGGTGTGGTTATGCTTTGTGAATCCGACGATTTGATTGGTTGTCGGGGTGTATGTTCTTGTGTGGCTGGAGTCGACAACTACTGAGAGTGATTGGAGTTTTTTTTCTGGGTATTTTTTGTTGTTTTGCAGTGGTTGTTTTCTTTTGGCTATATGGTTGAAATGTGATGGTGGTTTTGTGGTGATAGAGAAGAATTGGTTGTGTGTGTTTGGTGATGAGAGTTGCTTTGGTTTCCGACAAGTTTATTTCCCTCTTGCGGCTGAATTTGATGGCTAGAATTTGGGTTGATTAATTTTTGATTCGGATAGTTGGGTGATATTGAGACGGAAATGGCAGTGGTGGTTTTGGTTTAATTGGTTGCTTGGTTGGTGTTTGGGTTTGATGGAAAATTGATTGTTTGGTTGGAGATGGCTAGAGTTGACGGTTGGATTGGTTCCTGATTGGAATTTCTTTTTGTCGTATTTGTTGTTGTTTGCAGCGGCTAGGATTGGTGGTTGGGCTTGATTGGATATTTTTTTTTTTCCTAGAGGGATGATAGTTGGCTGGAGATTTGTGTATTTGGCAGATTTGATATGGGCAGGATGGTGTTTTCTAGTGACCAAAGTTTGGAGGATTGGGCTGGTGGGTTGGATTGGTTGCGGTCATTTTCTCCTTCTTGGATTGACGGTGATGGGATGATACTCACCAGTGATTTTTCCGACGGCTACTCTACAATGAGAAAATTTTTATTTTATGTTTTTTAACATCAGAGAGTGGCTCTGATACCAAGTTTGAACAAAGAATTGTAGGTTTATAATTCATATCTTAACACTCATGATTACAGGTTTTCATAGGTAGAATACACTACGTAATCTCCTAATTATGTTAATACAATATACCGACATAATTAGGAGATTATAGGATATCAAATACATTATGAATATCCTAAGACTAACATAGCTAGGAGATTACAATATATTCCTGAAATATTCAGTAAATCTCAACAAAAAGACCCTCTTATTTCATAGCAATCAACTGCATCATGTTGGTGAAAGCAAGATTAATTGCACTTAATTGAGAGAATTGTTTGTTCTCTGTAGCTAAAAGGGACGCCTTTCTTTTCCTTGAATCTGTCTTCGCAAGTAGTTGAAGTAGCCACTATAGAGCTAGCTTTTAAATTAGTAGATTGATACTCTTTTTGCTTGATGTGATCAATAGCTTCTTGTAATGCGGATTTTGCGTCTGAATAAAGCCTAAAACAGTCTTGTAAGGTATCATAGTCTAACCTACCATCCTCAAGAAGTTGGGCGATTCGTGTTCTAATGTTCTCGCACTAGATATAGTTAGCTCAATTGAGATGTCTACCAATTTCTTGGGATTGGCTTCGAGGGTTAGAACACAAAATTTGGAATTCACAGTTGGACTACTTTGTGCAGCTTTATGACAATAACTATGAATGATATCAACAGAGCTGATTGAATAAATAAATAGAAGAAAACACATCAAAAAGGTCAAGATTGAGGAAGAGTACATTTTTTTAGGTTAAGATATTAAAACTTGAAGCAAAATTGGACGCAATACTGGTAGGATTGAACTTGATTATATATGCTAACGTTGTTCAACAAATAATGCATAATAAAGGAGAATCAAATGTTTTTGTTCTTTAGTTTGTCTTTTGTTTTGTTTTTGCTTTTACTTTGAGGGATTTTGACCAACTATCTTTAGGTTATTTTGTCATGCATGGAATTCTTAATTCTATTAGTAACATATTTTTTGTTTGCCGATACCTTAAAGTTTCATTGAAAGCATTGGCTAACAAAATACCCAAAGATCAACAAATCAAAGGGTAGTTTTTCACCTAAACAACGCAATGGTTAATAATTTTAAATAACTATCTATTTAAGATAAATTTTATTAAAATAGGTATTTGTAAATGCTGATTGACTATTTAGTATTGTTGATTGAAAGTTAATTGGCATTGACTGGTCATTGATTGACAACCTCTTATATATTAATACTAGATATGGGGCTCCGTGCTGTTAGAGTAGATGTCCTAAAGCCAATTAATTATTGTAGAATTGACTCTTTGTAATAATGTTCATTAATCAATCAAAGGCATTTTATTCTATATCGCGTAAATCATTATTATTGCAATATGTATTGATATATGTCCTTAGAATCGTAGAACCGTGACGAGGGTATCCAAGTGTTTCAAATCTTGATAGTGAGAACCCTATGAGCACATATAGTAACCATTCCAGAAACGTCCATAGCCCCGATATTACAAGTAAGGGAGCACGATAATCTGATAAGGCTATCATAGTGTTAAAGGCGACCATGTCGAAAGGTAGTGGTGATCTCACTTGTCAAGGTTGTTTGGTGACAACCTGGTGCAACACATGGGTGCTTGCTGTAGGCGATTACACCACAGCAAGTTCACTGGACCGACCCACCAGAGGATTCCATATGGATGGTAACCCTAGTGTCTATGGAACAAATCCTCTAACGAATGGTGGTGCATGTGATCCTTAGACTTGAGATCACCGGAGTGCCTTGTGCACCGATTGGTGTAGTTTGACACTAGCCTAACACAATTCTTTTAGAGCTATCAATACGGTGGTGATTAGCTGCATCAAGAAGTGTATCAAGACTATGGTGGATTGAGAGGATTCATCACTCCCTGGGTATGGGAGAAAGTTATCTCACGGCGCAATTCGGTATATGGCAATGACACTAAAAGCGTGGCACAGTGGGATTGAGTTGTTGCTCTATCCAATTTATAATACTGGGTCATTGGTCCGGCCGAATAAATAATATCGAGAGTAACCGAAGGTTGACACTATTTCTATGCCTTCGTCTCGTCGAGACAACGTATGATGAAAGGATCGAATTGTACAACAACCATATCATTAGCTACTTTGCTGAATCTGAATCTATCGGGTGGCCATGATGCCTTGCTAGGGGCCAATCTTGCTCTGTGTATTAGTGAGATGATTAATTGGCGTTAATCGCGGTACTATACACTGCCGATATGATGAGGAGCCTATGGGTCACACACATAAAAGATAATTTAAGATCCAAGAAGAAAGAAGGGTGTTTTCGTCTTTTAAGGCGAAAGGGTATTTTGGTAATTTCACAGTGCAATTAAATTTGCTGAGGTCGTAGCCTTTATTTGTTTAATTTGTTAGAAAAATTAAATAAGTGAAATTACGTTTAAATGTGTGTTCACACATATTTAAATATATTATCATTATTGTTAAATGTTAATATATATTTAAATATATATTAATTGATTTTAATTGAGATAATGATGGAAAATAAAATAAATCAAATTAGGAGTGTTTGGCAACATGGGGCGTTTGGGTTGGAGCCCAAGCCTATTCCGTATGGGATTAGGGCAAATTGTTTTTACTATAAAAAGGAAAAAGTGTGTGATTTTTCATATAGATTTTTTCTTTGAAAAACAAAAACACACAACCCCATTTTACACTCCCACAACAGAAACAATTTTGCCCAAAATCAATTCATTTGATTTGTCTTCTTGATTCTTAAGGCTAAGGAGGATCTAGCAAATCCCTCCTTAGTTCTTTTGAGATTGTCTTCGTGTGGACTACGCAGGTTCGATCCTACACTTGGATCGGTAGCAAAACATTCGTCGACAAATTTAGAGGAGCCTCCAACGTGTGTTTGTTACTCTTAACTCATGTTTAATATTTCTGTAGATTCTTATTATGATAAAATTGTAAAATTATACCCTTGATCTTGGCTCATGTAAACGATCTTGTTATATTATTTTTGTTTCCGCTGCGTATACGGGACCGTTTACTGACACGTGCATTGCGCAAGTATGTTTATTTAATATTTTTGGAATAGGTTGTAAAAATAACTTCTATATATGTACAAGTTTTAGAGTAAATATAACTTTTATATATGTACAGAGTTGTGTTAACATAAAATTAATAATTGTACCTTTATAATTATTAATATCAATTAATATTATGAAGATCAATTATTTGAACTTAAAATTTATATTGAGTTCATTTTCAGGTTTGATATTGACTGTTTTTCTCACAGTATAGGATTCTTTCCAAGCTAAGGTTTGAAAACAAACTAATTTCCATCTTTATACGTTTTTTCTTGAAAATGGTTAGATTTTTGGAATGTCTATATAATGTACTTATATAATTATTGTTAGTACTCATCCAATGTGTGAAGATGGAAGAATTAAATCAAAAGTAACGTGTTACGATGGAGAACAATTTTCAATCAATTAATGAGCAACACCAAAATCAAGATAAAATTGAATATAGAGAATAATACTTTTATTATAAAAGAAATAAGTGCATCGCTTTTTTATACTGTGAAGTGAGTTTGGACAATATAGACTTTATTTTCTATTTTTCTTATAGTTGTTCAGTTCCTCTAGTCCATATGCATACTCTCTTTTGTTTAGGTTATAAATAACATCCATGGTAGATTCCATGATTTGTAACAGCTAGTCAATGACTTCTGCGAATTTGTCTCTTGCAGTATGTAGATCATCCAAATTGGTCTCAACTTTTTTGAAAATCTCCCTCAATTCAGCATTCCCTGAAACATGTCTAAACCAATTGCAGAAACAATATACAATCAATTTTTATAAATATATGGAAACAGTAACATGAATGTGTAAATATAATTATCAGATGAACTCTCGACATATAAAAAAAAAAAAAAATTTGTGGTTTTTATATTCTCACAAATATGTATCATGGATTTGTTTGCAATTTTGTAATTTAGGATACAAAAGATGTGGAATGTTTATACCTTCTAGTTGCCTTGGTGGAGAATTATTGTTGTTGAGGTCATTGTTGTATTCGTTGCAGATTCTTCTGCTTGTGATGTTTTGTTAGCCATTTTCGAATTAAGTTTTGGAGAAGAAATGAACAATTACAGTGTATAGTATCTAAAGAAAGTTAAATGGGTGACTGTTGTCAAAGCAATATTTATAGAAAAATAGGATACGAAAAGGTGGAATATGAACAGATATCTGAAAATAAATAAACGTGTCGATCGAAAAAGGGTTAATAATTGTTGGAAAAGGTAGTACGAAACATTAGTAGACTATCTGTACAATATTAAAGAAAATTGTAATAAATATTTTGTTAAGTGTGTAGCATATAAGTTAGGTAGTTAATAATGGTTCGGCAAGATGTTGAGTTATTATGATAAAGAAACAATGTGATTTACTAATAATAAAATCTTATTGATACATTTTCAAAGGATGGACAATAAATATTTTGTCAAGTATCAAAATAATATTTATAGGAGTACAGGATACGAAAAGGTGGAATATAAACAAACATCTGATAATAAATAAACGTGTCGATCGAAAAAAGTGTTAATAATAGTTTGGATAAGGTAATACAAAATGTTAGTAGAGTATCTATACAACTAAAGAAAATCGTAATAAATATTTTGTTAAGTGCACAGCATATTAGTTAGGTAGGTAATAATGGTTCGGCAAGATGTTGCATTATTATGATAAAGAAACAATGTGATTTACTAATAATAAATTCTTATTGATACATTTTCAAATGATGGACAATAAATATTTGGTCAAGTATCGAAGTCAGAGATGATATGATGATGTGACAATATATTTATTAATTTTTTAATTGTGGTTTGATAATATGGTTATAAAACATGCATATAGTTCGACTTTGATCTTGTTTGATTCATAATGGTACAAAAGTTTTTTTAAATGTGTAATAAAAATGGTTATTTCTAGTTTTTTCTTTTTTAAATTAAGATTATAATATATTTAGCTTGATGTTCGTTTATATGTTCAATTTTTTAACATAATGTTTGAACAATTTATGGGGTACAGTATCACTCAGTATGAAAATTGCTCTGGGAAAATTAATAGACATCTAACAATAGATAGACACGTTGATTGAAAAAGTATTGACAACTTGTAGCTAAACTGTTTGTGGTGCATTAAAGGAGAGCGTAATAAATAGTTAACAATGGTTCGACAGGTGGGTTTCCAAAATATGTTATGGTTCGGCGTAGAATTCAATCTAATGAATAATGGAATGGAAATTTATTTTTATATGTTATAGGAATAGTATTTAGATTGCTGTTCGTCAAACATTTTTAATTATTTGAAATTGTCATAATCATTGGTGTTTAATATTTTTATTAAATATTGTTTATGTTTTACTGATCATTGTAATCTTGTGATGAGTTTCTCTTTATAAGTTATTAAATATTTGGATCAATCATTGATAATTGAATGAGTTTTAACTTTTATTTTCAAATTAAACTAAAAAGCAATTAAATCTGAACATGTGCAAGAAATTACATACGAAAGGTTACTAAAAATTAAATTTCATATAGACTATTTGGTAATCCACGTTACATCTATGACATGTGATATTTTTTGGTGACGTTGATCTGTCCTAGTGCATACGATTTTGATTCTTCTTGTTGCAAATCCCAAATATTCGTCTCTTAATGAGAATTGTTGCAGTTGGAGTCAGGGACTTGAATTCTTTCCTGCAATATTCCAGTTTTAGAAATGATTAGGTAGTTTTACTAATTTCATTAGAATTTGTATACCTTTGTTGTCATTTGTACAGTAAGCAAAGCAACGGCAGTGTGATATATTGCTTGCATGTTATTTTTTTGACAAACTGCAATCAGTAGTCTTAATCCCATATATGTATCATGTTCAATGAAGAACAAATGTGTTCCCAACAGTAGCAAAGCTTGTTTATTTTCTGCTTCTGCAAGTGTCTTCAGAATTTAAAGTCCCGTTGTCATTATTGTTGGCTAGTTTGTGTCATTGTTTCGAAATGTCCATTCTTTGTTAAAAAAAATAAAAAATAAATTTATGTTTGCTTGTTTGTTCAAAGATTTGCACCTGTAAATTGTACGGTGAGTAATGGTTTTGAAACACAAGATTCATAATAGTTAAAAAAAATATATATATCCACAGTTGGAAATGATAATACCATTACCTTATGATTAAGCAATTAAGAATAAATAAGTGTACCAAATATGTCTCACTTAAATATGGATCCTAAACTGCATTTTGTTTTTAGTTTATTAGAAAACTATTAACAACTAAAGATGCAGATGGTTCGGCAAAGTCATTTCTTTGATTAACCATTATTGTTATAAGACTGCTGTGGAACAAAGTACTATCTTACTGTTATTAGTTGTATATTTAACTATTTTGTATAATATCATTTTCTGTGTGAGTTAGAAAACAATGAAATCAATAGATTAATGAAATACGATGGTTTTAGTAAAACTTACGTTAATTGTATTGTTTGTAAAGCGATGTGATCTTTATCAGGTGCTTTTACAATGATTCATTGTAGAATTTCTGATGGTAATTGTAACAGACTTATGGGTTTTTTTTGTTAATTTGGAAGGAATCATGATGTCTTGGTGCTATTTTTTGGATGCAATTATATGGAAATTATGTTGTTGATATGGTATTTGTGGTTTATATAGTTCGTGTGTAGGTAGCGAACAATTTTTTTTCTTTTTTTTTTGGTATTTCAACTGCTTGGATAATGTTCTGTTTATTATTAGTAGGAGTCAGCGTTCTTATCTGAATCTTGGTTTTTAATAGTTTTGTAAAATGATGATAGTTGTATTAATCATTTAGTGTCAAGTCTTACTTATATTTAAATGTAAACAGTTAACATTCATGCTAATTTCTATATAGGTATATTAAATATTTTAGATATTTGATTAGTACACACGCGGTACAACACGAGATATCATCAAAATATCAATCACATCAATCAAAAAGTATAATGAGAAGGGCATTGATGTTATTGATAGATGTGTTCTATTTAATTAGGAATACAAAAGAAACAGATGGAACATGAATAAAGATATTATAATAAATAAACATGGTTGTTTAAGAAGAATAAGATCTAACTAGCACTAGTTTAATAGAAAGGATGAGAAGAATAAATTGGAAAAATAACATCGATTGTACGATTAGACCACAAAATATTCAGGTCGTCTTCTCAACTTGCATGAGTGATTTAAGTTCGTATCACTTTAATGTTATGTAAATTATTTATTTAAAATTTAGAAGTGTTTATTTGTTTTTTGAGAATACAAAAGGTGCTTTGGGAAAACCAATAAATGTCTAGTAATAAGTAAACATATTGATTGAAAAGTTAATAACTTTTTGGATAAGAAGATATGAAACTATAGTAAACGTAATAAATATTCTATTAAGTATTCAAGTAAAAAACATCATGATGATATTATAATATATTGCCTGGATTATGAATAATGGTTTAGGGTTTACATCCTGGATTATTACCTGGATTATGAAAAATGGTTTAGGGTTTAGTGTATTGATGCTATCACATAACAGAATCAAATTTAATTTGGTTGATAAAAAAAATGATTTATCTTAACGTGTTACTCGAGGTTGTAAACAAATTTATGGTAACAGAATAAAGTAATTAGATTAAGAGATGAGTAAATATAACTTATATATATGTATAGAGATGTGTTAACATAAAATTAATAATTGTACCTTTACAATTATTAATATCAATTAATATTATGAAGATTAATTATTTGAACTGAAAATTTATATTGAGTTCATTTTCATGTTTGACATTGATAGGTAATTTTTTTTCTCATAGTATAGGATTCTTTCTAGTCAAGATGATTTATCTATGTAATATACTTGTATAATGATTATTAGTACTAATCGAATGTGTGAAGATGGAAGAATTAAATCAAAACTAAGGTGTTATCATTGAGCACCATTTTCAATCAATTAATGACTACACAAAAATCAAGATGAAATTGAATATAGAGAATAAAAGTTTTATTATAAAAGAAATAAGTACATCGCTTTTTCATAATGTGAAGTGGGTTTGGATGATATAGTCTTTATTTTCTATTTTTCTTATAGTTGTTCAGCTCCTCTAGTGCATATGCATAGTCTCTTTGTTTAGGTTATAAATAATATCCATGGTAGATTTCATAATTTGTAACATCTAGTCAATGACTTCTCTGAATTTGTCTCATGCAATATGTAGATCATCCAAATTGTTCTCAACTTTTTTTAAACTTTTTTGAAAATCTCCCTCAATTCCGGCATTCCCTGAAAAATGTCTAAAACAATTGCAGAAACAATATACAATCAAATTTTATAAATCTATGGAAACGGCAACATGAATGTGTAAATATAATTATGAGATAAATTCTCGACATATAAAAAAAATTAATGGTTTTTATCTTGCGGCAAATATGTATCATCGTTTTGTTTGCGATTTTATAATATAGCATACAAAAGATGTGCAATATTTATACCCTTTGGTTGCTTCGATGGAGAATTATTGTTGTTCAGGTCGTTGCTAGAATTCGTTGCAGGTTCTTTTGGTTGTGATGTTTTGTCAGCCATTTTCAAATTAAGTTTTGGAGAAGAAATGAACAATTAAAGTGTATAGTATCTGAAGAAAGTTAAATGGGTGATTGATGTCAGAGCAATATTTGTAGGAGAATAGGATATGAAAATGGTGGAATATTAGTAGATAACTGGTACTAAATGAAACATGTAGATCGAAAAAGTGTTAATAATTATTTGGATAAGGTAATACGAAATGTTATTAGACTATCCGTACAATATTAAAGAAAATTGTAATAAATATTTTGTTAAGTGTACAACATATTTGTTAGGTAGTTAATAATGGTTGGGCAAGATGTTGAGTTATTATGATAAACAAACAATGTGATCTAAGTCGAGATGATATGACGATGTCACAGTATATTTATTAATTTTTTAATTGTGGTTCGGTGATATGGTTATGAAACATGCATATAGTTCGACTTTGATCTTGTTTGATCAATAATCGTACAAAAGTTTTTTTAAATGTGTAATGGAAATAGTTATTTCTAGTTTTCTTTTAATTAAGATTATAATATATTTAGATTGATGTTTATTATTAATAGGAGTCAGTATTGTTATCTAAATCTGGTTTTGAGAATACCAAAGGTTATTTGGGAAAACAAATAAATGTCTAGGAATAAGTAAACACGTTGATCGAAGAAATGTTAATAAGTTATTGTATAAGAGGATACGAAGTGGTAACAAACATAATAATTATTTTGTTAAGTATTCAAGTCAGAAATGTGATGATGATATTATAATGTATCGTTTGTATAGTGAATAATGGTTCGCCGGTCGTGCTTCAAATGGATGTTATCATTCGGTGTGGGATTTAAATTGGTTCGTAATAGAATCGAAGTTTTTTTCGATGTGCAATAGGAATGTTTATTTATAGATTTTTGTTAATTTACATTATAATATATTTAGATCAATGTTTGTCAAGCATGTGTAGACAATCCAATGATAAAATTGAATATAAAGAATAACACTTTTATTGAGATATTTTTACAAGTGTAATAAATAATATAAAGAGCTCACTAAAAATTATATTTCATACATACTATTTGGTAATCTACATTACATCTTGGACATGTGATATTTTTTGGTGACGTTGATCTGGTCCAATGTATACGATTTTGATTCTCTTTGTCGCAAATCTAAAATATTCTCCTTTTAATGAGAATTGTCGCAGTTGGAGTCATGGACTTGAACACTTCCCTATAATTTTTTAGTTTGTGGAATTGACTGGTTACTTTCACTAATTTCATTAGAATTTTTACACCTCTACTATTGTGCATAGTGATTAGAGCAACAACGGTTTGATACATTGCTTGCTGGTTATCTTGTTTGCAAGGTGCAATAAGTAGTTGTAATCTTCTGTTTCTATCATGTTCTACGAAGAACAAATGCATTCCAAGCAGTAGTGAAGCATGGTTTTTTTCTGCTTCTGCAAGGATCTTCTTAATTGAAAGCCCTACAGTTGTTAATTGCTGGTAGTTTGTGTTGTTGTTTGAAGATGTTTCTTCTATGTAAGACTTGCTTTACGTTTGACTGTTGGTTTAGAGACTTGCACATGTAAATTGTAAGTTAAATAATGATTTTCAAACACAAGATCAACAATTAAAAAAAAGTGTTTTCCAAACACAAGATCCACAACAATAAAAAAAATAAAAATAAAAAAAAGTGTAAATAATAGTTTCAAACAGTTGGTAATCATAATATCATTACTTGTGTGATGAAGATGTTAACAATAAAAAAGTTTGAAAAATATGATTAAGTTAAATATCAATTCTAACATGTATTTTGGTTTTTATATATTAGAAAGTTGTTAACAATTAAAGAGACAAGTGATTCAGCATAATCCGTTTCAATTGTTGGGAGTTGACTTACGGTTTTCTATATGGCTAACAAAACATGATGATATTAGTAAAACTTACATTAATTGTATTGCTTGAAGAGTGGTATTGTTATTTTTGAATTGCTTTTGCAATGATTCGTTGCAATATTTGTGATGGTAATTGTAATAGGTCTGTGGGTTGTGTTTTTGTTCTTTTGTAAGGAATCATACTGTTCTGGTGGTGTTTTTTTAGTGTAAGTATATTGAAATTATAAAGTTGTTATGGTGTTAGTGGTTTATATAATTTTTGTGTAGATATTGAATAGCGAACAATTTTCTGTGTATTTGTTTTTAGTATTTATCTAAATTAATGATGGTATTTTTATTTTGTTGAATATTAATTATTCGATTTTGTTATATATATATCAGATATCATTCCTTCATTGTTTATTCTACTGAGAAAAATTGATTATTCTATTCAATGAATATAACCTTTTTTATTCATAATCATTTAATGTTAAGTATTAATTTATCTTAAGTGTAAACGGTTTGCATTCATCTATATCTCTACATAGGTATATTAATTATTTGATACATTCGATTAATATGAATCTTTTTAAATTCATATAACTTAATGTATTAGATGATATTTTCTGCATCGTACATGAATTATGTGCATATCTTATGTAGGTGTCTGATGCTCCGAAAGTTCTATGAGATAATTGGGCAACTGGTCAAATAAAAGAGGGTGCCTCTGCTGTAAGAAGATGGGAGGATCTAGACACTGACTTATTGGTGAAAATCTTCTTGTGTTTTGATGTTTTACAATTGACTTCAGGCATTGCTCACGTTTGTAATTCATGGCGTTCAGCTTGTCGTGATCCTCTGCTTTGGAAAACTCTTGATTTGTCAATGTTGAGATCAAATTTTATCAAAATCTAGTTAGAGCCATATGTTTATGTGGATGAGTATTCTAATAAGGCATTGACTCGTTTGTTGAAAAATTTGTTGAGTATCAGTCGGGACAGATAAGAACCTTGATTTTTCACTTCAATTTGTGTGCAGGGGACGAACAATTTAACTTATATTGTTGAAAGGTAATTTTTTTATGTTTTTTTTTATAACCTTGTTGAAAGGTAATTTTGTTTTTTTTATTCTCGCTGTTTATTGACCGAGTCTTTGGCATTGCCTTTGGTACCAGTGATCATCACCTTTAATTTTCTTTTTGGTAATGTGAATTGGGAAGTAACACACCATATATAGTTGTCTGCAAGTGCCCCCATCTAAGGCATCTCTATAAGTAATTGGATCTATCATACGCAGCGGAAAACAAAAATTCAATCGGTAAATCAATTACCTTTCTTTGCCTAGATCTGAGTGTAGATTATACCATTTACATGTTTATAAAAAAAATCTGTATAAAGTAAATTCATTCAAGGATTAAAATACTTACGTACATTTGGAGGCTCCTTTGAATATCTTTGATTTCGGATAGGAACACTGTTCATGATTACTATTCACGATTACTGTTCACCATCTACTGTTCACATGATTTTTCGTAATTGATCCAAAGTAGGATTGCACTCACAGAAGTTCACACGAAGATAATCCAAATAACCCTTGATTAATTTGCTAGAACAATCAAGGGCTTCAAGAATCAAAAAAGAAGAACAAGAAAAAGTTTTCTTCTTGAGAGAGAGAGAGATAGACTGGCTAAGGTTTTAATTGAATGAATAATTCTCTTAATGTTTTAATTTAAGTTGCACTTATATAGTGCAACAATTAAAACCCTATTCCACTTAGGAATAGCCATGGGCTCCAACCCTAGTTCACCCTTGCAACCAAACACTCCCTTTATGGTATTTTAATTAATTTAATTATTATTATAATTAAAATCAATTAATATATAATAATATATTAATATTCAATTAATAATAATAATTCATTTAAATATATACATAGATATATTTAAATATAATCTCACTAATTTAATTTTAATATTAAAATTAAATACAGGCAACAACCTCAGCAAATTTAATTGCACTATGAGATTACCAAAATAACCTTTCGTCCTAAAGATGAAAATACTCTTCTCACAAATTGATTCTTAAATTATCTTCTAAGTGTGTGACCCATAGGCTCCTTATCATATCGGTAGTGAGTAGTATTGCGATTAACACCAATTAATCGTCTCAGTACACACAGACCAAGATTGGCCCTCGCAAGGAATCATGGCCACCCGATAGATTCGGATTCAGCGAAACTGTAGCCTGTTAACGATATGGTTACCATGCAATCAAATCATTTTCATCAACTATTATCTCATTGAGACCGAGGTATAGAAATAGTGTCAACCTCAGATATCCCCGACATGTTTGTATTCAATTATTGGACCAATGACATGAATATTAAATTGGATTGAGCATCAACTCAATCCCACTGTGGCCACAGATTTAGTGTCATTGCCATTTACTAAATTACCCAGTGAGATAACTTCTCCCGTACCCAGGAGTGATGAATCCTTTGTCGATCCACCATAGTCTCGATACACTTCTCAATGTAGCCAATCACTACCGTATTGATATCTTGGTAGATCTGCATTTCGAGGATGTAAGCTACTTCTCTTAAGTCTTTCATGGAGAAGCGCTTGAATAACCAAGTCTTTACCGACTGCAAGTTCGGTATATCATTCCCGATCAAAAGTATGTCATTGACATACAACACTACGAATGTCACTGCGGTCCCACTCACTTTCTTGTAAACACAAGGCTCATCTTCGTTTTTGATAAAACCGAATTCTTTTACGGCTTCATCAAAATGAATGTTCCACCTCCTTGAAGCTTGTTTGAGTCCATAAATGGATCTTTGCAACTTGCATACCCACTTAGCTTGCCCATCAAAACAAGACCATTGGGTTGTGTCATATACACTTCTTCTTCAAGGTTTTCGTTCAGGAAAACCGTTTTGACATCCATTTGCCAAATCTCATAATCATGATATGCAGCAATCGCAAGCATAATTCCGGATGGATTTAATCATGGCAACTGGCGAAAAGGTTTCTTCATAGTCAATACCATGAATTTGTTTGAAACCTTTGGCAACAAGTCGTGCTTTATAAGTGTGCACCTTGCCATCCATGTCAGTCCTTCTTCTTGACGACCCATTTACACCCTATGGGTTTCACCCTTTCAGATGGTTCATCCAGAGACCATACTTGGTTCTAATACATGGAGTCCATCTTAGATTTTATGGTTTCAAGCCATTTAACGGAACTTGGATCCGATATAGCGTCTTTGTAGGTTTTGGGTTCATCGTCTTCGTAGACAAGTACGTCACCATATTGAGTCATGAGATAACTATACCTCTCAGGCTCATGGCGTACTCTCCCAGATCTACATAGCTCTTGTGCTACTTGAGGTGGTTCACTTTGATCCATAAGTTGTGGAGTAACCTCCTCCTGATGTTCAACCACTGCTTGTGGTACATCTTCCCGTCCTTCGTCTAATATATCTTGCGGCTCTAGAACTTCATCAAGTTATACTTTTCTCCCCTAGTACTTCTTAGAAAAAATTCCTTTTCTAGGAAGACACCAGTACGAGCAACAAAAATTTTGCCCTCTTTGGATGGTAGAAATAAGTATCCTTTGGTCTCTTTAGGATACCCCACAAATATACATTAGTAGGATTTTGGGCCCAGCTTGTTCAAAGTCAATTTCTTGACATAAGCTTCGCAACCCCAAATCATTAGATAAGACAAATTGGGTTTTCGCCCTTTCCATAGTTCAAATGGAGTATTGTCTAGAGACTTTCACAGCACACTGTTCAAAATGTGAGTTGCAGTCTCTAGGGCATAACCTAGAATGATGCAGGTAAATCACTAAAACTCATCATAGACCTAACCATGTCAAGTGAGGTTCTATTCCTCATTTCAGACACTCCATTGTGTTGGGGTGTATACGGAGGGGTGAGTTGTAATACTATCCCACATTCCTTCAGGTATTCAGAAAACCCTGAGCTTAAGTATTCACCTCCTCGATCCGACCGAATAGCTTTAATACTTTTGTCCAACATATTCTGTGCTTCATTCTTGAATTCTTTGAACTTATCAAAGACTTCATATTTATGTCTCATGAGGTAGACATAACCATATCTACTGAAATCATCAGTAAATGTGATGAAGTAGGAATATCCACCTCTGGCTTCAACTGTTAGTGGACCATATACATCACTATAGATGCTGCCTAACAGTTCAGTAGCCCTTTCACTTTGTCCTGTGAAAGGTGACTTGGTCATCCTGCCTAAAAGGCATGACTCCCATACCTTAAATGACTGGAAGTCAAAAGGGTCCAAAACTCCACCCCTTTGAAGTTTTGCAATGCGGGTCTGATTAACATGACCCAATCTACAATGCTAGAGGTATGTATGGTTGTGTTCGCTATGTTTAGCTTTCTTAGTTTCAACGTTGAGAATATCCTTATTGTTCAAATCAAGAACATATAATCTGTTATATAACCTTGCAATTCCAAATATAATACCATTCAAACTAAAGGACAACAATCTATTAGAAATCTGAAAATGATATCCTATATTATCCAAAGCGGATACTAAAATAATTTTTCTAGAAATCACAGGTACAAAATAACAATCTTTGAGTTCTAATAATAAGCCCAAAGGCAAACACAAACAATAAGTCCTTATAGCTAATGCAGCCACATGTGCTCCATTTCCAACTCGTAGGTCCACTTCTCACTTGGCGAACAATCTACTCTGCCTTAGTCCCTGCACATTGGTACAAATGTGAGTACCACATCCTGTGTCAATGACCCAAGATGTTGAAAGAGAGAAGTTAATCTATATCATAAAAATACCTGAAGTCGAAGCATCTAACTTCTTCTTGTTTGCGAGGAAAGCCTTGTAGTGCTTCCTCCAGTGGCCAAGCTTGCCACAACAGGAGCAGACTACCTTCCCACCTTTCCTAACGCCACCCGCAGGCTTGAGAACATCTTGTCCTTTAGGTTAGGCTTGGGATTGGCCTTGGCCTTTCCCTTACCCTTACCCTTTCCTTTATTCGTAGCTACCAGTAAAACAACCTTGGACTTCTTCAAGTCTTGCTCTATAGTCCTTAGCATGTTCAAAAACTCTGACAGGGTTTTCACCATAGCGTTCATATTGAAGTTCATTATGAATGGTGCATAAGAGTCAAGCAAGGATTGCATAATTAAATCCACTTGTAATTCTACATCTAACTCAAACCCCAAAGTCTCAAGCCTCTCCATGTGCTCGATCATTTTGAGCACATGAAGGCTAACTTGGGCTCCCTGTAATGACTTTTTTCTACTAATATGCTCATAAAATATACTTAATAAAAATACATATATATTGACTAAAAAGTAGTTGGGCCCAAGTTTTTTCTTTACTTAATATATACATTCTTTACACAGTACAAAAATAACATATACAAAAACTATGAAAATGGTGGACAGTGTAGCCATGTCTCTCCACTTGTTGACGTCCATCCGACCGCATCCTCACCTATTTCTTGCAAAAACATGGAAAGCAACGAGGTGAGCACAAAAATGCTCAGTAAGTAAATCCTCTACTCCGCTATCCCCGTGCATCACTCTTTGATTCTTTCCTTATTCTACTCTTTCTCTTCTTTTTCTTTCTCTGTTTCTTACTCTCGCTGTTCTTTTCTTTCTTTCTACTTCTCCTCTATTCTTTCTTTCTTATTCTTTCTATTCTTCCTAACCATGATGAAATTCATGGCAATGTACATGAATAAAATGCATATGCAATAATGCACAAAAATGCTTTTTTTCTTTCTTATCTCTACTTTCTTGTTCTATTTCTTTTCTTTTCTTTTCTTTTCTTATTCTTTCTTTTCTTGTTCTTTGCTGATCGGACTCGGTTGATGTATGGATTCGGAACCTTGGCCATGTGAGTGAGTACAGTCCTCATCTACATGTACTCTTGCGGACCGTACAAATTCTTCTTTCTTCTTAAGCCACTCAATTAAGGTGACGTGCATGTAGGAATTCTTCTTGGTACAACCCTCATCCACATACACTCTTACAGGTCGTACAATTCTTCTTCTTCTTATGCCACCCAATTAAGGTGACGTGTATGTGGGAATTTCTTCTTAATACTCACGGTTCCCCATCACACCAACTCTTTATTCTTTATTCTTTCTTATGTTTCTACACATACACAATTATATGCATATGGATGGCACATGTTTAAAATTTCTTACTTAAATGCACTTATGAAATGCACAAATGCAATGTTGCATCAAAGATAGTCATTCTGCACAGGTCTTATTCAAGAAGGCATAACTTGAGTTATACACATCGGATTGCTTACGATATTTGTCTTGTTTTAAAGCTTAGAGACAAGGCTATAACTTTTATGTTTTGGTCTAAACCCAGTTTAATCTGAAAAATGCCCAGAAATCACTCAGAAAGTCACAGCAGTGACAGGGCAGTTTCTCACTTAAGGCATTTCCTCAAACAACTCATGTGCATACCAAAGCTCTAATTATCTATAACTCTACTCTTCTCTTTAATCATCCAAAATGGGAGAAAAACTCCCTCATACACTCTAAATTCCTGTCAAGGAAAAACACTCCCATAGGGTTTGCTCAAAACTCCCTCCATCTTCAATCAAACTCAACTCATCATCATGCAATCACAACACTTCTCATAACTCAATTATATTCAATATCAACATAGATAAATATTCATAACATCTCAATCTCTCAGCAAGCATAATACATACATACACAATCTCTACTCAAATGAATTCTTAAATCTCAATTTAGTTTGGATTTACTTACCTTTTGCTTGAGTAGTCTCTCCTAAGCTCTCTACTCTTGTTGGATTCAAATCTTCTCTTAACCCTAAGCGTAAAATTCATAAGAACTCAACTTTTACACAAATAAAATATGAATAAAGAGCATGAATCCTTACCTTTTGATGCCTTGAATCAAAACCCTATGAAAATCTACTCAAAAGCCCTCAAATTCCTTGGAAAAGTGAATGAAAATTTGAGAGAAAAAGGAGGAGGAGTGTGGGGGTGGTATGAACGAAATAAGGGTTTCAAAACCCTTAACATTTTAATTTATAAACTCACTTTCCCATTTTGCCCTTACTCTTTCCTAGAAATTCCATCTTTGTCCCTTAGAAAAAAATTCCATCTTTGTCCCTTAATCAATTACCAAAATGGCTTCATTTTTATTGAATTCTTTATGATTTTCTATCTCTTTTCACTCCCCACAAAAATCAACTAGTTTTGAGCGAAAAGACTATTTTACCCTCAATGCAAGTTTAAGGCATTTTCTTCATATTCTCTTAAAATAATTCTAACAAAATTTAACTAAGGGCTATACAACTTAATTTAAATCACATACCTCAATGTTGGGGTGTTACACTCCCTCGGTCAAGTGGCTTCCAAACAGTGATTTTGACACCTTGTACCTCTCATGTCGAGCATTCCCTTTATAAAGCTCCTTGAGGTGTAGAATAATGGCAGTAGCGTCCATATTCTCATGCTGCTTTTACAGCACTGGTGTCATCGATACTAATATTAAGCATTGAATGCCATCAGCATCATCAAGGAACTTTTGATAAGTATCCTTTACTTCCTGAGTGGCATCAAGATCAAGCTCAGCCATGTATGGCTTATCAAGGATATACAATATCTTTTCAGACTTAAGTATAATTCGAAGATTACGATACCAATCCAAGAAATTGGATCCATCCAACCTGTTTTCTTTTTCGATTATCAGTTGCAGGTTCATAATGCTTATTTTTAAGTGAATCTACAATTTAGAAAAGTAAAGTCACTATAATGTTTATTATTTCTTAATAAGGTCTTTTATTAAAAAACACTCCCACTATTTTCCTCAAGCCAATAGCCCTAACTATTAACTCGGGAAAGCCCATTGGCTTTCCTAGTGGACTGAGATCCCATCTGGCCCATTTCTAACCTTCACTATGGCGAACAAGCCAAAATGGGTTGATTAGGTAGGCCAACAAACTTAATGCACACCAGTTGATAGCCCCACTACAAGCCTCAAATGTGAAGTAAGCCAAGTGATTCCCAATATCAGTAGAGTGGACACTATATGTCGCCACGTACACTCAACTTGTGTACTTCTCTACTATGACTATGACATGTTTATCAACCTTCGCTATGGTGAACAAGCAAAACTGTTATTTTAAGCCGACCCATCATCATTAAGGAAAACTCCAATAAATTTCAACCTCCCACTAATAGAAGTGTACCATTCTCTGTGGCGAACAAGGTTCAAACGAACAGTAGTTTGATTAAAACCATGGTGATGGAAGACATACATGACTTAATATATCTTATTTGAGGGTTTTTATTTAATGTCTCACCAGATCATTATCTTTGTTAGAATGACATTTTTTGGCATGTTATTGAACATTCAACCTTAGCATGCATTCTAAACAAAAAAACGTGCCAGTACATGGCCCACTAAAACCGATTTCCTTGAGCCTAGAGGAATCGGTGGGTCAACCTAGGGTTTCAAAATAAATCTTGGATCTTCAAGTTATTCCTCTTCATAGCTCCTTCGTTTCTTCTTCACGATCAATACAAATAATTTTATAATAAAAAACCTATTCTAATTTACATCAATAAAATAGAAACATCACGTTACATACGAAGGGGAGTGAGATGAGGAGAAGAAATGCATGGAGATTTAAGAGAGAGAGGCAGGACACGCAGGTCCTATTTGTTTATAAAAAATTACAAACAAACCCAATAAACAATAAACAATAGGTCTAAGGCTCATGTACCGGACACCATGCAATTATCAAACAAGAACATTGTATACATTAAAAAACAATCAATTTTTGAATTGGGTAGGCTGAATTATCAAGTTACCACCTTAAACGTGCCGAATGAATATTGGCTTTAAAGGTTCAAAGACTGCAATTTAGCCCCTATGCGAAAAACGGAAAAGCCAAAAACAAAATAGTAGGTTTCTTGTCGCAGGGAAGCTTCGTCCCTGTGAAGTTCATGCACACATGGTCACTGCGGCAAAGTTTTATTTTGCCATGGCGACCGTGAACTTCCAGAAAACAAAAATCGTTCCAGAGAGTTTTATTTTGCCATGGCGAAGGTTTATTTCACCGCGGCCAGGTTTATCTCGCTGTGGCAAAGTGTTATTTTATCGCAGCTAACATCGCAAAATAGTGAATTAGGCACAATAACGTCTTTTGCAATTTTTCACATAATGACATAGATCCAAATCAAATCGAATGCTTAAACATTCGATCAAGACACCAACCAACCAATACACATTCAATCAACACATTATTTAATCAATTGATTAATTAAGTCATTCAACATACATAATTTCCAGATTTAAAAAAAAAAAAACACTTCAAATCATGCAATAACATGTTATCAAACATCAATTAAACAATATAATCTAATACCCGAGGCTCTGATACCACTATAAGTAATTTGATCTACCATAAGCAGCAAAAAACAAAAATTCAATCGGTAAATCAATTACCTTTCTTTGCCTAGATCCAAGTATAGATTATACCATTTACATGTTTATAAACAAAAATTTGTATAAAGTAAATCCATTCAAGGATTAGAATACTTACATTCGTTTGGAGGCTCCTTCGAATATCTCTGATTTCAGACAAGAATACTATTCACCATTACTATTCACGATTACTGTTCACGGTATACTGTTCATGTGATTTTTCGTCAATCAATCCAAAGTAGGATCGCACTCACAAAAGTCCACTCGAAGATAATCGAAGAAACCTTGATTATTTTGCTAGAACAATCAAGGGGTTCAAGAATCAAGAAAGAAGAACAAGAAAAGTTTTCTTCTTGAGAGAGAGAGAGATAGGGTGGCTAGGGTATAAAATGAATGAATGATTCTTTTAATATTTTAATTTTAAGTTGCACTTATATAGTGCAACAATTAAAACCCTATTCCACTTAGGAATAATCATGGGCTCTAGCCATAGTTCACCCTTGCAACCAAACAAGCCCTTTATGGTATTTTAATTAATTAATTATTATTATAATTAAAATCAATTAATATATAATAATATATTAACATTCCAATTAATAATAATAATAATTCATTTAAATATATACATAGATATATTTAAATATAATCTCACTAATTTAATTTTAATATTAAAATTAAATACATGCAACAACCTCAGCAAATTTAATAGCATTGTGAGATTACCAAAATACCCTTTCATCCTGAAAGACGAAAACACCCTTCTCACAAATTCATTCTTAAATTATCTTCTAAGTGTGTGACTCGTAGGCTCCTTATCATATCGGCAGTGAGTAATATCGCGATTAACACCAATTAATTGTCTTACTACACACAGACCCAGATTGGCCCCTTGCAAGGCATCATGGCCACCCGATAGATTCGGATTCAGCGAAACCATAGCCTATCAACGATATGGTTACCATGCAATCAAATCCTTTTCATCAACTGTTCTCTCATCGAGACTAAGGTATAGAAATAGTGTCAATCTTAGATATCCTCGACATGTTTGTATTCAATTACTAGACCAATGACAAGAATATTAAATTGGATTGAGCATCAACTCAATCCCACTGTGGCCATAGATTTAATGTCATTGCCATTTACTAAATTACCCTAGTGAGATAACTTCTCTCGTACCCAGGAGTGATGAATTCTTTGTTGATCCACCATAGTCTCGATACACTTCTCAATGTAGCCAATCACTACCATATTGATAACTCTTAATAGAACTACGTTGGGCTAGTGTTAAACTACCCCAATTGGTGCATAAGGCACTCCGGCGATCTCAAGTCTAAGGATCACATTGCACCACCATCCGTTAGGGGATTTATTCCATAGACACTAGGGTTACCATCCATATAGAATCCTCTAGTGGGTCTGTCCAGTGAACTTGTCTTTACCAAGCACCCATGCGTTGCAAGGTTGTCGGCAAACAACCTTTACAAGTGAGATCAATCACTGCCTTTCAAAAGGGTTGTTCAACGCTATGATAGCCTTATCGTATTATCTGTGTCCTTGGTCAAAATAATACTAGGGCTACGAACATTTCTAGAATGGACATCCATATGTGATCATAGGGTTCTCACTATCAAGATTTGAAACACTTGACACCCTCGTCATGATTCTACCATCCTAAGGACATATATCATTACATACACGATATAGAAGAATATGCCTTTTATTGATAAATAAACATTTATTATAGAGTCAATTTTACAATAATTGATTAGCTCTAGGGCACCTACTCTAACAGTCTCATTATGCTAGCTTGGAATAGAATAAAGAAAGATGTAATTTGAAAGGCCATTCCTACATGGAGATCTCTCGAATCCCTGAAAATGCCTAGCATAGTAAATCCGCCTTATCTTATAGAGGAAATAGCCGTAAATTGCAAGAACTTCAATGAACTCAAGATCATGGGTCCTTTTGATGTTCTCTTTGCTTCTACGATAGTCAAATCTTCCAAATTTGAAGGTTTTGAGCTTGAGATGCTCAGCGATAGTTGAGGATGCCCTATTGCTTATATTGGATGACCTACCAAATCTAGAAGTCCTCAACGTATCTCATAGTCTTCTTATACAAGGTCCATCTTCTTTCTCCAATGATGCCCGAAAAAATTATTAAGAAGCCAGATAAAATAATCTTGGAAAAGGCTGCTTGATTACGTGAGTTCTTAACATGTATTGAGCACTCGTGCATTATGTGCTAGCGTACTCGATGTGATTAAGGCTTTATGAGGTGGTACAAATATGAGGAAGGTCTATGGAAAATGGATGAGGCGAGGTCTTTTGCTCTTTGATTAGGACGTTGTAGAGGCTATAATTTTTAATATTTTATTTTGCTTGTATCTAATATATAGATAATATGTTGTTGAATAAGCATATATAGAATTGGTCCGTTGTGGTTTAGGTTGTCATGCTCTTAAGGCTTTCGTTTTAGGTCATCAACATTATAATACTTGCATGATGATCTTCTCTCATGGGAAAAGTATTATCTGTCTACATAATTATGTGCACATGTTAAAATTTTACTTTCTGTTGTTTCAAATTTATCTTTCATTATTCATTAATGTTATTTCAAAATGAAGTGGTTTCAAACTAATATGCAATTGAGTATTTTATATATTTCAATTCATGTTATTTATTTTGTAATTGTTATTGTGAAATTCATTTCTATTGTCAAGTTTAGTATTTGATAGTGAGATTTTGAAGGAATCTTCGAGTCTCATTTCTTTTATACTTTGATGATAAGTTATAGTGACATTGTTCGGCTGAAGTGGTACTATTAAAGTTTTACTGTGCACCATCATTTTGGCTTTGTAAATTTCATAAATGATGAAAAATGTTGTTGTTTAAAATGTTGTTGATGCTTAAAGAAAACATGCGGAATTAATAGGTCATATAATTTTTAAACTTCTACTGTCCTGCATAGTGATTAGAGCAATGGCGATTTGATACATTGCTTGTTGGTCATCTTGTTTGCAAGCTGCAATGAGTAGTTGTAATACTCTATTTCTATCATGTTCCACGAAGAATAAATGTGTTCCAAACAGTAGTGAAGCATGCTTATTATCTACTTCTGCAAGGATCTTCAAAATGGAAAGACCCGCTGTTGTTATTGCCGGTAGTTTGTATCGTTGTTTGAAGATGTTTCTTCTATGTAAGACTTCCTTTACGTTTGTTTGTTCATTTAGAGATTTGCATCTGTGATTTGTAAGGTAAATAATGGTTTTCAAACACAAGATCCACAATAATAATAATAATAATAATACAAGAAGGTGTTTTCCAAATAGAAGATCCATAACAACAACAAAAAAAAGTGTAAATAATTGTTTTGAGAGTTGGTAATCATAATATCATTACCTGTAGGATCAAGAAATTAACAATTACAAATTTTAAGAAAACTGTAATAGAGAACTGTTAAGAAATAAAGACACAAGTGATTCGGCATAATCGGTTTCAATTATTGGAAGTTGAAATATGGTTTTCTATATGACTAAGGAAATAATTGAAATGCGATGATATTAGTAAAACTTATGTCAACTGTATTGCTTGAAGAGTGGCGTTGTTATTCTGAGTTGCTTTTACAATGATTTGTTGCACCATTTGAGATGGTAATTGTAATAGATTTGTGAGTTGTGTTTTCATTCTTTTGTAAGGAATCATGATGTTTTGGCAGTTGCTTTTTTTTTTTTTTTTTTTTTTGGTGTAAGTATATGGAATTTATGATGTTATTATGGTCTTAGTGGTTTATATAATTTTTGTGTGGGTATTGGGATAGCGAACCGTTTTCTGCGTGTTTGGATTTGGTGGATAATATCATGTTAATTATTAATTTTGAATATGTTTTATTGTTTAACATTTTTATAAACAGTTTTGCCTAATATTGTTATTAAATGTCTATTAAAATATTAAATATTGTTCATGTTTTTTCCAGTATTTTAGTCTTCTAATTAAAATTTTGTTACTTCACATTAGAATATATATTGACTTGTTTTATCTAAATAGAACTAGAAAATAAACGGAGGGAATAAATTTGAATTCATTTTTATGCGAGAATTTTTGTTACAATAAAATAGTTGCTCTGGGAAAATTAATGGACATTTAATAAAAGATAGACATGTTGATTGAAAATGTGTTGACAACTTATTGGGTGATGAGACACGAAACGGTAGCAAATTGTTTGTAACGCATGAAAGGAAAGTGTAATCAGTAGTATTTTTGTAAATTAATGATGTTATTTATATTTTGTTGAACATTAATTATTTGGTTTTGTTATGCATATCAAAGTTGTTTCATTGTTGTTTCTATCAAGAAAAATTGATTATTTTATTCAACGATTATAGACTTTTTTGGCCATAATCATTTAAACGATTTGCATTCATCTATATCTCTACGCAAGTAGATTAAGTATTTGATACATTCGATTAGTATGAATCTTTTTAAATTTATATAAATTAATGTATTGATTGATATTTTACGCACTGCACATGCATTATATGGATATCTTATGCAGGTGTGCTGATGCTCTGAAATTTTTATGAGATAATTGGACAACTAGTCAAATGAAAGAGGGTGCCTTTGTTGTAAGAAGATGGGTGGAGTTGGACACTTGTACATATATAGAAGTTATTTTTACAACCTATTCCAAAAATATTAAATAAACATACTCGCACAACGCGCACGCCCATCGAATCAACATCTCATGCCGGTCGATCGACAGAATGGATGCAATGGAAAAATGACTCTAGAAACAAAATAACAAACACATATTCCTCATCCCCTTGAAAACAAACACAAGAAAATGTAATCGATCTTCATGTCAACATTGTTAACAAACAATTATCTATTCATGTAAAAACTAGTACCTAGAAATGAAAATGTAATGACTTCTTTCTACTAATATACTCATAAAATATACTTAATAAAAATACATGTATAATTAATAGAAAGTAGTTAGGCCCAAATTTTTCTTTACTTAATATATACATTCTTTACATAGTATAAAATAACATGTACAAAAAAACTATCAAAATGGTGGACAGTGTAGCCGTTTCTCTCCGCTTGCCGATGTCCATCCGACCGCATCCTCACCCATTTCCTGTAAAACATAGAAAACAATGGGATGAACACAAAAATGCTCAGTAAGTAAATCCTCTACACCGCTATCCCTATGTATCACTCTTTAATTCTTTCCTTACTTTACCCTTTTTCTTCTTTTTTTCTTTCTTTCTTGTTCCTTTCCCTTTTATTCTTTGTTTCTATTCTTTCTTTGTTTCTGCTTCTCTCGTTCTTTCTGTTTCTTTGACAAAACATGATAGAAACCATGATAATTAATGCATGAATGAAATGTACGTGCAGTAATGCATAGGAATGCATTCTCTTTATTCTCTTCTATTTTTCTTATTTTGTTTTCTATTTTTATGCATTTCTTTTCTTTCTTGTGTTTTCTCATTCTTATTCTTTCTTATTCTTATTCTTTCTTATTCTATGCCGATCGGACTCGGTTGATGCATGGATTTGGAACCCTTGGCCATGTGAGTGTATTCTCTCTCTCTCGGGTATAGCCCTCATCCGCATGCACTCTCACGGGCTATACCACTTCTTTCTTCTCTTTCTCATGCCGCTCACTGAAGGTGGTGTACATGCGGGAATATTCTGTTCATCACTCACGGGTTCCCCATCGCACAACCTATTCTTTTCTCTTCTTTAGCACTTTTCTTTCTTTTAGTCTCTAGTGCTTATTCTTTCTTTCTCTTTATTCTTAGAGTGCCTTCTTCTTAGAATTCTTTAATCTTTCTTAAGTATTCCACATATATAACTATATGCATATGGATGTCTCATGCTTAGAATTCTTTCTTAAATGTACTCATGAAACGCAAATATGCAATGTTGCATAAATTAAGGTTCTCCACTCATACTCAGGCATTTCATCAAACAACTAATGTGCATACATAAACTCTACTTTAACTATAATTCTACTTGTCTCTTAAACCGTCCAAAATGGGAGTAAAACTCCCTTGTCCCATGACAATCCCTGTCAAGGAAAAACACTCCCAAAAGTTTCCTCAAACTCTTTCAATTTCCACCAAACTTTAATCCATCATCATACAATCAAAACACTTCTCATAACCCAAAGATATTCAACAACAAGCATAAATTAACACCAATCTCATCTCAATTTCTCAACAATCATAGCATATACATACATAAAGAAATCTCTACTCAATTGATATCTTAAACCTTAACTTGGGTTAGATTTACTTACCTTATACTTGAGTAATCTCCACTAAGGCTCTCTACTCTTGTTGGACTCAAACTTTCTCTTATTTCCTAAGCATAAACTTAATAAGAAGTCAACTCTTGCACAAATAAAACTCATAACTAAAGCAAGGATTCTTACCTCTTGTTGCTTAGGATCAATTCCTTGTCAAAAACCACTCAAAAGCCCTAAAAAATCCTTAATAAAATTGAGTGAAGGATTGAGAGAAAATGAAGGATGGCAATGGCGGTGGAAGAAGAGAAATGAGGAGGTTTATAAGACTAAACCCTTAATATCTCATATTATGAAGCATCCTTTTCCCATTTTGCCCTTACGCTTTCTTAGAAATTCCATCTTTGCCCTTTAATTCTTTGCAATCACAACCCCAACTCTAATGTATTCTCCATGAAATTTTCTTACATTTCACTCTCCACTTTTCCTGCTTCACTTTGCCCCTAAGGAAAAAAATTCTCTAGACACTTCATTCAAGAAGTTCAGTCGGCTCTTCGCCACGGAGAAGTCTGTGACTCCAAGATTTCGCCAAGTCTTCACCAAATTCAGGGCAACCACTTAACCAAAACAACATATCAATTTAATTAGGAGCCAACCAAGCAATATCAACAACATACAAGTTTAACTAAGGGCAAAAAAATCAACACTAAGGGCAAAATGAACATACATTAGCTATGTACCTCAAGTGGGCGTTACTGGAAACAACAAAAGTTAATTAATCTTCATATTAAAATTATCAAGGAACAAATTGACCTTTCAAAAGAAATACAATTAATCATTCAAATAAAATGACCGAACAAAAACAATCATTCAATCTAACAATTAACAAAAGACCAAACGTATTGTTGATACCAATCAACAAATTGCGATGATCCACAATTGAACATGCGCCCCTTTTATAACCCCTCATTTAGACCTTCAGAATACCAACACAATTAAATATGAATTCAATACGAAGAGAGTTTTCCAATGTCAATACAATGCAATAAGTAATAGCAATCCAATACACCTGTATACTTGTTATTAATTCACATCTTTGGAATGCCAATGTAATCCACCTCTATTATTATTATTATTATTAATTATTAAATATAGATGACGTAATAAATACCAACCCAATGTGTCAAGATAGAGCAATTTGACTGTCCAATGTGTCAAAATTGAGCAATTCTAGATCTTCCAAAATGTGTCACATGGCGAACAATCCGCATGGGTATTCATGAATCTTGAGTTTTCACTTCAATTTGCATGTAGGGGACGAAAAATTTATTTTTTATTGCTGAAACATAATGTTTTTATGTTTTTGTTTAAAACCTTGTTGAAGGTAATTTTTTTACTCTTGTTGTTTATTGACCGAGTCTTTTCAATTGTCTTTGGTACTAGTGATCATCATCTTTAATTTTTTTTCTTTTTTGCACAGTGACCTAGGAAGTAATCTACCATATATTGTTGTTTGCAGATGCCCGCAGTTGAGGTGCCTTGTTATGCCAACTTGGAACAAAATAAAAAAGGATGTAATCTGCAAGGTCATTCGTACATGGAGATGTCTTGAATCTCTGACAATGCCTACTATAGCAAATCCCCCTTATCTTATAGAGGAAATAGCCCTAAATTGCATGAACTTCAGTGAACTGGACGTCACAAGTCCTTTTGGCATTCTTTTTACTTCTATGATAGCCAGATTTCTTCCAAATTTGAAAGGTTTTGAGCTTGAGATGTTCAATGATAGTTAAGGATGCCCTATTGCTTATAATAGATGATGTACCAAACCTAGAAATCCTTAACATATCACATTGTCTTCTTATAAAAGGTCCTCCATTGTTGTCCCAAAAAATTATTAAGAAGTTAGATAAAATTATCTTACAGACGGCTGCTCGATTATGTGAGTTCTTAACATGTACTGAGCCCTCGTGCATCATCTGCCAGTGTACCCAAAGTGATGAAGGCTTTCTGAGGTGGTACAAGTATGAGGAATTCCTATGGAAAATGGATGAGACGAAGTCTCTTGCTCTTTGATTAGAATAGTGTAGAGACCGTAATTTATTGGTCAGAAATGACAGTGTATGTACTTCATCTTTGCATGTTGTTTTGCTTATATATAATATCTACATAATATGTTCTTGAATAGGCATATATAGAATTGGTCCGTTGGGTTCTAGGTTGTCATCCTCCTAACGCTTTTGTCTTAGTTCGTCAACATTATAATACTTGTGTGATGATCTTCTCCAATTAGAAAAACATCATCTGTTTGCATGATTTTGTATAGATGGTCAAATTTCACTTCCTGTTGCTTTAAGTTGATCTTCTATTCTTGATCAACACACAATCAAGTGTTTTATCTATCATTTACATTGTTGGAATTAAATTACAAGGATTTCTCTATTTCTAATTTATTATATTTATATATCTACTGTTTTTCCACCTTGACTTGGAAATACTGTTTCCGATTCATGTTATTTTATGTAGGGAATTGTTATTGCTTATGTTATTGAATTTGAAATTCTATTGGCTCTATAAACGTTAGTGTCAAATTCATTTGTATTTTGAGATTAAGTATTTGATGGTGAGATTTTGAAGGAATATTTGATTTTCCTTCTTTATGGTTTTATATTAAGTGGCACTGATATTGCTTGGCTAAAATGGTAATATTAAAGTTTCATAGTGTGCTATCATTTTGGCTTTGTAAAATTTGTAAGTAATGAAAAATGTTGTCGTTTACAATGTTGTTGATATTTAATTACTTGAAGTAAATTTTGGGATTTAGAGTTTTCTCTGTCAGTTTCAGCATTAAGAGCATTTGTCCCAGTTTGTTTGTCGCATTTTCCACATCCATCTTTTATTGTTGACTGAAATTGAGATAAGTAAGTACATTTTCTTTAGTTACAATGACAATGTTTTTTTATTTTACATTGGTCTAATTAATTTGTCATCGATTTTAACTTTGATTAAAGTGCATGTTATTCTTACATAGCTTTGAGATTTGTTATTATTGTTATAATAAGTTGTTCTTGGATAGTTGTGCTGATAATTTATTGTATTCGTGTTCTTTATTTGTTTCTTTGGCAGTTGTGTTGCAGATTATTCTGTCGGTCTTTTTACTATTGAAATTGGTGTGTTTTTTATTACGATTTTGTTTGTTCTGCTCAGGTTGTTTATCTATTGTTCTGGTAGTCGTATTGCAGATTATCTCGTCAGTAAATCTACTGCTGTAGTTGGTGTTTTTCTCATTAAGATTTTGTTTATTATCTTATTGTGTTTAGTATATATTGTAATACTGTCATTGTTTTATGAATCCATGTTATGAAATGCCAGTGGTATATTATCTTGTTATGTTTAGTATATATTGTAATACTGTTGTTTGTTTTGATTGTAGTAATGGCTCCAAAAAACATGATGAAATTTATTCGAAGACTTGATTCTGAAGTACTGCATAAAGTAGGATCAAGCAGTGATTCCAAGTTAGAATCGTTAACACCTATACAGACTTTGATTTTACCTACATCAGCCTCCAATCCTGTGAAACCTAATTCTAGTTCCTGCCATGTTAAACTAACTAAAGAAGAAGATAATTAGTCAAAAGAAATTACATTATGTCAATTGGTGAAACGGTAGAAAACTTGTCAGCAACAGGGTCCAAATATAAATTCTGAACGAAAATGGAAAAATCTTTGTAAAGAAGATCTAGACAGCAAAACTTTCGGTTTAGGGAAAGAGGTAATGTTTTTTCACTATATCATGTGAATATATACTTATGGCATGATACTATTAAGGTGGTTTCAATGTTTTTAAAATAAACTTATGAAGGTTTCTTAGAAATCAGAGAACATCGGCTTGTTTTAGAAGATGTGATCGTAGATTTGACAAAACAAAATAAAGATATGATTACCGAGGTTCAGATTGAAAGAACAGTTGAAAATATTAAAGGATGCATTTGAAAAGGTCAAAACTTATAAAACATTCAATGTAGTATTCATTGTTATTTGACAATAATAATATAAAACATATAAATATCTTTGTATCAAGTAAATTATATTACTGTATTTATTTAAACATTTAATGTGACCTTTTCATATTCATATAAATATGTTTAATTTTTCACATCAATCTGTCATAAACAATGTCTTATATTATATACAATGTATTAATCTTTTATGTTATAAACAATGATTCATATAATATATAACATATTAATCCCTACAGTTAAAGACTTCTTTGAAAACAATATTTGTCAATGTCTCTCCGGTTCATCTTCTTGCAGGGCTAGCAGAATCTTGATACCTTGTTTTAAAGTTACTCTTGATAGTGCCACGTACAATTGAACCATGTGCAAAGACTTGATGGTTCATTTACAATCCTACTGTTTTGAGTGATTGACCCTGGCTTTTGTTTATTGTCATACAGAAGCTAATTGTCATATGTAACTATTTTCTCTTCAACCTAAAAGGCCACTTCATATCTGCATTTGACATTATTATTCTGGGAATTGTGACAATATCCCCAATGTTTGACCCGGTGATAATCATTGCCTGTATGGACCACTTTCCTAAATGGGTTATGATCAATCTTGTTCCATTGCAAAGACCATCAGATTGATTCAAATTACGCAGCAACATAATTGGAATGCCAATTTTTAGATGCAATTCATGTTTGGGCATGCCAAGCACATCAAAGAATTAAGAAATTCGGTGGGATAGAGAATGTCATCATTGTTTGAGATACCTGCTACTTTACAAGTGCTGTCCAAGTTGAAATACGTCTTTCCATCTATTGGCAGACTCTGGGTGATCTAGTCGTTCAATCTATGTACTGTCTCATTTTTGGGTGTCAATATTGCTCTCTCTCTCTCTCTCTCTCTCTCTCATATAATAAATATTATTTATCTGAGTAGATAAATTTGGAAAAACAACATTCATAATCGTTTATTCGTGACTGGTATGTTGATCGATTTTCAAGTCTTCAAGTATTTGGATGTAACTTTCATATTCCGCAACATCCCTTCCTTCTCCAATATTAAGTAACCATTTGTCAAAAACTTCAAGTTATCCAATTCTGTTGGGTTCACCAAGTTTTTCTTCAACCCATGTTCTCTGTAAGTGTCAACATTGTTACATGTTTCCAAAGGGAAGATGATGATAAACAGGCATGTATTATATCATGTTTTTTCCCTTTTGGTATACCTAGTAGAATCTATCTGAAATCACCACCCAGGGCAACAATGAGGCCTCCAAATATTTTATCTGCGTTTGATTGATCTTTTTCAAACAAAATATATTTCAAAGTTCTGTCAAGAGCTTCAAAGCAATGCCTGTTTGCCATGGGTACTTCATCCCAAATGATCAAAGTTGTTTGCGCAAGTAGTTTTGCCAATTATGTCCCCTTTTTTATATCAGATGTACTTTCCTCAATGATATCTAAAGGAATTCGAAAACGTGAATGTACTGTTCTTCCACCAAATAGCAGTAATGCAGCAATTCCTGATGTAGCTATAGGCAGTACAATTTTACCCTCGGATCTTAATTTGGTCATGATTGTTGACCATATGTAATATACTCTCTAGCTAGTAATTCTTTAAGAAATATATGATAAAATCCACTAAATAAATTTGTAAACATATATATACATAGAGGTATATAATGTAAAATCTGAAAATTCTAATTTTAATTCATATAAATAAATACACAAAATAACTGATATACTTTAATAGGTTACAAGGTAGTCTTGAACAATGCCGCCAAACTCCTGCACTTCTTCATGTCCCATCCGACCATAAATCATCTAGTACATGTAAGACAGTAGAAATAACGGAGTGAGCACTAATTGCTCAGTAAGTAAACCAAACTGCATTACTGTTCTTCCTCCATTACTTATGTTTTGATTTTCCTTTTCTCACTTTAATCCTTGCTAATATTCTTCATTCTTTTCTAATATTCTGCATTCTTTTCTAATACTCTGATTTGCTACTTATCAACGTGCAAAGACAATGAATAAAACTATACATCATCGAGCACTTAAGAAATACTGAATCATGCAAGTAGCATAATACATATGCAGAATAATAAACTTTCCTGAGAAAAGAACTTTCTTTTCTTTTATGTTATTTGTCTCTTATGCTGTATCTCTTTCTTTTCTTATCTGTTTCTCTTTCTTTTCTTTCTTCTATTCTGGTTTTCGATCGAACTAGGTTGATGCATGGATTTGGAACCCTGGCCATGTGAGTGGGTACAGTCCTCATCTACATGCACTGCTGATAGACTGTACAAATATTGTATCTCTCTGCTATGGCCGCTCGCTCGTGGCAGCGTGCATGTAGGTATGCTCTGCTAGGTACAGTCCTTATCCACATACACTACTAACGGACTATACAAATACTTTATCTCTCTGTTGTGGGTGCTTGCATGTGGCGGCGTGCATGTGGGCATCTCTATCACTCACGGGTTCCCTATCGCAAAAACCTTATAACATATCATGCTATAGAAAGAGAATAGAAAGAGATACTATACACATTTCAACATGAATTTCCAAGCTATGGAAATTCCGCACTTGCATTCTTTAGTAAATGAGAAAATATACATACTTGCATGTTAGCTTAAAAGAAAATTACTAGCCATTTTCTTTTTCTTTCTTTCTCATTCTTTGCTAACATATTCTTTCATATTCTCATTTACTAAATCAAGGCTATATATATAATCATATGCACAATATATGCATGATCAAGCCCATTCTTTAATATGCTTTCCAAGTTCACATATACAAACTTGAAAATTCATTATGGCATAATGGTATGTCATGACATATTCTACCATTCTCTACTATCACAATTGCCATATCAAAGTAACAATTTAACTTGCAATTCTTCTCTAACACTTCCATGTGCATTTCAAGAAGTAGTAAAGGTTCAAGTAACTAGAACCAAGCACTAAGGGCCATTTCTCTCATGGAACTAAAATGACCAAGTGATATATTAAATTTTGGCATAACAATATGCACTCTTGAATACTAACATTTGCACTTGGTTAAGCCCAAACATAATCTTCCTACTTCAATTCTTCCTTTTCTCTAACCCTTTCTTCAATAGGGTTTAGCCAACTCATGCATGCATTTTCTCTTTGGATTTTCATCAAACAATTCATATGCACATGCAACTACTAAGTTGGCTACACTTCCACATCTCTCTAAATCCACCAAAAATTGAGCCAAAAAAAAAAAAATTACTAGCTATAGCATCAAACATGGCCGTTTTCAACAATTCTCAACACTTAAAAAATTCCATCACTAATTCTTCCATAATTCCACCAATTCATCACATACTCAAGCACTACTTCTCATGGCTGGAAATTATACATCATTCAACATCAAAAACAGCCAACAATTCTCACATACCATCATATACAAACATGCAAAAATTCATTCAACACAAGTCTTGCTTAAATCAAGGCTAAAATTAGGTTTACTTACCTTGAATGTGTGAGATCACTTCCTTTTTCTAAAAATCTCTTCCTCTTGGACCTAGATCATATAAAAACCATAAGAATTTAAAATTTTAAAGTTTAATCACACTCCTTTTGCTAGAATCTTACCTTTGGATGCCTTAGGATTGAAAATCTATGAAAATCCAAGCCAAATCCTACGATTTCCCTTTGAAATTTAGTGAAGAAAATTAAGAGAAAATGGGGTGAAGGTGGCATGAACAAGGGCTGAAAATATGGCTAGGGTTTCTTCAATGAAACCTTATATCTAATATTATACCCATGTATTCCCATTCTTCCCTTGCACTTTCTACGAAATTCTATCTATATCCTTTAGTCAATTACCAAAACACCCTCATTTTTATTATCTTCTTCACATTATTTTGCTTCCTTTCATTTCCAACTTTTTCAACTAATTATTAGTGAAAAGACCATTTTACCCCTAATGACATTCAAGGAATTTTCCTTCACATTTGTCTAAGGTAACATCAAAGAAATCCAACTAAGGGTATTAGGGGATAAATAAAATTACGTACCTTGATATTGGTGTTACGCCATAGGAAGGTTTTGCTTGTTCCACCATGTCCGTAAACAAAAAATGGTGTTCCACTTTCATTATTGATGGAATCAATGATTGAATTGTATACACGTCTCTTGCCACTGTTGAGACCCTTGTATAAATCATTGTGTACTATTTTCATTTTGTCAATATCATAATCTAATTCTTCAGCAATTAATCTATTATGTGAATTCTCAAAAATGGAACAGTTCGGAATTGGCATTCTAGGGAAATCAGCCAAGGATTTTCCTCCCTTTTTCATGAGCTCACAATCTCGAACAATGCATGATTGTCAATCTATTCCTTAGTGCATCTCAATTCTGTCATCCATATTTTCTATTTAAGAATGTAAGGGAATGTCTTCAATTGGCGTTCTGCATTTGCTCTCCACAAATCTCTTGGACTCACCACTTCATTATATACAAGAATAGTTACAAAGAGTTGTCTTAACTATCTTTCGGTAGCCGATGTTGATGCTTCATCCAAGCAATCATTCCACTCTTTATCATCATTGAGCAATCCTAATGCATAAAATGCTTCTTTGAATGTAGGGAATATTTCTCTGTTGATAGTTCGAATATCTTCAAATGATGTTGCTCCTCTTACTAAGTTCAGAAGCATTCACAAAAAATATTTCTCACCACTACCTGGAAATGCAAAATACACCCTGCCAATTGTAACAAATCCCACATTGAAAGCGTACTGGGGAGGTCTTGGGCTTATAAATGGGGGGAGTCCCTCCACCTAATAGGTTAGCCTTTTGGATGTGAAACTCCCAACCCGTGACAAGTGGTATCAGAGCAGACCCAATCCGTCTTTCAATGTCCCGTCAAGCACCCACGCAGGGGCGTCCACGTGTGATTGTGGGTCCACACGAGAGTGAGGTGGATGGGTAGGCAGGGGGCCCCACCTGTGACGAGGGCGTCACAGGATTGGGTGGGGGAGAATGTAACAAATCCCACATTGAAAGCGTACTGGGGAGGTCTTGGGCTTATAAATGGGGGGAGTCCCTCCACCTAATAGGTTAGCCTTTTGGATGTGAAACTCCCAACCCGTGACACAATACACCTTGATTTTTGTTGTTGGAACATTGTCTTTCTGTATCCTGCCAAACCCATTCGCTTGGAAAATCAGGATAAGTCAATGATCTTGCATAGTGGTATCGTTGATTACACTTCATCCATTCAATCAATTTCGTTTGCATAACAACCTTGCTTTCCAAAAGTTGAACCAAACACTTACTTAGATCGAAAATAACTATTTGTTCGTTCTCTAAGTGGAATGGCAATCTTTCAATAGCTGGTTCTTTGTAATACATGTCAAACTTAAATATCCTCCAGCAAGCTTCCATAGAAGAGATATATATGTAATGTTTTTGATTGAATTACTTAATATCGTATTTATAACAAATATCAACAAACAATATAAAAACATTATATTTGATGTATTTTGTACATACCTGCAGTCCGGATATGCCTTTATTTTGTCTTTGTCTTGTAAAATCTCGCATTGATTTTCTGTTGACCATTGTTTTTCTATTGACCGTTGTTTTCAATTTCCATAGAAACTCTTGTTCTATCCGGCCCTTTGTTGACATACTTGAATAGATACTTGATTGATCTATGTTGATTACATATCTCAATACTTATGTGAGCATCAAACTTAACCAAAAGATTCCTATTATGGGAAACAAAAAAACGTTTATCCAGTTTGATAACCTTTTTCTCAACAAATGCTCCATTATTCTGTCTTTTATATATTGGGTATCCGTTGTCATCCACAGATGTTTCATTGTCAAATTTCTTTGAAAAATGTTTTTTTCATCTTCCTCTCTCCATACATGGTGAATTCTTGTTAACATCATCGCATGGATCGTGGATCGTGTGATTCTCCACAGTTGCAAAGGCAACACCATCAGTTTCCTTATTTGGAATTTCAGTGGAAACTATTTCATCTATTTTGGATGCCAAAGGATTCTTATATTGGGAATGTAGAAAAACCAGTATATGAGCATGTGGGAGGCCTCCCTTTTGGAACTCGATAGTGTAGATAACTGACAGAAACAATTATAATGTGTTCAACAATAGTTGGTATAACATAGTTTCATATCATAAATTATCAATGAACTACAATTTGTAAAAAAAAGTAGAAATATTATTTGTTGGAATACTTACTTGCCACTGTTTCACCAAAATATTCACCTTTTTCTATCTCTCGCATTAGCTCAAGCAATTTGATCTCAAAAACTCTGCAAATTGTAGTTATTCTACTTTCTTGATCACATTGTCCAATACAATTCTATAGATATTGTATCTCCGGCCACTTGGAATTACAGGTGAACGTTAGAAAAATATGTGGATATCCATAACATTTGCAAATCGCCATTGCATCTTGATAATTTTAAACATGATATGAGGACTGCCAGTGTGAGATGAAGGGAGTAACATAGATTTCCCTAAATGTTGTGCATTAACATCATCCTTTGAAATGGCATCCATCAACCCATTGTACAAATCACTCCTCAATTTTTTCTGATTGTTTCTAATCCAACGATATATTTCCTCTTCAATAGCCATATATGCATCCACAATATATTGCTGCAATAATCTACCTGATTTCAATAGAGTATGCCCTTCACATAATCTATACTGCAATCGAAATGCATAATATTCTCTCATGCTTAGCCTATTTCTCTTTGAAGACTTTTTGTCAGGAAATTCTTTATGGTTAATGTCAATTGTATATCTATCTTCTCCATACGGAAATAATATTGGATAACTTAATGCCATAAAGCTTGGATGCAAGTTAGAAATTCTTTAAAGACCCTTTTTCGAATGATGAACAATGACATCTTTTCCAATTTATGAAATTCCAATATCACTAACAATTAAACCCGCAATTTTAGATGCAGTTGGAAAATTGTATTGCCTTCCATCCTTTTCCCTTTTCATTTTTAACCAGAAATGCACATCTCTAATATCATTCCAATGGATATGATTCCTGATAGAACAAAAACTTTTAACCAATTATTTGTTCGCATCAAACATCAATTGCAATTCTTGCACTAATTCCCTATCAACAGTAGCATCAGTTGTATTACCTCATATAGAATTTAATCTATGATTCGTTTTTATACTTTGTGTCATAAATATAAAGCTATGCAAACCGAGGCTTCCTTCCTTCAGGTGGAAGTAACGATCCTATTCGGTGGTAATTATGTCCACAAAGTTTGAAAATGTATGGACCACCCCCTTGGTTAAACTCATGGTCAACATGCCCTTCCATTGATGTAAATGAGAACAATGAATTGTATATTCTTATTTTACTCCTGAAACCAATCCCTTTGTCACCACTGGACACATCCAATAAAACTTTTAATGGTTCTGGCGGTTCTTTCAATAATGGTAACAAAACTTTGCCATCCATACAACATAATGAAAACAGAGGGAAGGTTGGCTCTTGGTTCTTAACAGTTCACTTTTCATACCACATGACTAATCCACAATGAATGCACTTGTAGGATGGTTCACCAAAGTTCCAAGACTCTTTTTCCACTGAGGGCAAATAAATAACGTGTTATTTTTAGAAAGTAATTGACATGTTCTATTAATTTAGAAACTCAGAATGACATTTTTTTATTAAGTCTAATACTTAAGTTAACATTTAAATATGTATAACTAGCAATGTGACACTTGTTACCTCTTTCTGTTGAGCGAGATTTTGAACCTCTATTTGTCTTCAATAAAAATGTCTTTTGTTTTTTCAATGTCTGACCTGAGAATGAAAATAATAAAAAAAGATCATCACAATTTTCAACAACACTTGCAATGTCAATTGTTCGGCAAAGTTCTGCACCTTTATTTTTACAAAATAATGAAATAACATAATTTTTTTAAGATATAAAAAATTGAATGTTTAAACATATGTTGTCAGATTCAAGGCTCGTGATTGTATTGTTCTGCATTAGTAATTGGAATATTAGAGTCAGGCTCTGCACAGAGAGAAGCACTTGAAAAACATAGATTTAGTTAGTCAATTTAAGTTATCATAATCTAAAAAATATAGGTAACCACTAATATAATATTTTTTTACCTCTCTTCCTTTTTAATACGAACATTCTCTCTGTTCTATTTTCCTCACATATCTCATTTACATTTACAGAAGCATTTGAAGAACTTGTAGAACATTTTTGTAATCTCTCACTAGGCAAGTATTCACTGAGTATCCTATAGAGAGAATCCAGGAATTGCTAGCTTAAAAAGGGTGTTCATCTAAAATTTTTATCCTTAATCAAGTTATAAAATACTATTACACAATGACCATTTCTCACATATATAAAAATAAAAAGAATTATTTTCTAATGAACCGGAAAGTGTGAAGATGCTTTCTAAATATTATTACTACCAAAAATACATACATAAATCCACATTAATTCCTTCACAGAGACAATGTGTGCAACCCTCTCACCAGCTTGACGTCTCTCTGCTACAATCCAATACTTGCAAAAATAAAGAAAGCAATGGGGTGAGCTATAAATACTCAGTAAGTAAATCAAACCTAACCGGGGCTTTTACTCCATTGTCCCCGTTTTCACTGTAATGCTTCTAAATTTCTGCTTGCTTTCTCTCTTTATTCTTAGGCATACTGCTTAGCAGTCTTCTATTTTTTCTCAAATCTTTCTAAATCTTTCTAGTTCTATGCCATTCTTTATCATTTTATTTCTCTTCTCTGCTAGATTAAATCTTTCTATTTCCTTCTCTACTCAACGAATCGCTAAGTTTCCTTGCTATTTGTCATGTTTCTAATTTCTATTCCTTTCTAGCATGTATCTAATTTCTGCTCTTTTCTCGTATATCTCTAATTTCTTTTCTATTCTCGTAGGCTTCTGTTTTCTTTTTTTGGCTAGTTAGGCACGCAATGATAAAATAAACTCTTTAACCTATGCATAAATGCATAAAATGCAATGCACACAAAATGTCTGATGCATATGCAAATGATCATGCTTGTAATTCTTTATGAAATTCTTTTCTTTTATTTATGAAATTCTTTTCTTTTCTTTCTAAAATTCTTTTCTTTTTTTTATTTGCCAATTGGACTAGGCTGAGGCATGGATTTGGAACCTTGGCCATGTGAGCGTATTCTGAAATTCTTTCTAGGTACAGCCCTCATCCATATGCACTTCTAGCGAACTGTACAATTTTGTTTTCTATTTTGAGGCCGCTCACTAATGGCGGCATGCATGTGGGAAACTTTTGCATCTCTATCGCCACTAACTAACGCAACGAATGCTCACAGGTTCCCCATCGCAACAGCCCTCTAAAAACATGCTATGTAAATATGAAAAATAACTAGCTAGACATTTTCCAATAATTTTAAAATTTATAAAATACATGCTATGCTATGTCATGTATTTATATGTTGTCTATGCATGATTCCAAAATACGTGTCTAACTCTGGCATGTATTCTATTAATTTTAAGGCTTTTATTTCTATACTTTTCTAGAAAGCCCAAAGTTCTATTCTAGTAACACGCTTAACTTAAACATTTTCTATTTTATTCTTTATTTCTAAATTCTATGCATTGTGTGTATGTATGCGATTCTATAATTTCTACATAATTATGTAATTTTTCAATTCTATCATGCTATGTAAAATGTACACGTATACAATTACATTATCTCTCACAAATTCTACTCTTCTATAATTCTATTAGTGAGATATTAAAATGGCAATTAAACTAGGGAATGAATTCTACATTTTGGGCAATCTAATTTCTTCTATAAAAATCTATGCCACAACTTAGGTATTAAGTCTACTAACTTGCCCAATTATGCTACTAGATTTTCTCAAATTTATATATATATATATATATATATATATATATATATATATCACATAACCATGTCATTAAACTACTCTCTAATATTTTCTAATGTTACAAACATGCCTTGTACAACTTTCTAAATACAAATTTTAATGCCATAAATTTGCATTCTCTTAACATGAACATCAACTTCAATTGTTATACATGCCCTTCTTTCTTCTTTTCTTTTACCTAAATTCCATACATTAATCTATATTGCCATATTAATCATTGTAAATACAATCTAACTATGGCACAACATATATACTTTGGCTAAATTCTAATTTCTTTCTAACATTCTTAACTAAACTTTTGGCCAATACAAAATATTCTCAGGATCTTCTACCACAATTCTATAGCTTGTAATATATAATAAGGCATGAAAACTATACTCATACCAATCAATATCTAAAATGGTCATGTATTTAATACATAAACCAAACTTCTATTTCTTTGATGTTTCTTTTGATATTTATACTTGGGAAAGCTTTTCTATTCTTTATACAATAAAATCACTTATTACACATATTGTTTGTAACAACAATATACTCATTTCGCCAAGCTATTATTTGGATAATCTTTCTAATTTTAAGCATACAAGCTTGACAACCTATTGTGGCATATTGTAATACTATAATATAATCACCCATCTTTTACTATCATCAATACTACACTATTGCAACAATTTAATATGCAATTCTTGCCATTGCTTTTCTAAAGTCATAGGTTTCAAAACTCATAATTCAATGACTAAATACAATATGCCATTCAAACTAATGCTAAAAGTTCAAGGAACTTGAACCATGCACTAAAGGCCATTCATTTCATTAAACTAACATAACCAAGTGTTATTCTAAATTTTGGCATAACAAAATGCACTCTTAAACACTTAAACTTATACTTGGTCAAGTCTAGTACAACCTTTTAACATCAATTCTTTCCTTTCTCAAACAATATCTTCAACGATATTCAACAAATTTTTGCATGCATTTCTTTTTTAATTTTCATCAAACAATTTACATGCAAATACAAGTACTTGGTTGGCCACACTTCCACATCTCTCCAAATACCTCAAAATTGGAACAAACCAAAAACTCAACTCCTAATCTGGCGAAATCATCATTCCAACATTCCATCAATACTTCTTCCATATTTCATCTATAATTCGCCAAATCATCACATACAAATGAACTACTCTTCATGGCTGAACTTTTACATTTCATTCAAGCATTTAAATGGCCAACAATTCTCACCATACCATCATATACAACCATACAATAATCAACAATTACAATTATGGCTCAAAACGAGGCTTAAGTTTGATTCACTTGCCTTTTTCTTGCAAGAATCCTTTTCTTTTCTTCCTTTGCTCACTTTCTCCATTGATTCATGCTAAAACACGTAAATTCATAAAAACTCATACTTATAAAACAAAAATCACAAAATTTTTCTAAAATTCTTACCTTAGAAAGCCATAAAATGAACATATATTCACTTCGGCATGAATTCTCATGTAATTCTCTTGGAAGACTTTGAAGAAACAGAGGAGAAATGGGGGAAGAAGGTGGCTGGCATTTTTGGTGTGCAAATGGTTAGGGTTTTGCCAATTGAAGTCTTATAATTATATATACCAATATACCCTCACTTTCAATGGATTTAATACATGTTCTTGGTCATTTTCACTTCCCATCATAAACTCTAATTATGACTGAAAAGGTCATTTTACCCTTATTCTTTAATTCCTTCCTATTACTTTACAAACACGTATTTATCTCGGCATCACATCACTTGTATTTTCCATAACCTTTCTACCACTCTATTCTCATGGCTAGCACACTTAATACATTATATTTATCATACTCACTTTTCACTTGAATAAGTGATTCTATGTGAAAGACCATTTTACCTCTATTGAAACTTTTACGGAATTCCTCTATAAAACTAGTTAAATATATTCACTATGACTAAAAAATAATCCCTACCATATTTCTGAATGTGGGTATTACAGCTTCTCTGTGTTTGATACACATTGTTTCTGTTCTTTGGATCTCTCATCTGAATTTAAAAATAATAATAATAGAATTAATACTATACCATGCAACAAATTATATTAATTGAAAAGCTTAACTAGAAGGCAAAAACAGTAATTAAATATCTCATTTATATTTATAGAAACATTTAAAGAAATTATCAGATCTTTGTTTGTCTTCAATACACAAGTTTTATGATTGAGACTATGTTACACAACAAATTATATCATTAAAGAAAACAGAAACTGATTTACTCAACCATGAAATATACAAAATATTTGTATGGCTATACCAAAATAAATAAGTTAGTTACTTTTGTTGGTACTTATTATGGATCATTTTGCTGTGAAATTCATACACCAAAGCATTGATTTATAGTTCATGAATAACTAAAAGAACAAAGATATAGACTGAACTCGTTTACTCTTTATATAATAATTATATGAAGTCCTAATATTAAATATACATTTTTTATTTTTGAAGATTGACTTTCTGACTCGCTTTGGAAATCTAGGCCATTTTTTGTTCCATATAAACATTCTCAGTTTTCTATTCTCCTTGCATACTTTTGTTCTGAAATAAACGTTACTTATTTGTCTAGAATCATATGCCAATCTATAGTTTTCAATCACTTGCAAATATAATTCCTGAATGTATGAATGTATAGCTGCATCTTCATCCGTAAGAACCATTTTATAATCTTGCACTTGACCAAAACAAAAAATATATCGTGTTAATTGAATTCTTTTTTTTACCTTTGTTGAGTCTAGATTTTTATAATTGTATGCAAAAATTGATAACAAATGATTTGCTACAGTTTTTTATGTAAATTTATGGATGGACAAATATTTTATTAAAACTTTATAGCATAGAATATTATGATCTTGCAGTAAGAGTTGAACCAAAATAGAGATTCATCTATTATAGCCACACATTAAAATAGTTCGACAGCATAGAGATTTCCAAACAAATGAAACATTTATTATTATAAATACGAATAAGTTGTTGGTTCGACAATGGTCTATCAAAAGAATATCATCCATTTTTTGGTTTGACAACTGAGAATATGATCGACTCTGACATTAAAACAAAAAACATACCTGCATTTATTACAATTATACTTATATTATGGTATTCTTCTTAACTCATCACAATTCTATAGGCCAATTATATATAAATAAATGGTTCATCAATTAAATTTTGATCTCATGGAAATCTTAATTGATTACAATTCTAATGAAAAATTATGATTAACCATGAAGTTTTGACTTTGTTCTTTATTGGTTTTCCAAGAATTTATATAAATATTTTCAAAAATTAGGATCGTCAAATTCACTTGTATAAAAAACTTGAGTTATTTGAATCTGATGTCACAATCAATATTCAATTTAACAATTGTAAAAAATAGTTCACATAAAGAATATATTCATTACCTTTAATAGGAATCACACTGTAACTACAAGGAGCAATCATTTCATCCAACTGTATATATCTACGTTAACGAACAGTAAAATAAAGATGTAAGAGGAATACAATGGTAAGAAGGATGTAAATATTATTATGCATAAATTATTTAAGAAACAAAAGCAATACGATATAAAGAAAAAAAATGTAAACATTAAAGTAGATCAAACACACCATACATAAACTAATATCAGTCTAACGTTCAGATGAATCTCTCTCTCTCTCTCTCTCTCTCTCTCTCTCTCTCTCTCTCTCTATATATATATATATATATATATATATATATATAATTTACAATGTATGAGTCTGTTGAAATTCACATAACTATTGATATATGCATTATAAATGCCTCGTATTATACCTCATCATTTATTTATAGGATCAGATTCATCTCACTTGTAGTTTATTAAGAGCAATACATTAATAAGCAAATTAAATTTTACAAAATAAATAATTAGGAAATTAATAGTTTGATATATCTTTATATTTTGAAATCTTTATATATTTTTTTAAACAATAATGAAACAATGAAGTTCATAGTTAATTATATTTTTATCAAGTGTAATTATATTTGGAGTTGGACATCTTCTGCTTGGTTAAAACGTCATCGTTTAGCAAGTTCATCGTCTTTAAAAGCAAATTAGGATTAAGGGCATTTTATTGTTGACTTTGTAATCACAGTTGCACTTCAAAATTGATTGTTTTTATTGACTCATATTATTGTTCAACTTTGTTTTTTTCTTGCATCAACCAACAATTTGTGGGTAATTTCAATCTTTCCTACTGGGTTTTATCTGTATCTCATTTTTCTGTCAATGTTGCACATAGAAATTCCTAGTACAGTTACCTGTACCGATTTTTTTAATAATTTCAAAAGCCTCACAATATCGCCGACGATTTTTGTAACACCCAACATTGAGGTACATGATTTAAATTATGTTATATAGCCCTTAGTTAAATTTTGTTAGAATTATTTTAAGAGAATATGAAGAAAATGCCTTAAACTTGCATTAAGGGTAAAATAGTCTTTTCACTCAAAACTAGTTGATTTTGTGGGGAGTGAAAAGAGATAGAAAATCATAGAGAATACAATAAAAGTGAGGGCATTTTTGTAATTGACTAAGGGACAAAGATGGAATTTCTTTCTAAAGGGACAAAGATGGAATTTCTAAGAAAGAGTAAGGGCAAAATGGGAAAGTGAGTTTATAAACTAAAATGTTAAGGGTTTGAAACCCTTATTTCGTTCATACCACCCCCACACTCCTCCTTTTTCTCTCAAATTTTCATTCACTTCTCCAAGGAATTTGAGGGCTTTTGAGTAGATTTTCATAGGGTTTTGATTCAAGGCATCAAAAGGATTAAGAGAAGATTTGAATCCAACAAGAGTAGAAAGCTTAGGAGAGACTACTCAAGCAAAAGGTAAGTAAATTCCACTCAAAATCCAACTCAAGTTAAAGTTTAAGAAAATCAAGTGAGTAGAGATTTCTTTTAAATATGTAAATGTTATGATTATTGAGAAATTGAGATGAGATGGATGATTATTTATGCTTGTTGTTGGATATAGTTGAATATGAGGAGTGTATGTGATGGTTTGATGTGGGTTGAAAGTGGAAATTTGGAGAAATCTTTTGGGAGTGTTTGTGCCATGTAGGTGTGGTGATGATATGGGAGAGTTTTTCTCTCAATTTGAATGATTTAATAAACCAATTGAATGATAATTGAATTAGGGTTTGTTTATGCATAACTATTGTTTGATGAAATGCCTAAATGAAAACATGTTACCAAACTGCCCTATCACAGCCATGACCTTCTTAGTGATTTTTGGAAATCTTTCAGATTGAACTGGGTTTAGACCAAAAATAAAAGTTATAACTGTCTCTAAGCTTTAACACGAGACAAAAATCGTAGCAATCCGATGTGTATAACTCAAGTTATGCCTTCTTGAATAAGACCTATGCAGAATGACTATCTTTGATGCAACATTGCATTTGTGCATTTCATAAGTGCATTTAAGTAAGAAATTTTAAACATGTGCCATCCATATGCATATAATTGTGTATGTGTAGAAACATAAGAAAGAATAAAGAATAAAGAATAAAGAAAGAAAGAATAAAACACTCTAAGAATAAAAAGAAAGGAAGAATAAGCATTAAGGAATTAAAGAGTGTTAAAGAAAAGTAAAGAATAGGTTGGTGTGATGGGGAACCGTGAGTGTTAAGAAGAAATTCCCACAACACGTCACCTTAATTGGGTGGCATAAGAAGAAGAAGAATTATACGACCTGTAAGAGTGTATGTGGATGAGGGTTGTACCAAGAAGAATTCCTACATGCACGTCACCTTAATTGAGTGGCCTAAGAAGAAAGAAGAATTTATACGGTCCGCAAGAGTGCATGTAGATGAGGACTGTACTCACTCACATGGCCAAGGTTCTGAATCCATACATCAACTGAGTCCGATCAGCAGAGAATAAGAAAAGAAAAGAAATAGAACAAGAAAATAGAGATAAGAAAGAAAAAGCATTTTTGTGCATTATTGCATATGCATTTTATTCATGTACATTGCCATGAATTTCATCATGGTTAGGAAGAATAGAAAGAATAAGAAAGGAAGAATAGAGGAGAAGTAGAAAGAAAGAAAAGAACAGTGAGAGTAAGAAATAGAGAAAGAAAAAGAAGAGAAAGAGTAGAATAATGAAAGAATCAAAGAGTGATGCACGGGGATAGCGGAGTAGAGGATTTACTTACTGAGCATTTTTGTGCTCTCCCCGTTGCTTTCTATGTTTTTGCGGGAAATAGGTGAGGGTGCGGTCATATGGACTTCGGCAAGCGGAGAGACATGGCTACACTATCCACCATTTTCATAGTTTTTGTATATGTTATTTTTGTACTGTGTAAAGAATGTATATATTAAGTAAAGAAAAAACTTAGGCCCAACTACCTTTTAGTCAATAAATATGTATTTTTATTAAGTATATTTTATGAGCATATTAGTAGAAAGAAGTCATTACATTTTTGGTATCAGAGCAAAGATTTTGGGATTTGACAGTGTGCCATTCTCACCGCCGCAATGTTCCGAAGCTGACCACTATGAGTTAAATTTTCTTTCCTTACTTTAAGTGTTGCATATGTTGATTAAATGTGGTTGTTTTGTGGATGAGAGGTAGAGGTAGAACCCGAGCAAGTAGTAAGAGAACAATGAGTATGGGGGAACCTTCCAACCCACCAGAACCTACTCCCCCTACCCTTAATGAAGCTAGAATTTGGGGGATTGTACAGCAAGTCTTAGGAGAAAGATTGGAGAGATTCGAACCAAAAAGAGAAAGAATTGAGAACCCCGTTCAAGTACCGCCCACTAGAGAAGAAAGAAAGGCCGGTACCTTAGAGAGTACAGAATCGGATTGAGCCGATTTATGGGCTTCCAAGTCAACATCAGCCATCATAATTTAAAGGTACAACGGATCCTTTAGTGGCAGAAGAATGGCTTAGATCCGTTGAGCATACGACGGCACTGTTTCCTATGACAGACAGGGAGAGGATCCGGTATGCTAGTTTCTTATTTCGGGGTGATGCTTGAATTTGGTGGGAATTAATAGAAGACACCCATGATGTTTCTGTGATGACCTGGGGTGAGTTCAGAAGAGAATTTGAAGCTGAGTATAGAACAGAAGATCGAGTTCATGAGACGGTTCAAGAATCTATCAGCCTACAGCAGGGGTTTAGTACAGTGAAAGAGTACTCAGTGAGATTTAATTCCCTTGCCAGGTTTGCACCCGGAATAGTCATTACTCCAGAATTGAGAAGAGATAAGTTTGTCCATGGTTTGAAGCCAGAGATAACTCGTGATATAATGACGGGTGCCGATCCCCCTCAAACCTATAGTGAGGCCTTAAGGCAAGCATTAAGGGCGAAAATATTTGAGAACAAAATCACCCTAGCAGGTTCCTCAATAGGAGGATCAAGTGAACCATCCCCCGCCTCGCAGAGAGAAAGATTTGAAAGTGCAAGAAACAGAGAAATAAAGAATAAGAGGAAGTTTCAGCCTAAGAAGGACAGGAAAGATTGGCAGAATAAACGGCCGAGAACAGTGGAGTTTCCCCCATGTCCTAAATGTGGGAGGACTCATCCAGGAGAGTGTCTAAAAGAGTTAGGCTGTAATATTTGTTATCGATGCCGGCAGCCTGGGCATCTAAAGAAAGATTGTAAATCTTCCCTTCCATCTGCAGCACAGACCTCAGAGGCACTAATGCGAGTATTTCTGATAGTACGAGGGTGAAGCGAGATGCCGATCCATTAGCATTACGGGTCGATTATTATTTCATGCGTTCCTCTTTATGCTTTAATTGATTCTGGAGCTACTCATTCTTTTATATCTTATGGGATGATAGAAAGATTAGGTTTGAAACCTACCAGAGTGAGCCAACCCATTAAGATAGAGTTACCTGATGGGGTTAGTGTTGTGACCCATGAGATGCTGTCAGGAGAGTCCGTGGTGATCCATGGTCTGAAGTTAGTAGTTGATTTAATAGTGTTTGATATGCCCGACTTTAATGTGATTTTGGGTATGGATTTCCTAGGGAGGTATGGAGTAGAAATTGACTATCGAAAGAAGAAAGTAAGATTTAATCTTGATAATGGAGATAAGTTTAGTTTCGGAGAAGGGCCATCAATTGAGTATGTTGATTAGTAGTATGAAGGCTAGAAAGATGTTAAGAAAAGGGTATTCAGGGTATATAGCTCATGTGGTGCAAAGTAGAGATGTCCCACTGACCGAGTGCAGTGTGCCGGTAGGTCCGGGAATTTCCAGATGTATTTTTGGAAGACTTACCAGGTCTGCCTCGAGAAAGAGAAGTTGAGTTTAGTATTGAGTTGGCACTAGGGACAGTGCTGATTTCTAAAGCCCCTTACTGAATGGCCCCAGCCGAGATTCAGGAATTGAAAAAGCAACTTCAAGAACTCCTAGATAAAGGTTTTATCCGACCAAGTCATTCTCCCTCGGGAGCTCCAATCTTGTTTGTAAAGAAGAAAGACGGGTCATTACGGATGTGTATTGATTATAGAGAATTGAATAAAGTGAGAGTGAAGAATAAATACTCGTTACCTTGGATAGATGACCTTTTTGATTAGTTAAAGGATGCAGCAGTATTTTCCAAGATCGATTTTAGATCGGGTTATCATCAGGTAAAGGTGGCAGAACAAGATATAGGAAAGATTGCCTTCTGGACAAGATATGGGCATTATGAATTTGTGGTGATGCCTTTTGGGTTAACTAATGCCCTAGCAGTTTTTATGGACTTAATGAACAGGGTGTTCCATGATTGTCTAGATCGATTTATAATGGTATTTATTGATGACATCCTGATTTATTCGAAGTCAAGAGAAGAGCATGAGGAACACTTAAGATTTGTCCTATAGCGGCTGAGAGAAAAGAAGTTGTATGCCAAGTTTTCTAAATGTGAGTTCTGGCTTGATCAAGTGATATTTCTGGGCCATACTGTTTCTAGCAAGGGGATTTCAGTAGATCCTAGTAAAGTACAGGCAATCCTAGAATGTCAAAGGCCGAAGACAGTAAAAGAAGTGAGGAGTTTCTTGGGACTAGCAGGTTACTACCGCCGGTTCGTGGCAGGGTTTGCCCAGTTAGCTAAGCCATTGACAGCTCTTACCAAACAGAGAGTTCCTTTTATATGGTTAGTTGCTTGTGAGGAGAGTTTTCAAGAGTTGAAGAAAAGATTAATGACAGCTCCAATGTTAGTGTTACCACAAGAGGGTGTAGATTGTGACATTTATACAGATACCTCTCTGCAGGGACTTGGCGCCGTATTGATGCAGTTAGGTAGGGTTATAGCTTATGCTTCTTGTCAACTGAAAGAGTACGAGACAAGATACCCTACACATGATTTAGAGTTGGCAGCGGTAGTCTTTGCCTTGAAGATTTGGAGGCATTATCTTTATGGTGCCAAGAGTAATATCTACACCGATCATAAGAGTTTAAAGTATTTCTTTACTCAGAAGGAGTTGAATATAAGACAAAGAAGATGGTTAGAGCTGGTTAAAGATTATGAGTGCGAGATTAAATATCAGTCGGGGAAAGCTAATGTAGTAACCGATGCTCTGAGCAGGAAAGCTTATTTGTCCCGACTCACAAGACAGAAAGAATTAATATAAGAGTTGTGTAAATAGCAGATTGAGGTTATACCAAGACGGATTTCCAGGTTAGAGGTTCAGTCTACCTTACTAAAAGAAATTAAAGAAAAGGTTGTTAAATGATGAGTGGTGTCAGAAAACAGTTTAGCAAGTGCATGAGGGCAAGATATCAGAGTTTCGATTATGGGATAATGTTCTCTATTTTAGGAGTCGGTTGTGTATTCCTCAGGATGATGATTTGAGAAAGAGAATCCTTGCAGAAGCTCATAAGACACCGTACACTGCTCACCTTGGAGAAACCAAGATGTATCAAGATTTAAAGAAAGGTTATTGGTGGCCAGGGATGAAGAAAGATATTACAGAGTTTGTAGCTAAATGTCTGACTTGTCAACAAGTGAAAGCAGAACACCAAAGGCCATCAAGGTTGCTTCAGCCACTTAGTATTCCTGAATGGAAATGGGAGAGTATCTCGATGGATTTTATTACAAGTCTCTTTAAAGTGCAGAAAGGATATAATGCTATATGGGTGATAGTAGACAAATTGACTAAATCAGCCCATTTTCTTCCAATAAAGGAAAGTACCAATTCGGATCAATTGGCTCAGATGTATATTAAGGAGATAGTGAGACTTCATGGTGTACCCAAGACAATAGTATCAAACAGAGATTCCAAATTTGTCTCAGCTTTCTGGATGAGTTTGCAGAGGAACTTGGGTACCCGATTGGCCTTTAATACTGCCTATCATCCTCAAACAGATGGCCAGACAGAGAGAACAAATCAAGTACTTGAGGACATGTTGAGAGCATGCTGTATGGATTATAAGGTATCCTGGCATGAGATGTCACCCTCGGTGGAGTTTTCTTATAATAACAGCTACCAGTCTACAATTAAAATGGCTCCTTATGAGGCTTTGTATGGTAGACATGTAGATCTCCACTTCATTGGGATGAGATGGGCGAGAGAGATGAGTTGAATATAGCTCTTGGGCCAGAAATGACTCAAAAAATGATAGAAGATGTAAAGCTGATCAAAAGTAGAATGAAAAAAGCCCAAGATAGGCAGAAAAGTTATGTTGATCTGAAGAAAAGAAGTTGAGTTTGAAGTGGGTGACAAAGTTTTTCTGAAAGTCTCCCTTACAAACGGGTGATGCATTTTGGTAATAAAGGAAAGTTAGCACCGAGATTCATTGGTCCATTTGAGGTATTACAACGAGTAGGAAAGGTGGCCTACAGATTAGCACTACCACCCAATATGGACAGAGTTCACAATGTATTTCATGTCTCGATGCTTCGAAAGTATGTAAGTGATCCCTCCCATATTTTGAGCATAGATGACGTACACTTAGAAGAGAATCTTGTGTATGAGGAGCAACCAGTGCAGATTTTAGACAGAAAAATTAAAGAGCTCTGGAACAAGAGTATCCCTTAGTGAAAGTCCTCTAGAGAAATCATAAAGTTGAAAAAGCTACAGGGGAGATAGAACAAGACATGCAGCAGATTACACAGGTTGTTCGCTTGAATTTCGGGGACGAAATTCTTTTAAGGGGGGAGAATTGTAACACCCAACATTGAGGTACACGATTTAAATAATGTTGTATAGCCCTTAGTTAAATTTTGTTAGAATTATTTTAAGAGAATATGAAGAAAATGCCTTAAACTTGCATTAAGGGTAAAATGGTCTTTTCACTCAAAACTAGTTGATTTTGTGGGCAGTGAAAAGAGATAGAAAATCATAGAGAATACAATAAAAGTGAGGGCATTTTTGTAATTGACTAAGGGACAAAGATGGAATTTCTTTCTAAGGGACAAAGATGGAATTTCTAAGAAAGAGTAAGGGCAAAATGGGAAAGTGAGTTTATAAACTAAAATGTTAAGGGTTTGAAACCCTTATTTCGTTCATAACACCCCCACACTCCCCCTTTTTCTCTCAAATTTTCATTCACTTCTCCAAGGAATTTGAGGGCTTTTGAGTAGATTTTCATAGGGTTTTGATTCAAGGCATCAAAAGGATTAAGAGAAGATTTGAATCCAACAAGAGTAGAAAGCTTAGGAGAGACTACTCAAGCAAAAGGTAAGTAAATTCCACTCAAAATCCAACTCAAGTTAAAGTTTAAGAAAATCAAGTGAGTAGAGATTTCTTTTAGATATGTAAATGTTATGATTATTGAGAAATTGAGATGAGATGGATGATTATTTATGCTTGTTGTTGGATATAGTTGAATATGAGGAGTGTATGTGATGGTTTGATGTGGGTTAAAAGTGGAAATTTGGAGAAATATTTTGGGAGTGTTTGTGCCATGTAGGTGTGGTGATGATATGGGAGAGTTTTCTTCTCAATTTGAATGATTTAATAAACCAATTGAATGATAATTGAATTGGGGTTTGTTTATGCACAACTATTGTTTGATGAAATGCCTAAATGAAAACATGTTACCAACTGCCCTGTCACAGCCATGACCTTCTTAGTGATTTTTGGGCATCTTGCAGATTGAACTGGGTTTAGATCAAAACATAAACGTTATAGCCCTGTCTCTAAGCTTTAAAACGAGACAAAAATCGTAGCAATCCGATGTGTATAACTCAAGTTGTGCCTTCTTGAATAAGACCTGTGCAGAATGACTATCTTTGATGCAACATTGAATTTGTGCATTTCATAATGCATTTAAGTAAGAAATTTTAAACATGTGCCGTCCATATGCATATAATTGTGTATGTGTAGAAACATAAGAAAGAATAAAGAAAGAAAGAATAAAACACTCTAAGAATTAAAAGAAAGGAAGAATAAGCATTAAAGAATTAAAAGAGTGTTAAAGAAAAGTAAAGAATAGGTTGGTGTGAGGGGGAACCGTGAGTGTTAAGAAGAAATTCCCACAACACGTCACCTTAATTGGGTGGCATAAGAAGAAGAAGAATTGTATGACCTGTAAGAGTGCATGTGGATGAGGGTTGTACCAAGAAGAATTCCTACATGCACGTCACCTTAATTGAGTGGCCTAAGAAGAAAGAAGAATTTATACGGTCCGCAAGAGTGCATGTAGATGAGGACTGTACTCACTCACATGGCCAAGGTTCCAAATCCATACATCAACCGAGTCCGATCAGCAGAGAATAAGAAAAGAAAGAATAAGAAAAGAAAAGAAAAGAAAAGAAATAGAACAAGAAAATAGAGATAAGAAAGAAAAAGCATTTTTGTGCATTATTGCATATGCATTTTATTCATGTACATTGCCATGAATTTCATCATGGTTAGGAAGAATAGAAAGAATAAGAAAGAAAGAATAGAGGAAAAGTAGAAAGAAAGAAAAGAACAGTGAGAGTAAGAAACAGAGAAAGAAAAAGAAGAGAGAGTAGAATAATGAAAGAATCAAAGAGTGATGCATGGGGATAGCGGAGTAGAGGATTTACTTACTGAGTATTTTTGTGCTCACCCCATTGCTTTCTATGTTTTTGCAAGAAATAGGTGAGGATGCGGTCGGATGGACGTCGGCAAGCGGAGAGACATGGCTACATTGTCCACCATTTTCATAGTTTTTGTATATGATATTTTTGTACTGTGTAAAGAATGTATATATTAAGTAAAGAAAAAACTTGGGCCCAACTACTTTTTAGTCAATAAATATGTATTTTGATTTAGTATATTTTATGAGCATATTAGTAGAAAGAAGTCATTACAATTTTGATCTATTACCATGCGATGGTTTTAAATCTTTTATAAATTCGGAGACCCCTCTTGGGTTTTTCACCTTTTTAGAATTTTTTCTCCAGAGTGGTCTTGTGCCTCCTTTCTCTTTGTTTGTGGAAGAAGTCATGATTTGTTATAACATTGCACCCACTCGCTTCCATCCCAATGCTTGGAGATTAATTTTGAGTTTTGAATGTATGTGTTTAATGCACGATATTCTACCCATGTGTTATATTTTTAACTACTTCTATGCATTGAAAAAGAGGCCAAATAGTCCATTTTATTTTATCGAGGGTAGAAAAGGCCAAGTACTATTAACTGGATTATCAAAAAAATTGCAAGGATGGAGTTATAGATATTTTCTATTGTGTTGCAAAAAAGGTTGGGGTGGACTACCCACACAATGGACAAAAGCTACAATACCCTACTAGAATCTCGGTAAAATAGATGTGAAGGAACCTAGCATCCAGACATTGGAGAAGTTTATTCAAAATCAACAAACATTCGATGTTTTCGATATGTTGGAGAAATACTCCATTCTTCAATTCAAAAGAGGTATTGTAATTTTTTATATGATCACTTTTCATTTGTTTATTAATTGATTCTTATGTAACTTTTTGTTTCGCTAGTTGTAGTGGATATCGACATTGAATCCCCCAACTTAACAGCTTCAACATCAACTTCTACACCCAAATTGATGGGCGCTATTTCTATGGGACCATCTACATTTGAAAATGAAGATAAATATGAAGATATAGAAGAGCTACCACTGATAAGACAAACCAAGCGTAAAAAGGTGTGTGATGAGGAAGTTCAAGTTACAGCCCCTCCCAACAAGTTAAAACCAATGTCTAAAAAAGATCTTGAAGAACTTACGTCAGAAGAGGTGAATTCTGTGACTTAAAATTGATGAATTTAATTTACTTTTAATTTATTAAAAAAAATTATATTATTGTTGTTGTTGTTGACATGTTTGTGGCACAAAGAGTTATGGCTTATTTGGAAATCAGAGGGCGATGGTTGGCCTCCAATAAGACCATTGAAGGTTTGGAAAGAAACAAAAAAATATTTGTTGTTCAGAGGGGCAAAATCACAAAGGAAATAATGGATTTAGAGAAGCAAATGCAGAAGTTATGAATGAATTGGAGTTTCATAGGAAGAAATATCAGTATTGAATAATCATGCTCAAATGCAAAGTTATAAAATGATGTTCTTGAAAGAAAGGAGAAAGAATTGTTGGATTGCAATAGCAAGCGAAATCTGGCTTTGTTGTAGTTGAAAAGGAAAGAGATAGAGCTTCTGATATTGTCTCACGCATTTCTTGAACACTCGAGAAGTATGTTGTGATGCATCTAAGTCCATATTTCCTGATGAAGATTTCAGTTTCTTAGAGAATTTTGTTCTTCAAGAGGAAGAGACAAATCTGGTAAAAGAGGATTGAAACGCGGACATTCCTTGACGTTTGTTGTTACTTATAGTTTGTTTACAGATCTGATTCTTATAGTACTTCCATCAAATTTTTTTTGTTCAGATCTGGATTTTTTGTTTTGGAAATATCAATTTTCCCAAAGGGTGATTCGATTCGCATTTGAGAGGTGTCAAATGATAATCTCCAAGAGGAATTTGCTTAAATTCGTGAAATTGTTGACAAGTCGGATTACGTAGCCATGGGTACCGAGTTTGCTAGTGTTGTTTTGTGTTTTTCTGGGAGTTTTAAGAATATAAATATAAGCGATTATAAGTACCAAATGTTGAAAGTTACGTTGAAATTCATTTGATTGGGGCTAACGTTTTCAGATGACAATGGAAATTTACCTACTTGTGGTTTGCAAGTGATTCAGTGGAGATGTTGCAGCAATGCGGGATTGACTTTAAGAAGAATATTAAAAAGTGTATTGATGTGAATCCATTTGGTGAGCTTTTGATGTCATAAGGATTGTGTTGAATGATGGTGTTTACGGGTTACGTTTCATAGTGGTTTATGTTTGTAATTGTAATAATATTCCCTGATATATTATTACTAAACTGTGCATGGAGCTATTGTAATTGCTATACAGCCTGTACTTGGTTAATCACTGGTAGACTCTTAAGAACATTAACTTGGATTGTATCAGCAAATATTGAAATATTGGTGTTACAATATTGCGATCCTATTGTTTAACCAATGGAAAATAATTTCAAAGAGTTAAAAAAAATAAAATAAAATAAACTAAAACTTATATGAGAACAAAGATCTGTTTAATATGTTTTAGTATCAAAATACATGTGTACATTACCTTATATATTTATCAAGGTTCGAAAAATGGTTTAGATTCAGGTTTTGTAGTCATCTGATCAAAACATTTTGATTCTTCTTTTTTGAGATCAATCGAATACTCCCATGTATTAAGACCAACAACAATAAGCTTAACATCATCCATGATTTCAAATAAAGCATCAATCATGTCGTTGCATTTTTCTTTTGTACCATTTGGATTTTCAATGTTGCTGCAAACATTTGGTAGTATCTGTTTGAACTCCTTTTGTCTATAACCCATTGCCGCACCAACAAGTTTATAAAAAAACAGTGAATTTCAATAAATATTTAAACATGCTAGAAATACAAATTGCATTATAACTGTATATATATGAAAATAAGAGGATAATATAAAATTGAATTTCAAAATAAACAAGTCACTGAAATGTATAGTTTATAATAATTTTTGTTTAGTTTTATATTACTTTTTCTCTTGACGTCTTCCCATTCCAAGTCATTCCTCATCTGCAGAAAGCAAAGTATCCTTTGCTTTTAGATCCGAAACAACAGTGACTATATAATTCATGACTTGGACCAGCAAATGTGTGTCTTCTTTTTTTTTTTTTTTTGGTAGTATTTATATTGGTAACATTCTGGTTGATGTTGCTCAAAATCTGTTGTAGGTCTCCTTTTTCTCCAGCCATTATCGAACCAATTAAAGCTGAAACAAATAAAGAGAGTGTACATATGTATAAAAGTTATATGAATAGAAGTTGAGATTGATACTTATATATACATACCATTTCGAGAATAACTTAAATAAGAAGAGAAAACGAACACACAAGAAATAAACAGATATGTACTATTAAATGAATACGACAATTAAAGAACCCCAAAACATCAAAAACCCAACCGAGGGAACATGCACTGGCTTGAAACGTTTAATCAATTTAGTAAATTATTACATCTAGAAAACCAACAAAAGAAATAGTAATAAAAAAGTATAATAGTACATGTCCGATTGTTTTCCATACGTTTGTTTTCTCTTCTTATTTAAGCTCTTCTTTATAAGTTATTATTAATTGTTTAGTAGACCAATGGTAAGAATGTTATAGTTCAATGAATGATATAATGTTTATAAACATTATCAAACTCAATTAATATGAAACTGTATATTAAAGTAATTTGTTATTTTAATTTGCTTGATGGTTTTATATTAATTAGGTAAATACTTTATTAAATTAGTAATGACATTTTAGTTTTTCGTTCCAGTTATATTTCGCTGGTTGACTTATTTGAATTAAGTATATTTCACTACTTTTTGCAATATCTAACAATAATGTTGTTAGAGTATTCGTAAAAAATTAAATATTATTTTATTAAAACGTGCACCAGATATTTCAAAAACATCAATCCAATCGGTTTTCTACAGTCGGTGGATTAATAGCCATTTATGTTTCATTATTATATTCATTTATCTAGTGTTTCTTTATCTGACACATTTTCTATTTCTTTAAGTAGTGTTCATGCCCATTGTCTGTCGAACACGCTTTCAGTGTAATCGTTTCGGCTTTCTCTTCTGTTAGTGCCAATTTTCTCTCAAAAGGTTTGAAGCTTTCGTGTTGAGATTTTCTACATTGCTGAATTAGTTATTGTATATCTCATCCCTCTTTTCAATACTATTCTTTGTTTTTGGTAGTAGTTTCATATGTTTGTTTCTGTAATCTATAGTGAAATTTTGTTTAATGTTATAGTATACAGTTGTATTTAATGGGCATTCCTACCAATTGAAGTTATTTCTATGCAATTATAACACTTGCACAAAAATTTGAATCAAGCGTTATAAAAAATGAAAACCTAGGTTTACCATTCATAAGAAATCAATACTTGAAAGGTCACAAAAAGGGAAGAAACAAAAAATAACTTGTTACAACAATTTTTGGAGAGAAATTTCTTGTTTCATAATTTACATGTTTGAGACGACGCTTTTCTTTGTGTTTTTTTTTTTTTTTTTTTAACTAGTTGTTTTCCTCATTAATATATTTCAGTTTCGTATTTGGTCTGCTTTATTATGTAATCTTACTAGAATGGAAAAGACGAATCACAAAATTACAACAAGACTTCAAGGAACAGTTGTGGAAACTAAACGGAAGAAAGTTGGTAGATGTCGTGGTAGGCACTCTACAAGACTTCAAGGAACAGTTACAGAAACTCACAATGACGAGATTTAGCATGTGATAGAATTGGTGGTTTTCACTGACAACGACCAAAAGATTGAACTACAATCACCTCAGTAGATAAAAGAGCTTGAACCAAGTAATAAAATTTAAAATTTGAAAGCAAAGGTTGACCATTTGATACATGTAATAAAAAATCACCAAACCAGATACAGAGATTTGTACTTCGAATCCTAGAAGAAGGTATAGAGATTCTGGTAGAATATCATTTGCTTTTTTAGATGATTTAAAACGCTATATTTATTTAAATGTTGTTAATGATCTTAATGATTTTCTTTTCACTCAAATTTAGGTTGAAACCTCAACAAAAGAAATTATCAATTGGCTTTGAAACTACAAAATGCATTTGGAAAACTTGAAGCAGTATGACTTCTACACATTATTAATTAGATACGTTGTTTTGTAGCTTTTATAAACTCACAATATTTTTATAGCAAAATAATATGTCTTTGCACAAACTATATTTAATATATGAAATTTGTGAAACGAATTTGAACACTTGAGAAGATCAAAAAAATTGTGTTTATTTTGTTTGCTTGCAGGCAGAGAAGTACACTGGATTATGTCTGGAATTGATGAGTAAACAGAAGAGCATGATCTTACCAGTAGATTCAATAGAAGTTTAGGACATAGTCAATGTATTTTCTCAACCAACGCATGAGCAACAACCTCGTCGCAGAGGTAGACCCCCATCAAGCAAGAGAAAGAATATTCACAAATGAAGACCCAATTTGATTATGTATTTAATCTATTTAGTATGAAATGAATACTTTTATGAAAATTTCAATGTTGTTTGTTTTGAACTGCTTTGATAGTTTTTATGTGAACCCAAAAAACATTTGCCTAGCTTTTTTGCGTGAATATTGCAATGTTATGTTGTTTTTTTGTTTTTTTTGGATTGCTTTTATAGTTCTTTTTCTCTTTTCTGATACCCTTGATATGATTGTATAAAAACGTTCTAATTATATTTTCAGCATCATCTACTTGTACAATCGATATTATATTTGCAGACATGTTTTTGACATTCGATGTCAATATTTTGCAATGAATTATGCATGATATTTAATATCACCTGAATATTATCAAGATCAACTATTTAAACTTAAAATTTATACCGATCTTCTATAATTTTTGTAACTTATAGTAATTTTCAAGTTCTACATTGCCTACTAAAACTTTACTCACAACATAGGATTCATATATTTCTTTAAAATTAGTAACCTCCAATCCAGTTCTCAAAATAAACATCTGTTCACATAGTTCATTCAAAAATTTTGTTTGTTTAATAATTGAGAACATGATAATCCAATTAATTTCAGGATTAGTATATCAAACAACATAAAAGTTACTTTCGCAATTCTATCAAACATACTCACATCTACATTTTCCTGATATAACATTACTGAAAAATTTACTAAAACTAAATGGATAGTGGCCCTACTGCGGGACCAACCACAAACATATGTTATACTTGTTTTTATCATTTAAAACAGTAACAAAAAATTTAATAATTTGAAAACTATAATTAACTAAAAATTTCATAGTTTCATTATTATTTAAAAACAAAAATTAGATTTTCAGATATAAAAGTATATCGAACTATTAATGTTGTGATAATCTATCTTAAAAAATTGTATTTCCTAAATGATATATTACTATCAATAAACTATAATTCAAACAAATCTCATCCCATGAATAAATATTGACATAAAATCACATGAATTTCAGGGGACAACATGCATTTTATTCTTTCATAATAGCATTTACGAAGTAATACACTATCTACTACGGCTCAAAATATCAAAACTAAACCAAAACATTTTATACTAATTGTAGTAAACAATATGTTAAACCTACATTATACCCGATTATTAATCACTTTTTTGTATTTTTATTGTTGTTATGCGTTATGTAATTGATCGTATTTCATATTCCAAACATACAACTTGATCATTCGTAGAGCCAAAGGTTCAATCAATTTAACTATTTAAGAATAAAAATTTTGAATTGCTAAACATTCAATTCCAAATTTTTGAATGCCTATGTAATTATTATGAATCTTGTGGTTAAAAACCATCATAAAAGTCAAAATATGATTGTTCTAACCCCATATAATACACATATGGAATTACTACAACCATATCTTGATTTTGATGTCTCTCATTAATTTGACTTGTTTTATCTAAACAAAGCCTTGAAATTGAAGTTGCAACCAATATATTCGATTTCCCTAGATTGCTCTCTCTCTTTTTTTTTTTTTTTTTAATGCGAAATAGTTTGTTCACTGTTTTATACTAATTGCGGTTTAATGTTATATTTATTTATGTTGGCATCCATCAATCAAGATAAAGTATTTACACAAGTGAAGTCACAATTACACTATACATTTAATCCATCAAATGTGACATGATCACTTTATCAAGACTTCAACTTTTTTCTCGGGTTGCTTTTGTAACTCCTACTGCTGCTTTTAACATTCTCATCATCATTTTCTTTCTATTCATTTCCTCGCTTCCTCTCTTTCAATGTGTCTAACATGTTTGTACAAGAATTATCTATTCTTTTTTTAGCATCATCAACATCTACTCCTGCCACCATTTTCCAGACACATCCTTGACTTTTTGTCTCAATATTTTGTAGATTTTGATCCATATTCTGCATTGTTTGCTTTCTACAAAACATTGATATCACTTCAAAATTATGAAAGTTAACTATTTAAGAATAAAAATTATACTAACCTTTTGCAATTCTCTCAATTATATTCATCATCAAGATTCTCATCAATAGAAAAAAGTTTCATCATAGTATAAGATTCATATCCTTCCTTCAGATCCATAATTCTCAACTTGATCTAAAAACGAACATTTGTTCAGATAGCTCACTTAAAACTTTTGGGATATTCTTTTGATCATTATCTTGTTTATTCAACAGTTGTGAACATGATAAGCCAACCAATCTCTGCATCATTGTATCAAACAATATAAAAGTTGCTTCGGCAGTTCCATCCAACACTCTCATTTCTACCTTGTACCTAGTATAACATTGACTAAACATTGTTACAAATAAATGTCTGAAACTGAATATACTCCTTATTGCATTGACAATACATAATTATAAACACTAAAAAATAAACAATACTGTACCACATCTAAGGAGATTTTGATTCCTGTTGCATTTGTCATAATGTAAATAGGTATTAATATCAGGAATTTTCTTCTTGTAATAGGTGCAGGAATTGTAACAACAACCATATCTATATCAACTTTGATTATCTTGGCCTTAATCATATACTCCATCACCTATACAATTATAATTTTTGTTCACAAGCTATGTTATAATAATCAGTTGACGGGAGAAGTTAATCTTAAGAACGTACCTGGCGAAGAAGTAACATTCTCCTTCCCTTTTTGCTAGGAAGGCCTTGCAATGTTTCCTCCAATGCCTGGGATTCACATAGTGAGGACAAACACCCTTACTTTCTGCAATAGTTCTTTCCAATGACTTCTAAGCCCTTTCCTTCTCACTTGAGCTGGCTTCAACCAACTTCAACATTTCTGACATTTTCATGCCTGACTTAGTAGCCTTCAACATATCAAGAAGCTCGAAAAGGGTATTCTTCTTATCATCCTCAATGAAGTCATAGACAAATTGAGAGTAAGAATCTGGCAAAGACTATAATATTAGGTATATCGCTAAACCTTCATTAAGTCTGCATCCCAAAATGTCAAGCCTATTCATATACTCGGTAAACTTGAGTATATGATCGTCAATTTTGGTACCCTCTCCCATCCTACATCTAAATAATGACTGAGACACCATATGCTTCTCATTTCTCCTAAGAAATTGAAGAATAGAAGGCAAGTCCATTTTCTAGCACTACTATTGCAGTAATAGTGTCATTGATGCAAGCACAATGTATCTAGTCATTTTTGCTTTTGCATCATGTGTATGCTTCACATATACATACCCAGTCTCATGGATAGAACTATTAGTAGGCTCTTGTGACAAAGCTTGCTTAATGGTGTATAATCTATCGCTTGGTGTAACACCTACTAAAACTAGTACAATGCATGCAATTTAACAATAGAAAATTGGGCCCAAAATGTTTCTTTTCATTACAATTCATGTGTCTTTTATACATAAAGAGTACTATTTACAAAATGTATTTTAAAAGATAAAACAGGGGAAACAGTGTAGCTATTCCTCATTGCTTGTCGACGCCCCTCCGACCGCATCATCACCTAGAACCTGCATCCACAAAGGAAAATAACGGGGTGAGCAAAATTAATGCTCAGTAAGTAAAACTCTCTAACTGTCTGTCCCCGTGTGTGACTCTTAATTCTTTCCTTTTCTAATTCTGTTTCTATTTCTGTTTCTAATAACATCATGACCTCATCTTACCGGAGGTACGGCCGAATGGCGTTCACACAGCACCATTTCACTCTCTATGGCTATCGGGTGGAATTCACACAGTACCAACCCATTCTTAGTGACTACCGAGTGAGGATCACAAAGCACCAACTCGGATTCCAACTAACTATCGAGTGGAGATCACCTAGCACCTACCCGTTCCTCATGAATTTTGGGTAACGATCACCAAGCATTTACCCGTCTCTAGTCACTATCGGGTGATGATCACAAAGCATCAACCCGCTTCTACTAGCCGTTGGATGATGATCACAAAGCATCAACCTACATATCTCCTAACTAATCGGGTAGTGGTCACAAAGCATCTACCCATTCCTATTACTCATTGGGTGACGATCACTAAGCATCGACCCATCTCTCTAAGGCTATTCGGATGATGATCACAAAGCATCAATCCGATTCCCATAACGGTCGGGTGATGATCACAAAGCATCATCCCAACTATACTACTCTTCTAACTCATTCTATTGTAGCATTTTTCAATGCTCTCTACCCTTAGAGTAATTTTACCCACTAAGCTCTCTACTCATAGGGTATTTCTATACACAAAGTTTCCTACTCTTTCTTAGGTCACTTGTCATTGCATATAACAATGCACATGGATGATTCATCTCTACTAATGCACTTGTGAAATGCCAACATGCAATGTTGCAAGAATTAAGGTTCATTACTCACACTCAAATCTCTATTAGGCATTTCATCAAACAACTCATGTGCACTATAAAACTCTATCATAGCCATGAATCTAAAACTTTTCCTAACCATCCAAAATGGGGAAAAACCCCTTCACAAAGTCATAATAACCTGTCAAACAACACACTTCCAAAAAAGGGTTCCATAACACCCCTTCAAATCCATCTCAACTACCTTGTCAATCCAACAACCCATTTCTCATATTTACAAAGAGTAAACAATCACAAAGCATAGAAATCTCTATTTAATCCTTCATACATGCCATATTAAATGTACATCACATACATACATGAAGTCTATCAAAACCCTAATCAAGAAATTTCATAAATCTCAACTTGGGTTGGGATTTTACTTACTTGTTATGGAGAGACTTCACCAAATCTTCTTTTCACTTGGTTTTCTTGACTATTCTCTCTACTCTTAACCAAAAGAATGAAAACCCTCAAAAACCAAAATGAACTAAAATCTACAAATCACACAACTTAAGGAGAAATCCTTACCTTAGGAAGCCTTAGGTTGTTTTCTCTACCCCAAATCACTTCAAAATCCCTTGGAAATCCTTGATCAAAAGAAAAGAGAAGTTGAGAGGAGGAGAATGAAGAGTTGCGTTTGAGAAGAAGAGAAATGAGGGGTTTCTTTGATTCTTATTCCTTTTAATGAAATATAAACACACTCATTCCCATTTTGCCCTTATTCTTCTTTGGGAATTTCATCCATATCCTTTGATTCATTACAAACTCACCCCTATATCAACATATTCTCTATGAAAATTCCTTACAATTAACTCCCCACTTTTCCTGCTAATTAGGGGTAGAATGGTCAAATAGCCTTTGGGGAAGAAAATGTCTAAAACTCACTCAACATTTTATTCGGCCTGTCGCCGCGGCGAAGAAACCTTTGTCGCCGCGGCGAAACTGTCCACAGAGTTTCACCCTTGGTTTCAACACATCTTCGCCGCGGCGAAGATTCTTCTTCGCCCCGGCGAAGCTTGGTACACTCAAATTCTTCTATTTTCAACCAATTTTCAGGGCAAACATTCAACATGACATTCAATCAAACAATATCAACAAAACCAACTCAATTAAGAGCGAAAAAGGAAACAATAACAACGTACCTCGGGTGGGGCGTTACAATTCTTCCCCCCTTAAAAGAATTTCGTCCCCGAAATTCAAACAAATAACTCTGGGAAACGATTCTGCATGTCCCGTTCTACTTCCCAAGTGGCTTCTTCCACTTTGTGATTCCTCCAAAGGACCTTCACTAGCGGAACACTCTTGTTCCGAAGCTCTTTAACCCTTCGATCTAGAATCTGAACTGGACGTTCTTCATATACTAGATTCTCTGCTACTTCAACGTCCTCTACGCTCAAGATGTGGAGGGGATCACTTACATATTTTCGTAGCATCGAGATATGGAAGACATCATGCACCCTGTCCATGCTAGGTGGTAGTGCCAATCTGTAAGCCACCTTTCCTACTCGTTGCAAGACCTCAAAAGGACCTACATACCTCGGTGCTAACTTCCCTTTGGTTCCAAAGCGCATTACTCGCTTGTAGGGGGAAACCTTCAGAAACACCTTGTCGCCCACTTGGAATTCTACCTCTTTCCTCTTCAAATCGGCATAACTCTTCTATCGATCTTGGGCTTGCTTCATTCTACTTCTGATTACCTTCACATCTTCTACTAGTTTCGAGTCATCTCGCCCCGGCCCAAGCGATACTCAACTCTCTCTCCTACTTCATCCCAATGAAGCGGAGACCTACACCGTCTACCATACAAAGCCTCGTAAGGCGCCATTCTAATTGTGGACTGATAACTGTTGTTGTAGGCAAATTCCACTAATGGTAACATCTCATGCCAGGATACTCTATAATCCATGCAACAGGCTCTCAACATATCCTCGAGCACCTGATTCGTTCTCTCGGTTTGGCCATCTGTATGAGGATGATAGGCAGTACTGAATGCTAAGCGGGTACCCAAACTCCTCTGCAAACTTGTCCAGAAGGTGCGAAACAAATCGGAATCTCTATCGATACTATAGTCTTGGGCACACCATGCAATCGACTATCTCCTTGAGGTAAACGAGCCAAGGCGATCAGAGTGGTACTTTCCTTTCTTGGGAGGAAATGGGCTGACTTGGTTAACCTATCCACAATCACCCATATAGCATTATATCCTTTCGCACTGGGAAGACCCGTGATAAAATCCATTGAAATGCTCTCCCATTTCCATTCGGAACACTCAATGGCTGAAGCAACCACGGCTGGCCGTTGATGTTCGCTTTCACCTGCTGACAAGTTAGACATTTAGCCACAAACTCGGCGATGTCTTTCTTCATACCTGACCACCAATAGCCTTTCTTGATATCCTGATACATCTTGGTTGCTCCCGGATGAGCGGTGTACGGTGTGTCATGAGCCTCTATAAGGATTTTCTGTTTCAACTCCTCATTTGGAGGAATGCACAACCGATTTCTGAAATAGAGGACACCATCTCTCACAAAGAACTCTGATGTCTTGCCCTCACGCACTTGCTGAACTATTTTTTGACACCACTCATCAGCCATTTGCTTTTCTCTAATTTCCTCTAGTAAAGAGGATGTACCACCAGTGGGCAATTCTTCCCGGAACCACCTCAATCTGCTCCTTAGACAATTCTTCTATTAACTCTTTCTGCCTAGTAAACCGGAAAACATGGGCTTTTCTACTCAAAGCATCGGCTACGACATTGGCTTTTCCCGGTTGATATTTGATCTCACAATCATAATCCTTAACCAGCTCTAGCCATCTCCTTTGCCTCATATTCAACTCCTTTTGGGTGCAGAAGTACTTTAGACTCTTATGGTCGGTGTAGATATTACTCTTCACACCATACAGGTAATGCCTCCAAATCTTTAAGGCAAAGACCACGGCTGCTAACTCTAGGTCATGCGTAGGGTATCTGGTCTCGTACTCTTTCAATTGACGAGAAGCATAAGCTATAACCCTACCCAACTGCATCAGCACGGCACCAAGTCCCTGCAGAGAGGCGTCGGTATAAATGTCATAATCTACACCCTCCTGCGGTAACACTAGCACAGGAGCTGATGTTAACCTCTTCTTCAACTCTTGGAAGCTTTCTTCACAAGCTGCTGACCAGACAAAAGGAGTTTTCTGCTTGGTAAGAGCTGTCAACGGTTTAGCCAATCGGCGAATCCCTCACAAAACGCCGGTAGTAACCGGCTAAGCCTAAGAAACTCCTGATTTCTTTCACTGTTCTCGGCTTCTGCCATTCCAGGATTGCCTGCACTTTACTCGGATCTACCGAAATCCCTTCCTTCGACACGGTATGACCCAGGAATATCACTTGGTTCAGCCAAAACTCACACTTGGAAAATTTAGCACACAACTTCTTTTCTCTCAGCCGTTGCAATACTAATCCCAAGTGTTTCTCATGTTCTTCTCTTGACTTTGAGTAAATCAAAATGTCGTCGATGAAGACAACAATGAACTGATCCAAATACTCATGGAATACCCTGTTCATCAAGTCCATAAAAATTGCTGGGGCATTAGTCAAGCCAAAAGGCATTACTACAAATTCATAATGCCTCGTACCTAGTACGAAAGGCAGTTTTAGCCACATCTTGCTTAGCCACTCTTACCTGATGATACCCGGACCTCAAATCAATTTGGGAGAACACTGCCGCTCCTTTCAACTGATCAAAAAGATCATCTATCCGGGGTAGCGGGTACTTATTCTTCATGTAACTTTATTCAACTCCCTATAATCGATACACATCCTTAGTGATCCATCCTTCTTTTTCACAAACAGATTGGAGCTCCCCAAGGGAATGACTTGGTCGGATAAAGCCTTTATCTAACGCTCTTGGAGTTGCTTCTTTAATTCTTGGAGCTCAGTTGGGGCCATTCGATAAGGGGCTTTAGATATTGGTGCTGTCCCTGGTGCTAGTTCGATGCTAAATTCTACCTCTCTCTCTGGAGGCAAACCCGGTAACTCTTCCGGAAACACATCTAGGAAGTCTCGAACTACTGGCACCCTCGAATCTCTAAGCGTGGAACATCACCACTGCACTACATGGGCAATATACCCCTGTACACCCCTTTCTCAACATCTACGGCTTTTACATTACTAATCAGCATGCTCAACTGATGGCCTTCTCCAAAACTAAACTTATCTCCACAATCGAGGTTAAACCTCGCCTTCTTTTTCCGACAGTCAATCTCTACTCCATACCTTCCTAGGAAGTCCATACCCAGAATCACATCAAAATCGGGCATATCGAAAACTATTAAATCAACTGTTAACTCTCTACCCTGGATCACTAAGGAATCTCTTAACAAAATCTCTTGAGTCACAACACTAACCCCATCGGGTAGTTCTATCTTAATGGGCTGAGTCGCTCTAGTAGGTTTCAAACCTAATCTCTCAAGCATCCCATAAGATATAAACGAATGGGTAGCACCCGAATCAATTAAAGCATATAAAGGGACTGCATGAAATAATAACGACACAAGAATGCATGGATCGGCCTCTGCTTCCCCTTGTGCCACAAGAAAAACTCGGCATTCGCAGTGCCCCCTGAACCCTGAGTGGTTGGTGGAAGAGGAGCTTTACAATCCCTCATCATGTGCCCTCGCTGCCCGCACCTATAGCACACTCTCTGATCCCTCAGACACTCTCCCGGGTGATTCTTCCCACACTTAGGGCAAGGAGGAAACCCTTCCGTTCGAGGTCGCTTATTCTTCCACTCCTTTCTATTGTCTATACTAAAACTTCTTCTTGATTCTTCATGTCTTTACCTTTTTCACCCTCATGTTTCTCTCTCTGAGGAGCGGAGGGTAGCTCTTCGGTCCTCCTGTCGAGGATCCTACGGGGAAGATTTTATTCTCAAAAATCTCCGCCTTCATTGCCCGCCTCAAGGCCTCACTGTAATTGCGAGGAGGGTTGGAGCTTGTCATAATATCCCGGGCTATCTCCGGCTTCAATCCATGCACAAACTTATCCCTTCTCAAGGCCGGAGTGCTAACTATTCCCGGTGCAAACCTTGCAAGGGTGTTGAATTTCACTGAGTACTCTTTCACAGCGCTAGTCCCTTGCTGTCAGAATGATAAATTCTTGGACCTTCTCATGAACTTGGTCCTCGATCTATACTCAGGCCTCAAACTCTTGCCTAAACTCTCCCCACGTCATCACTGTCGCGTCATGAGTTTCTTCCATTAATTCCCACCAAATTCGGGCATCACCCCGAAACAAGAAACTCGCATACCGGATCTTCTCCCGGTCTGACATGGGAAATAAACCCGTGGCTCGTTCTACTGACCCAAGCCACTCTTCTGCTACCTACTGGATCCGTAGTACCCTTAAACTCGAGGGTTGATGCTGACCGGAAAGATCGTAAATCGGTTCCACTGCTCGCATCTTGGGGAGGTACCGGTTGCCCTCTTTCGACAGGCGTAACTGGCGGTACTTGTACGGGGGGTACCACTCTCCCCTGAGTTTCAGCCATAACTTGTTGTATAATTCCCCGGATTCTAGCTTCATCCAAGGGAGGGGGCGTAGACTCTGGTGGGTTAGAAGGTTCTCCTTCATTCACCACACCTTTACCACGATTTCGATAACTACGCCTCATCTACAAAATGATCACACTAATGAACTCAAGAAACAATTACGTAAGGAAAGAATTACTCACACGGTCGGTTAAAGGGACGTCGTGGCGATGAGAATAGTACACTGTTCAATCCCAAAATCTTTGCTCTGATACCAAAAATGTAACACCTACTAAAAACTAGTACAATGCATGCAATTTAACAATAGAAAATTGGGCCCAAAATGTTTCTTTTTCATTACAATTCATATGTCTTTTATACATAAAGAGTACTATTTACAAAATGTATTTTAAAAGACAAAACAGGGAAACAGTAGCTATTCCTCATTGCTTGTCGACGCCCTCCGACCGCATCATCACCTAGAACCTGCATCCACAAAGGAAAATAACGGGGTGAGCACAATTAATGCTCGTAAGTAAAACTCTCTAACTATCGTGTCCCCGTGTGTGACTCTTAATTCTTTCCTTTTCTAATTCTGTTTCTATTTCTGTTTCTAATAACATCATGACCTCATCTTACCGGAGGTACGGCCGAATGGCGTTCACACAACACCATTTCACTCTCTATGGCTATCGGGTGGAATTCACACAGTACCAACCCGTTCTTAGTGACTACCGAGTGAGGATCACAAAGCACCAACTCGGATTCCTCCTAACTATCGGGTGGACATCACCTAGCACCTACCTGTTCCTCATGAATTTTGGGTAACGATCACCAAGCATTTACCCGTCTCTAGTCACTATCGGGTGATGATCACAAAGCATCAACCCGCTTCTACTAGCCGTTGGATGATGATCACAAAGCATCAACCTACATATCTCTTAACTAATCGGGTAGTGGTCACAAAGCATCTACCCATTCCTATTACTCATTGGGTGACAATCACTAAGCATCGACCCATCTCTCTAAGGCTATTCGGATGATGATCACAAAGCATCAATCCGATTCCCATAATGGTCGGGTGATGATCACAAAGCATCATCCCAACTATACTACTCTTCTAACTCATTCTATTGTAGCATTTTTCAATGCTCTCTACCCTTAGAGTAATTTTACCCACTAAGCTTTCTACTCATAGGGTATTTCTATACACAAAGTTTCCTACTCTTTCTTAGGTCACTTGTCATTGCATATAACAATGCACATGGATGATTCATCTCTACTAATGCACTTGTGAAATGCCAACATGCAATGTTGCAAGAATTAAGGTTCATTACTCACACTCAAATCTCTATTGGGCATTTCATCAAACAACTCATGTGCACTATAAAACTCTATCATAGCCATGAATCTAAAACTTTTCCTAACCATCCAAAATGGGGAAAAACCCCTTCACAAAGTCATAATAACCTGTCAAACAACACACTTCCAAAAAGGGTTCCATAACACCCCTTCAAATCCATCTCAACTACCTTGTCAATCCAACAACCCATTTCTCATATTTACAAAGAGTAAACAATCACAAAGCATAGAAATCTCTATTTAATCCTTCATACATGCCATATTAAATGTACATCACATACATACATGAAGTCTATCAAAACCCTAATCAAGAAATTTCATAAATCTCAACTTGGGTTGGGATTTTACTTACTTGTTATGGAGAGACTTCACCAAATCTTCTTTTCACTTGGTTTTCTTGACTATTCTCTCTACTCTTAACCAAAAGAATGAAAACCCTCAAAAACCAAAATGAACTAAAATCTACAAATCACACAACTTAAGGAGAAATCCTTACCTTAGGAAGCCTTAGGTTGTTTTCTCTACCCCAAATCACTTCAAAGTCCCTTGGAAATCCTTGATCAAAAGAAAAGAGAAGTTGAGAGGAGGAGAATGAAGAGTTGCATTTGAGAAGAAGAGAAATGAGGGGTTTCTTTGATTCTTATTCCTTTTAATGAAATATAAACACACTCATTCCCATTTTGCCCTTATTCTTCTTTAGGAATTCCATCCATATCCTTTGATTCATTACAAACTCACCCCTATATCAACATATTCTCCATGAAAATTCCTTACAATTAACTCCCCACTTTTCCTGCTAATTAGGGGTAGAATGGTCAAATAGCCCTTGAGGAAGAAAATGTCTAAAACTCACTCAACATTTTTTCGGCCTGTCGCGCGAAGAAACCTTTGTCGCCGCGGCAGGGCTGTCGAGAGTTTCACCCTTGGTTTCAACACATCTTCGCCACGGCGAAGATTCTTCTTCGCCCCGGTGAAGCTTGGTACACTCAGATTCTTCTATTTTCAACCAATTTTCAGGGCAAACATTCAACATGACATTCAATCAAACAATATCAACAAAACCAACTCAATTAAGAGCGAAAGAGGAAACAATAACAACGTACCTCATGACATTTAATCAAACAATATCAACAAAACCAACTCAATTAAGAGCGAAAGAGGAAACAATAACAACGTACCTCAGGTGGGGCGTTACACTTGGCTGAAGTATATTGTTTATACTTCTATACCAGTCAATGAAATTCTCACCATTCCATTTCTCTCCCTAGTTGGATAATTTGTCACAGTGATGTTGAGATCATTTTGCACAATTTTGAGTGAATCTACAAGTGCAACATCAGTAACCATTATTACAATGTTTATTATTATTATTTAATAAGGCCTTTTATTAAAAAATCGATCCCACTATTTTTCTCAAGTCAATAGCCCTCACTATTAACTCGAGAAAGCCCGTTGGCTTTCCTAGTGTACCGAGATCCCATCTGGCCCATTTCAACCCTTCGCTATGGCAAACAAGCCAAAATGGGTTGATTAGGTAGGCCAACAAACTTAATCCACACCAGTTGATAGCTCGTACTACCAACCTCAAATGTGAAACAAGCCAACAAGCCAATCACACAATTCAATGGCCTAGCCATCGTCCTCAAGTGTGATTCTCAGTATCAGTAGAGTAGACACTACATGTCGCCACCTACACACAACAAGTGTACTTCTTTACTATGCCTATGACGTGTTTATCAACCTTCACTATGGCAAATAAGCAAAACTGTCATCTTAAGTCGACCCATCACCATTAAGGAAAATTCCAATGAAATTTAACCTCCCACTGGTAGAGGTGTACCCTTCGCTGTGGCAAAAAAGGTTCCGACGAACAGTGGTTTGATTAAACCCATGGTGATGGAAGGCTTACATATAACTTAATATACTTTATTTGAGGGTTTTTATTTTACGTCTCACCAGTTTTATTATCTTTGTTAGAATGACATCACTTGGCATGTTATTAAACATTCAACCTTAGCATGCTTTCTAAGCAAAATGTAAACATGCTTTCTAAGCACAATGTAAACATGCTGGTATATGGCCTAGCTAAAATCGATTTCCTTGAGCCTAGAGGAATCGATGGGTCACCTAGGGGTCCTGTAATAAATATCTTGAGTCTTCAAGTATGATTGCCTCGTCCTTGCTCCGTCTTCAAGTACATTACAAAATTCATCATACTAAATTTATAGTGAAATTAATATTGAACTAATTTTACATCAATAAATTTAGAAACCTCGATCTAGATTCGAGGAGAATGAGATGAGAAGAGAATGTACATTGAGAAGGGGAAGAAAGATAGGACACATACGCCCTATTTAAAATTTACAATCATACATATCCCAAAAACAATTTAAAACATTCACCATAGGTCTAAGGCTGATGTACCGACACTATGCAATATTGAAACAACTACATTGCATACATTCAAAAACAATCAATTTGAATTGGGTGGGTGAAATTATCAATTACCCCTGATAATTCGTAGAATTACATTTTGGTCTACAAGTTTTAAAACTTTTCAATTAGGCCCTTATGCACTCTAAGGTACGCTCACTGCGACGATTGATTATGTTGCCACGTTGTGCACTGGTTTCCATCATGTAAACACAACATGTGCGATCACCGGCGGTGAGCGCTGATTCATTTAGCTCGCACGTGAGAGTGGGATCACCACGATGATGGGTTATATCATTGCAAGCGCTGATACTCAATCAGCGATCACACTAAAGAACGATTGTCATGGCGATGGGTTATATCGTCACGATGAGCGCTGAATTTTCAAACAACAAATATACCAAACAATGATTGCCGCAACGATGGGTTATATCACCGCGACGAGCATACACTGATCTGCATCAGATTAGTTCAACCAACAACAAAGAATGCCAAAGGATTTTGCAATCAATCTTAACATCCGATCTCAACAAAAATCCATATCAAAACATACCAAACTTGCAGATCATCACAAATTAAGATTTATCAAGTTCCTTGAGTCAATTGATTACTCAAAACATGGCATCAATGCAGAATATATACCGATTTAACAAAATAACATGTTATCAATCTCAGATTAAACTATATAATCTGGTACCCTTGGCTCTGATACCATTGTAAGGAAATGATCTAACCAACACAACGGAAAACAAAAATTTTAGAGCATAGATCGATTCCTTTAAAACCAAGATCAGAGTACATATTATATAATTAATATGTTAAATAAAAAATTCTACAGAAATATGAATGATCAAAGTAAGGATTAGAGTTCATACGCATGTTTGGAGGCTCCTTCAAACTTGTCTCTGAATCTTTTCGCTACCGATCCAAGAACAAGATCGAAGCAACGGTAATCCACATGAAGATAACCCGAAGAGCTAAAGAGGGATTTGCTAGATCCTCTTTAGCTTCAAGAACCAAATTGAATCAAAGAAAACTTTGATTCAATAAACCAAGGGTGGCATGAGAGTAGAGAGAAAATGGGAGAGAGGGCTGCCTCCTTTCAATGATAGAATGAAAAATGAATTCCTTATTAAATCACAAAACACATGCACTTATATAGTGCATGTCAAAACCCTATTCCAATGAGGAATATGGCTTGGACTCCAACCCAAAAAACCCTTATGTCCAAACACTCCCAATCATGATATTTTATTTTAATTAAAATCAATTAATATATTTATTAAAATATATTAACATTTAATAATAATAATAATAATCCATTTAAATATATGTGTACATATATTAAAATATAATCTCACTTATTTAATTTTAACATCAAATTAAATATAGGCAACAACCTCAGCAAATTTAATTGCACTATGAGATTACCAACATACCTTTTTCGCCGTAAAAGATGAAAATGCCCCTTACACAAACTGATTCTTAAATTATCTTTTATGTGTGTGACCTGTAGGCTCCTCATCATACCGGTAGTGAGTAGTATCACGATCAACACCAATTAATCGTCTCACTACATATAGACCAAGATTGGCCCTTAGCAAGGCATCATGGCCACCCCATAGATTTGGATTTAGTGAAATAGCTACCTAATGAGAATGCAAAATGTCATATTTACCCCCCTTAATGTCTAGTATTTTATACTTACTTGCTGCTTAAATATACTCATTATTATTCTATTTTAATTTAGGAAGCAAATGGAGGTGTTAATTGCAAAACGGAACTAATTAGGTGAATTCGGATAGTTTCAACATTGCTTCGTAATCTGGACATAACTTTCTCATCCAAGATCCGATTGAGATGATTCAAAATTATTTGGAACCATAAGAAATATATCTACAACTTTCATGTTTTGAGTTTGGATAGATACTCACTGCATCAAGTTTTTAATTGGGCTCGAAGTTGACGCACCTGCACTGCCGACGTCCTGGAGCATTCTGCCTTGTCATGCAAATCAGTTGGGCAGTTTATTATTGGAAGATTTGAAGACATGTGGCACGCAAGTTACAGCTCAGAATCACCACTTTCCTATTTTATTTTAGGACTTTATCTTATTATCAATTAATTAGAATCAGATTAGGATTAATGTTATTTTAGGATATTAGAATATTTCTTTTAGGAGATTTAGTGGGATTCAAATACTTGAACCGGATATTTTGTTAAGGAGATCATATTAGGTTTTGAAAAAAGGACACCACGCCTCTCTCTTCTCTTCTCTGGAAATTTTCTTTCTTTTTGAGTTTTTGTTATAGCCATGAGAGGCTAATTTTTGTAACTTGGTCAAAGGAAATGGAAGCCTCGGAATCAATAAATCTATGAGATCTATCTATTTTTAGTGTTCAATTTTATGCTTTGAGTATTGGATGTTCTTCTATGCTTATTTTTATGATTGTTTCGTTTAATTACTAGGAGGCCTACTAGTTTATTAATTGTTGCAATCTACTGCTAAGTTAGATATCAAATCTGTAATTGTTTGAACCCTCTAACTTGTGAAGCAATTATGGTTAATAATTTACTGCGTCAGGAATTAGTAATCTTAAGAAGAACACTCAACTAAATTAAATACAATCGCTTGAGTTTGAGTTGTTTAGCTTCATCGATTTCTCGAATTCTTAAGGCTGCCACTAGATTAAATCTTGAGCGCTTGTCTAGGGTTGTTTAGTGGTAAGATTAATGAACATCGCTTGTTTCTTAATTAATTACAATTAAGGAGAGATAGGAAAATAGTTCCAATGGTGAATATTCAGGTATGAATTGATTTAATTTTGCATCAATGATTAGTTGTAAGATTCCAATGGTGGATGTTGACTGAGACCAAGTTTCGTAATATTAATTGATTTCGAATTGAATTGTTTTTGTTTTTTTTGGCTAAGATTGTTTTTTGTTTTACTCAAATTCCCTAGCCTTATTCACATCATCGAAAATTCGGCTAGACACTCTTTGTGGGATCGACCCTTGCTTACCCTATTTACAGTTAAGTAGTTAGGTTAGGAAGGTTTTTAATCTTGGTTGCCTACGACAGCACACCAGATTTTGGCGCCGTTGTCGGGGAGTGATTCTAGTTGATTTTTTTTTTTTTGGTTGTTTTTGTGATTTTTTATTGCGTTTTTGTTATTTTTTTTTATTTTGCAGAAAAAAAAGAAAAGTAGTAATGTTCTGGAGGAACAGTAGTACTATTCATAAGGAAAATTTTGGTTGAGTTAGGAGTGCTGCAAGTACCCATTTCGAAGAAAATAAAATTCTGAGCAAAACTAGAAAAAAGCCCCACCCTTTTGAGGCCAAATTCGAATGTTTTGATAGGTTTTTGGCGTTTTCGTGTTTCTGGCCATTTTATTTTATTTTATTTTCTAGTTAGTTTTCATTTTTTGTCATTTATTCTAATTCTTTTATGAGGTTTTTTGTTGTATGACCAGGTCCTCTCATCTTGGTGATTTAACATTCGATCCAGAAATTGAGAGCACTTTGCGCAAGTTAAGGAAGGAAGCTCGGAGAAATTCTGAAGAAAGCAATTTGGCTCTTGATTCCCAATTTGCTAGCAACTCTGATTTAGAAGAGGAGGACGTCCTGGCTGGAAATCAAACTTTGAAAGAGCTTGCTGCCCCTGATTTGAATCAAGCACCTTTATGCATAACGTTTCCTGTTTTAGATGCTGCTACTACTTTTGAGTTAAAATCTGGACTAATACATCACTTGCCCACTTTTCATGGTCTTGCAGGTGAAGATCCTCACAAGCATCTAAAGGAGCTTCATGTGGTTTGCAAGAGTATGAAACCTATGGGGGTGACCGAGGAGCAAATTAAATTAAGAGCTTTCCCGTTTTCTTTGAAGGATTCGGCTAAGGATTGGCTTTATTATCTACCTTTTGGAACTATAACCACATGGAACGAGATGAAGAGATTATTTCTAGAGAAATATTTCCCAGCTTCGACAGTAGCCAACATCTGGAAAGAAATTTGTGGTGTAAGGTAGCATAACGGAGAGTCCCTACATGAATATTGGGAACGCTTTAAGAAATTGTGTGCAAGCTGCCCCCATCATCAAATTAGTGAGCAGTTTCTGATCCAGTACGTCTATGAAGGCCTTAAATACACTGATAGGAGCATGATTGATGCTACAAGTAGAGGAGCTTTGGTGGATAAGACTCTTGAGGCCGCGAGAAACTTGATTGCAAATATGGCGGCCAATTCTCAATAGTTTGGTAGTAGGCTTGACCTTCCATCTAAGCGTGATAATGAGGTAAATATTTCTTCCCTAGAACAACAAATCTAGAGTCTAACTTCTCTTGTTCGTCAAATGGCTACAGGTAACATGCAAACAGTGAAGGCTTGTGGAATATGTTCGGCAGTAGGGCATCCAACTGATATGTGCCCAACTATTCAAGAGGAGCCTGTTGAGCAAGTGAATGCAGCAGGTGGTTTTCCTGGACAACCGCAAAGGAAGTATGATCCTTATTCGAGCACATATAACCCTGGATGAAGGGATCACCCTAATCTTGGCTATGGGAATCCACAAGTGAATCAGCCCCACCATCAAAATCGCCTAAATTACCAGCAGTACAAGCAGCCATACCCCCCTAGACAACAACCAGACCAAACTGCTAATTCTGGTATGTCTTTAGAAGATAATGTTAAGTCTCTTGCTACTAATACTTTGCAATTTCAATAGGAGACAAGGGCCAGTGTTCAAAGTTTAGAGAATCAGATAGGGCCGATGGCAACTACAATCAGTAAGCTAGAGGTGTAGAGTTCAGGGAAATTACCCTCTCAAACAGTGGTCAATCTAAGAGAAAATGCAAGTGCGATCGTCTTGAGAAGTGGTAAAGAGGTTGAGATTCCAATAAAGGTAGCCCCTGCATCATCGAAGGAAGAAAAGGAGAAAGATGCAGTTGTAGACAGCAACGTTCCCAACAACAATGGTGTTCCTAAGCGTAAGTTTCCGCCTCTGTCCGACTATAAACTGGTACCACCTTTTCCTCAAGCTTTGGCAGAATCTAGAAAAGATGAGCAGAAGAGAGATATATATGAGACTTTTCGTAGATGCGAGGTAAATATTCCACTCTTAGATGCTATTAAACAAGTACCTCGCTATGCTAAATTCTTGAAAGAATTGTGCACACTTAAGAGGAAATAGAAACTTAAGGGGTGTGAAAAGGTGAGAGTGGGAGAAAATGTTTCTGCAGTGATTCAGAAAAAACTTCCAGCGAAGTGCAAGGATCTAGGTATGTTTGCTATCCCTTTTACGGTAGGTAACACTAGGTTTAAGAAGGCCATGATAGACTTAGGAGCTTCTATAAATGTCATGCCGTACTCTATATATGCTTCTTTGAAACTTAGGCCTTTGAATAAAACTGGTGTTGTGATTCAATTGGCTGATAGATCTAATGCCCATCCTAAGGGTGTAGTTGAGGATGTTCTGGTACAAGTTAATGACTCAGTTTTCCCCACTAATTTTTATGTGGTTGACATGGAAAATGGTGATCAAACTGCTGCTATTTTGTTAGGAAGACCTTTCTTAAAAAAATCCAAGACTAAGATAGATGTTCATAGTAGCATACTTACCATGGAATTTGATGGTGAAATTGTCAAGTTTAATATTTATAATGCCATGAAATATCCTGATGATGATGATGATGATAATCATGTTTATTCTATTGATGTGATTGATTCTTTAGCACAGGAGGTTTTTGAACTTGATGGAGAAGACAGATTGAAAGTTGCCATTAGTAATCATCTTGAGAAAGAGAATGCGGAGTTTGCCTTGAGTACTGATTTGCAGGAAACTATTGCAGCGTTGAATGATTCTTCAAAGTTACAGCATCAGTCATGTAACGTTTCCTATATGGCATTACCAATTTCTAACGAGAGGCCGTTACCTTCTATTTTGCAGGCTCCCATTCCAGATTTGAAGCCTCTCCCTAGTTACCTCAAGTATGTGTTCCTTGGAGATGGAGAAACGTTACCAGTGATCATCTCTAGCAAACTTAGTGCATCGCAAGAAGAGAAAGTTATGCAGGTCCTTAAGGAGAATAAGACGGCAATTGGTTGGAAAATTACAGATATTAAAGGAATTAGCCCATCTACATGCATGCATCGTATCTTGCTTGAAGAAGGAGCAAAACCTTTCTGTCAACCGCAAAGAAGATTGAACCCACCCATGATGGATGTTGTGAAGAAAGAGATCTTGAAACTTCTTGAAGTTGGAGTGATTTATCCCATTTCATATAGCAATTGGGTTAGCCCTATTCAAGTGGTTCCTAAAAAGACCGGAATAACTGTTGTGAAAAATCAGAATGAGGAGTTAGTTCCTACCCGTGTTCAAAATGGGTGGCGAGTTTGTATAGATTACAGGAAATTCAATGCTATAACTCGCAAGGACCACTTTTCTTTACCTTTTATTAATCAAATGCTTGAAAGGTTAGCTGGTCATTCTTACTATTGTTTCCTTGATGGTTATTCAGGTTATTTTCAGATTGCGATTGCTCTAGAGGATTAAGAGAAGAAGACTTTTACATGCCCATTCGGAACTTTTGCATATCGCCGCATGCCTTTTGGTTCTTTGCAACGCCCCAGCCACTTTCCAAAGGTGTATGGTTAGCATATTTTCAGATTATGTTGAGCATATCGTTTTTATGGACGATTTCACAGTTTATGAAAACTCTTTTGATAATTGTTTGCATAACCTTACACTTGTTCTTAAAAGATGCATAGAAACTAACCTTGTGTTAAATTCTGAAAAATGTCATTTTATGGTAGATCAAGGTCTAGTTTTGGGTCATGTTTTTTCATCTAGGGGCATTAAGGTAGATAAAGCCAAAGTTGACATTATTCAATCTTTACCTTACCCCACTAGTGTGCGAGAAGTTCGTTCTTTTCTTGGACATGCAAGTTTTTATCGAAGATTCATTAAGGACTTCTCCAAAATAGCATTACCCCTATGTAAGTTGCTGCAAAAGGATGTGGTTTTTGAGCTCAATGAGGCATGTAAAGTGGCATTTGACAAGCTGAAGGAACTACTGACTTCTACCCCAATTATCCAACCCCGACTGGAATGTTCCTTTCGAGATAATGTGCGACGCAAGTGATTATGCAGTAGGTGTTGTTTTGGGTCAAAGGATTGGAAAAGCATCTCATGCCATTTATTATGCTTCCAGGATTTTGAATGATGCCTAGAGAAATTATTCCACCATTGAGAAAGAACTTTTAGTTGTTGTTTTGGCTTTAGAAAAGTTTTGATCTTATTTGCTTGGTACTAAAATTATTGTTTTTTCTAATCATGCAGCTTTGCGTTATTTGATGATGAAGAAAGAGGCAAAACCGAGATTGATAAGGTGGATACTTCTCTTGAGTGAATTTGATTTAGAGATCAAAGAAAAAAGAGGGACATAAAATCGTGTCACGGATCATTTGAGTCGTCTAGTTCACGTGGAGGATGAAATTCATTTGCACGAAACGTCCCCTCCCTGACGAGCAATTGTTCTCCACGAGTGTGACATTACCTTGGTATGCAAGCCTTGTAAATTATTTGGTTACTAAAATTTTTCCTCCTGGTTTGTCTAGGGCTCAAAGAGATAAGATGAAGAGTGATGCCAAATACTATGTGTGGGATGACCCCTACTTATGGAAGCATTATGCATATCAAGTAATAAGAAGGTGCGTTCATGAAAATGAAATTATTTTTGTTCTCACCTTTTGTCATTCTTATGCATGTGGAGGTCACTTTGGAGCTAAAAGGACAGCGAGAAAAGTGCTAGAATTTGGTTTCTTTTGGCCGTCTTTATTTCAAGATTCATACTCTTTTTGCAAGTCATGTGATAACTGTCAAAGGACAGGTAATATATCCCAAAAGAATGAGATGCCACAAACCCCCATACTATTTTGCGAAATTTTTGATGGTTGGGGCATTGATATCATGGGACCGTTTCCTGTCTCTTTTAGTTTTGTTTATATTTTGCTTGCTGTTGATTATGTCTCGAAATGGGTGGAAGCTAAAGCCACTAGGACTGATGATTCTAAAGTTGTTGCAGATTTTATCAAGTCTAACATATTCTGCAGGTTTGGAATTCCAAGAGCTCTAATAAGTGATCGCGACACTCACTTTTGCAATCGAACTGTGGAGGCTTTGCTGAAAAAGTATCATGTAACCCACAAGGCATCTACTGCCTATCATCCACAAACTAGTGGACAAGCAGAAGTGTCGAATCGAGAGATCAAGTCCATCATTGAAAAGACGGTCAATCCAAGTAGAAAAGACTGGAGTTTGTGTTTGGATGATGCCTTGTGGGCGTATAGGACTGCATTTAAGACACCCATTGGTATGTCACCTTTTCGGTTGGTGTTTGGGAAAGCATGCCATCTTCTAGTTGAGTTAGAACACAAGGCTTATTGGGCAATCAACAGTTTTAACATGAAGATGGATGAAAGTGGAGAACACATGAAGTTGCAACTACAAGAGTTAGAGGAAATTCGCAATGATGCCTATGAGAATGCAAGGATTTACAAGGAAAAGACGAAGGCTTTTCATGACAGGATGATCTCTAGGAAGGAGTTCAAAGTCAGTCAAAAAGTCCTTCTATACAATTCACGACTTTGTTTGTTTCTGGGTAAGTTGCGTTCTTGTTGGATTGGACCTTTTGTTGTTACTAATGTTTTTCCTCATGGTGCAGTAGAAATTCAAAGTTTAGCAACTTCGAAAGTGTTCAAGGTGAATGACCGTAGACTTAAGACTTTATATGAAGGTCTCCAAGAAGAAAATGTGGCAGGATTGGACCTTGAGGATTCGACTTATTTAGATTGAAGAGGACAGCCTTGAGTCTAGCCAATGACAATAAACAGAGGCGCTGCTTGTGAGGCAACCCAAGGGGAGTTTGTTTTCTTACTCTCGCAATTTAAATTTTGGTTATTTTTTCTTTTTCTTTGCATTTCATCTTACATTGGGGACAATGTCAGCTTTAAGTGTGGGGGAAGGGATTTAGGTTGTGTTTTAATTTGTTTTAGGTTGTGTTTTAATCTTAAAAAAATAAAATAAAATAAATAATAAAACACTGTGCTTTAAGTCATGTCTTTGAACGTCCTAGTGATGCATGAAATAGTAACTTGACTTTGTGTTGAGCATATTCCTTGACTTAGGATGTTAGCAATATTTCATAAAATAGAGTTAATCATATTTGAATCTTTGTAGTTTGAAACAATATGTCTTGAGAAGTTGTGTGGACTTGGTGACGAAGCATGATTGAGGAGTGTATAACAACCCTTAGAAAAAAAAATTGTTTCTCTTAAGCTAGTCCTAAATTTGGGTTTAAGCAAATAGGAAAAAGAAAAGAAAGGTATGTGGTGAGTCGAGATGGAGCGTAAAACGCACTCACTCATAAACACAACCATGAAATGAGATGGAGCATAAAATGCACTCATTCTTTTTCAAAACAGAAAGAAAAAAAAGAAAAAAAAAAAAAAAATTGTATCCTTAGTTTGCTACCCAGTTTGTAGTAGTAAAGAGAAATAGTTGAGGAAAAGTTGAGAGGGAGTTGTACATGAATTAGTTGTGATTAGTTTCCTTGTTTGCATTGATTGATTGAGAGTTATTGTGGAAAATGATGATGAGAGATGAATGTCATTAACTCTACTTTATTTTATTTTGTTGCTTCCTAAGTTAGGTATGAATATGCATGGATTAAATACTGTTGCTTATGCATCATGATGGTGTTCTTGATATGACTTGAGTGTAGTGTTTGTTTGAATTAGTTTGCCCGAGGACGTGCAAAAGCTAAGTGTGGGGGAATTTGATGACAATGCAAAATGTCATATTTACCCCGCTTAATGTCTAGTCTTTTATACTTATTTTCTGCTTAAATATACTCATTATTATTCTATTTTGATTTAGGGAGCAAATGGAGGTGTTAATTACAAAACGGAACTAATTAGGTGAATTCAGACAGTTTCAACACTGCTTCGTAATCTGGGACATAACTCTCTCATCCGAGCTCCAATTGAGATGATTCAAAATTCTGTGGAACCATAAGAAATATATCTACAACTTTCATGTTTTGAGTTTGGATAGATACTCGCTGCATCAAGTTTGTAATCGGGCTCGAAGTTGACGCACCTGCACTGCCGACGTCCTGGAGCATTCTGCCTTGTCATGCAAATCAGTTGGGCAGTTTATTATTGGAAGATTTGAAGACATGTGGCATGCAAGTTACAGCTCAGAATCACCACTTTCCTATTTTATTTTAGGACTTTATCTTATTATCAATTAATTAGAATCAATTAATTAGAATCAGATTAGGATTAATGTTATTTTAGGATATTAGAATATTTCTTTTAGGAGATTTAGTGGGATTCAAATACTTGAACTTGATTTTTTATTAAGGAGACCAGATTAGGTTTTGAAAAAGAGACACCACGCCTCTCTCTTCTCTTCTCTGGAATTTTTCTTTCTTTTTAAGTTTTTGTTATGGCCATGAGAGGCTAATTTTTGTAACTTGGTCAAAGGAAACGGAAGCCTCGGAATCAATAAATCTATGAGATCTATCTGTTTTTAGTGTTCAATTTTATGCTTTGAGTATTGGATGTTCTTCTATGCTTATTTTTATGATTGTTTCGTTTAATTGCTAGGAGGCGTACTAGTTTATTAATTGTTGCAATCTACTGTTAAGTTAGATATCAAATCCGTAATTGTTTGATCCCTCTAACTTGTGAAGCAATTATGGTTAATCATTTACTGCGTCAAGAATTAGTAATCTTAAGAAGAACACTCAACTAAATTAAATATAACCGCTTGAGTTTGTGTTGTTTAGCTTCATCGATTTCTCTAATTCTTAAGGCTGCCACTAGATTAAATCTTGGGCGCTTGTCTAGGGTCGTTTAGTGGTAAGATTAATTAACATCGCTTGTTTCTTAATTAATTACAATAAGGAGAGATAGGAAGATTGTTTTCTGTTTTACTCAAAATCCCCCAGCCTTATTCACATCATCGAAAATTCGGCTAGACACTCTTCGTGGGATCGACCCTTGCTTACCCTATTTACAGTTCAGTAGTTAGGTTAGGAAGGTTTTTAATCTTGGTTGCCTACGATAGCACACCACTACCTGTCAATGATATGGTTACTGTGCAATTAAAACCTTTCATCATCTGTTATCTCATCGAGACTAAGGTGTAGAAATAGTGTCAACCTCAGTTATCCTCGATATATTGATATTCAGTTACTAGACCAATGACTGGAATAATAAATTAGATTGAACAACCACTCAATCCCACTATGATCACATATTTATTGTCATTGTCATTAACTTAATTGCTCTGTGAGATAACTTCTCTCGTACTCGGGAGTGATGAATCCTCTGTCGATCCACCATAGTCTTGATACAATCCTTGATGCAGCCAATCACTACTGTATTGATAGCATTGAATATAACTGCATTAGGCTAGTGTCAAACTACACCAATCGGTGTGTAAGGCGCTTTGGTGATCTCAAGTCTAAGGATCCCATGCGCAACCATTCGTTAGAGGATTTGATTCATAGATGTTGGGGCTACCATCTATATGGAATCCTCTAAGCACTAATGTATTGCACCAGGTTGTCAGCAAACAACCTTGACAAGTGAGATCAGTCACTGCCTTTTGACAGGGTCATTCAACACTCTGATAGCCTTACGGTATTATCTGTGCCCTTAGTTAGAATAATACTGGGGCTACGGATGTTTCAAGAATGGCCACCATATGTGCTCATAGGGTTCTCACTGTCAAGATTTGAAACACTTGATACCCTCGTCATAGTTCTACCACTCTAAGGACATATATCAATACATACAACTATGGTTTACATGATATAGTAGATAATGCCTTTTATTGATTAATAAATGTTATTACAAAGATTCAATTCCACAATAATTGATTGGCTCTAGGGCACCTGCTCCAACAATCTCCCACTTGCAATATAGCTAATCATGCATGCATTTACATTGAATGACCCAAGTGCCCATCATGCTCTGCTGTAACAGAAACTTCAACAATGGGTAAGTAGATATTCTGCAAATATGCACATTTCCTTTCTAATCGATCTCTTAGATCAAATTGAATCAACTAAGTGTTTGGATTACTGGTGAGACCGTGATTCGTTAGCCATAACAATGGCTCCATTATTATCGCATAGAATTTTATTGGATCAGCAATGTCTGGAACTACATCAAATTCAATAATGAACTTCTTGATCCAAAAGGCCTACACGACTGCATTAAATAATGCGATATACTTAGCATCATTTGTAGAATCCACTGTAGTACTCTGATTCGATCCCTTCTAGCTCACAACAGCTCCATTGAGACAAAATATACAAACTGAAATTGCGAACTATAATCATCTTTATCCGTTTAGAAAATATCATCACTGTATCCTCTTACAATAAGCTTATTTTCCCCTTCATAATCCAAGAACATATCTTTAAGCCTTTTCAAGTACTTAAGGACGTCCATTGACACTCATCTAGTGTCATTCACTTGGATCTGATTGATATCTTCTACAAGTGCTGAATGCACATAAGACATTAATCTGAGTACATAACATATTGCTCACTTAGATCTTATTGATATCTTCTGCAAGTGCCTAATGCACATAAGATATCAGTCCAAGCATGCGATCACAGCATCGCTCACTTGGATCCGATTGATATCCCCTATAAGTGCTTGATGCACATGAGATATCAATCCGAGCATACAACATGGCATCGCTCACTTGAATTCAATTGTTTTCTACTACCAGTGCTTAATGCACATGAGATATCAATTTGAGCATATAACATGGTATTGCTCACCTAAATTCGATTGATATCCACTACAAGTGCTTAATGCACATTAGACATCAATCTAAGCATACAAGATGGATCCAATTGCTGACGCATATGGGATCCTCTTCATTCTATTTCTCTCACCATGTGGTTTAGGACACATATCTCTTCTTTGATTCTTCCATACTGAATATGCTCGATACCTTGTCTATGTACTCTGACTTAGGCTAAGCGATCTACTCGATCTACCACGATAGATCTTTATTCCGAGAATATAGGCTGCTTCTCTTAAGTCCTTCATGGAGAAACACTTGGATAACCAAGTCTTTACTGACTACAACTTCGGTATATCATTCCCGATCAGAAGTATGTCATAGACATATAGCACTAGGGATGTCACTACGCTCCCACTTACCTTCTTATAAACACAGGCCTCATCTTCATTCTTGATAAAATCAAATTCTGGTATGGGTTCATCAAAAAGTATGTTCCAGCTCCTTGAAGCTTGCTTGAGTCCATATATAGACCTTTGCAACTTGCATATCTTATTAGCTTGTCCATCAAGAACGAAAACCATTGGCTTGTGTCATATACACATCATCTTCTAAGTTTCCATTCAAGAAAGTAGCTATGACATTCATTTGCCAAATCTCATAGTCATTAGCTTGTCCATTGATAATCCGTAAATTATACAGTTTTTAATTGATCTTTTTGTCGGATTTCAGGTACTTTCTAGCGCATTTTTACCTGAATTGGTGCTTAATTCTTTACTTTTCGTGTTTCAGGTTAAAATGGACTTTTTGAGCGAATAAAGACAAAATTGGATAGTTTTGACTCAGAATTGAGCGGATTTCAGAAGATAGGAGAGTTCTGGAGCAGGACAACGCACATGAAGCTTGTTTCCAAGGTAGAGAGCCGAAAATTGAAGAATCGAACGAAGAGGCAAGCAGAGTGGCAGTTTTAAAAATTTCAGAACTTTTGAAGGAGCTTCGCCTCGGCAAAGAAATTGTCTTCGCCGCGGCGAAGTTAGGCAGAGACGATTTGGAATTTTTCATTCTTCGCCGCGGCGACAGTCAAATTATTCAGTTTTGTAAACGCACAATTTCGTGTGTGCGTGTTTTTGGCTAGGTTTTTGGACTAAGTATAAAATGAAAAACTTAACTTTTTGCCAGGGGAGCTTGAGCTGTTAGGTTTAGCCGTCTTTTACATTTTCCTTAGAGAAAAAGCTTGAGTTTTTCGGATTGTTCAAGGGAAGATTCAGATTTTGACTAGAAGATTCATCTTTTGGGGAGATTTCTTATCTTTCATCTCAGTTTCATTATGTTTAACTTGTTTATTTCTATTTTTCGTTTTTGTGTTGTTAATTTAGCTATGAACTAATCTTCTACGGGTTAGGGTTTTGATTGTAGTTTGGATTTGAAATGGGTTAAGTATTTGATTGTGTTATTTCCATGTGAATAAGCTTTGGTTGTGTGTTACTCTGAAATTAAATGCTGTATGTGATGAACATGATGAGATTGAGAAATAATTCATGTTATGCTTCTTGGGTAATAACCATTATAGTATTGGATGCTAGAGATAGATTCAAGAATTAATGAAATCAATTTAGGATTCTTGTGCCTCATGAATTTAGAATTATTAACCTTCAATTTGTTGGGTGCGGAATGTTAATAAGGATAAATAGGAAAACATAGCCCGAGAGGGTATGTTAACATATTAGTGAATCCGATTTACAACCATTGCACGTGAATGTGAAAATAGTGTAACTCTTAGGTTTAACCCATAAAAATCCAAACGAAGTCAAAACCCTACCCGTTTTACTTACATTGATATTCTGTGTTTCATTTGCTTTCTTATTTAAGAATTAATTCTTTGTTAAATTTTATTTTTGTTTTCTTTCAATTACAATTTGCTCCCACCAATCCAAGATATTCGATTGCTTCAACTTGTTAACGTTAGGAAACTTAGTGCTTTGCTACCAGTCCTCGTGGGAACGATATCCTACCCATCACTCTATTACTTGAGCGACTAGTGCACTTGCTAGTTTTGCATGTTATAAGAAACACGCATCAAGTTTTTGGCGCCGTTGCCGGGGACTGTTTTTAAGTTAACATTAAGTTTTTCCTAGAGTTTAACTAGATTGAAGTTTTTAATTTTTGTTAGAGTTGTAATTTCACTTTTCTTTCACTTGTGTTCTTTCAGTTTATACGAAGAGCAAGACGTCAACCAGTGGTTCCTGTTGACCTTGAGCTTGAGAGGGACGTAAGAAGACTAAACAGAGAGAAGAGAAAGAGATACACTATCAGAGCGGAAGAAGTTGTAGTTGAAATGGTGAACAAGAAAATAGGACACTGAGGGAATTTTCAGTTCCCACAGTGAACGGAAGTGGGTCAAGTATAACTAGACCTACAGTACAAGCTAACAACTTCGAGATCAAGCTGGCAATCATCCAGATGATCCAGCAGTCGGTTAGATTCAACGGTGATTTGAAGGAGGATCCGAATCAGTACATTGCAAATTTCCTGGAAATTTGCGACACCTTCAAGTCGAATGGAGTGTCGGATGATGCTATTAGGCTGCGTTTATTCCCATTTTCATTGGGAGATAAAGCAAAAGGGTGGTTAATGGCATTATCACCGGGCACGATAACAACATGGAATGATCTGGCACAAAAATTCTTGACCAAGTTCTTTCCTCTAGCGAAGTCAGCGAAGTTGAGAAATGATATCACATCATTTCTACAAGATGATGCCGAGTCGTTGTACAAGGCCTGGGAGAGATACAAGGAATTGATGAGGAAATGCCCACATCATGGTTTGCCAGTTTGGCTTCAAGTCCAAACATTCTATAATGGTTTGATGGGTAACGTGCAAACCATGGTGGATGCAGCTTCAGGAGGGGCTTTGCAGAATAAGACACCTAAAGAGGCATATGAGTTGCTTGAGGTTTTGGCAAGCAACAACTATCAAAGACCGAATGAGAGAGTAACAACGAGGAAATCTTCGAGTCTTCATGAAGTAGATGCTTTCATAGCCATCTCAGCCCAACTCACTGCACTCCAAAAACAGTTGGGAACTATGTAGGTAAATTCTATACAAGCACCTCAACTAACATATGATTTTTGTGCAGGAAACCATGTGAGCAGCGAGTGCCAAGTCAGAAACACATTTGCACCGTCGTCTTCATCAACGGAGCAAGTAAATTACTTGGCAGGAAATCAAAGACAATCGAACAACCCGTTCTCCAACACATACAACCCGGGTTGGAGAAATCATCCGAATCTGGCTTGGGGAAATCAGAATCAACAAGGTAACCAATGGAACCAGAGACAAGTTCCAAATAACTAGCCAAGGGTGACCAACCAACCGAGAGATCAAAGAGTGTCGAAGTTGGAGGATTTATTCGGTAAATTCATGCAAGAAACTACAGGGTTCATGAATGAGACGAGGACAAACTTTAGGAACCAAGGGGCGTCCATTCGAATCTTGAGGTGCAGATGGGCCAATTGGCCGAGAAGCTGAATGATAGACCACAGGGTTCTCTACCAAGCAACACAGTGACCAACCCACGTGAACAAGCAAATGCCATCATTTTGAGAAGTGGGACAATTTTGGAAGAGGTAGGCCACACTACCAAAGAGGTGGAGCAACCCGGAAAGGAAGAGTTTGAAGAGAGAATTGATGAAGAGATTAATTGTGAAGAGAACTCAGGTGCCTTAGGGGAAGAGAACAAGAAAGAGGATGAAAAGCAAAAGAAGAGGGAGAAATTGCCATTCCCGAGATACCACCAGAATTAGCTCATCACACCCCACCCGTGCCTTTTCCTCAGAGATTGAAGAAGAAGAATCAGGATAAGCAATTTTCAAAATTCATTGAAATTTTTAAAAAATTGCATATTAACATTCCTTTTACAGATGCAATACAGCAAATGCCGAGTTATGCGAAGTTCTTGAAGGAGATACTTTCGAACAAAAGGAAATTAGAAGATGAGGAAACGGTGATGCTGACGGAAGAGTGCAGTGCAATCCTCCAGAAGAAATTACCCCTGAAGCTCAAAGATCCAGGGAGTTTTACTATTCCTTATGTTATAGAGGATATTACTTTTGATCGTGTGCTTTGTGATTTAGGAGCTAGTATAAATTTGATGCCTTTTTCTATTTTCAGGAGATTAGGGATTGGTGAAGTGAAGCCAACGACAATGTCGCTGCAACTAGCTGATCGGTCGATAAAGCATCCGAGAGGGATAGTTGAGGATGTATTAATGAAGGTGGGGAAGATAATTTTTTCAGCGGACTTTGTAGTGCTGGACATGGAAGAGGATAAGGAGATTCCTCTCATTTTGGGCCGACCATTCTTGGCCACGGGAAAGAGCGATTGACGTGCGGGAAGGAAAGATTCTTGTTAAGGGTTCAAGATGAAACAGTAACTTTTAATGGTTTGATGCAATGAAGTTTCCGTCGGAAGCGGATTCATGTTTTAGTGTGGATGTGGTGGATGAACTTGTTGTGGAGTCCATGGAAGAAAACATCCCAGAATTACCTCTAGAAGCATGTATAGCCAAATCGAAAACAGTAGAGGTAGAAGAATCAGCAAGGAACGATTGTGCTAGAATGTTAGAAGCACTCTAACCGATTGAGGAGAGTCAAGATGCAGATTTTGAGGAGTTTGACTTTGACAAAGAGAGGGCAAAGGAAAATAATAAAGAAGCCCCAAGGCTTGAACTGAAACCTTTACCGCCTCACCTCAAATATGTCTATCTTGGAGATTCAGATACTTATCCGGTGATTATTAGTGCAGATTTGAATGCCTTAGAGGAAGAGAAGTTGATTAGAGTGTTGAGGGAACATAGACTGGCGATTGGATGGACCATTACGGACATTAGAGGTATCTCACCCTCATTTTGCATGCATAAGATTCTCATGGAGGATGACTTTAAGCCGAGGGTGCAACCACAACGGAGATTGAATCCTTCAATGAAGGAAGTGGTGAGAAAAGAGGTTGTGAAACTCTTAGATGCGGGGATCATCTATCCGATTTTCGATAGTCCGTGGGTGAGCCCGGTACAAGTTGTTCCAAAGAAAGGAGGGATTACCGTTGTGAAGAATGAGAGTAATGAGTTGATTCCAACAAGGACGGTAACGAGTTGGAGAGTATGCATTGATTACCGTAAACTGAACGAGGCGAAAAGGAAGGATCATTTTCCATTGCCCTTCATCGATTAGATGTTGGAGAGGTTGGCAGGACATGCATATTCTTGTTTCTGGATGGCTATTCGGATATAACCAAATTACCATCGCTCAGGAGGATCAAGAAAAGCGACCTTCACTTGCCCCTACGGGACCTTTGCTTACCGAAGAATGTCGTTTGGGTTATGCAATGCACCAGCAACATTCCAAAGATACATGATGTCAATCTTTGGAGACATGGTGGAAAGATTCATAGAAGTCTTCATGGATGACTTCTCAGTTTTTGGGTCATCATTTGATAATTGTCTAACAAATCTTTCTCTTGTTTTGCAGCGATGCAAGGAAACAAATTTGGTGCTGAATTGGGAGAAATGTCACTTCATGGTCCAAGAGGGAATTGTGCTCGGGCATAGGATTTCCAAGGATGGGATTGAAGTTGATTGGGCAAAGACAGAAGTAATTGAGAAGCTACCACCGCCATCAAATGTCAAAGCAGTCCGAAGCTTCTTGGGGCATGCGGGGTTTTACAGATGCTTCATAAAGGATTTTTCTAAGATCTCTAAACCCCTTTGCAATCTATTGAATAAAGATGTTTTTTTATTTTTGATGATGATTGCATGCATGCTTTCTTAACTTTAAAAAAATTGCTAGTTTACGCACCCATTATTGCGGTTCGATTAGGGGCGCCATTTGAACTAATGTGTGATGCTAGTGACTTTGCTTTAGGGGTAGTATTAGGTCGAGAAAAAATAAAGTGTTGCATGTAATTCAGTATGCTAGCAAGACACTTGTTGATGCACAATGAATTACACCACCGAAAAAGAATTATTAGGGTGTGGTGTTTTCTTTTGACAAGTTTCGTTCTTATTTATTAGGTGCGAAGGTGATCGTTTACACGGACCATTCAGCACTCAGACACCTACTGGCGAAGAAAGAAGCAAAACCTCGGTTGATAAGATGGATTCTACTACTTCAAGAGTTTGAGTTGGAGATTCGAGACAAGAAGGGGTCGGAAAATGTGGTAGCTGATCATTTGTCGAGAATTGAGAGACAAATCAAGGGAAATGAGATGGAAATGCCAATTTCAGAAACATTTTTGGATGAGAAGCTGATGAGAGTAGATGAAGCACCATGGTATGCGGACTTTGCAAATTATCTATCATCAAGGGTGCTCCCAAGTGGTATGACATTTCAACAGAAGACAAAATTTTTCTCAGTTTTAAAATACTATTTTTGGGAAGAGCCGTTCCTATACAGACACTGTACTGACCAAATGATACGGAGATGTGTCCCGGAGGAAGAAAGGGAGAGCATTCTAAGGCATTGTCATGAAAAGGAAGTAGGTGGCCATTTTGGGGGAGCTAGAACAGCAGCGAAGGTGCTACAATCTAGGTTTTATTGGCTAACCTTCTTTAAGGATTCCTTCCGGATGATCCAGGAGTGTGACCAATGTCAACGGATGGGGAGTATTTCAAAAAGAGATGAGATGTCGTTGAACAACATCCTGGTGGTTGAAATTTTTGACGTTTGGGGGATTGATTTCATGGGTCCTTTCCCAAGTTCTTATGGGAACACGTTCATCTTGGTAGCTGTGGATTATGTGTCGAAATGGGTTAAGGCAGTTGCATTGCCAACTAATGATGCTAGGGTGGTGATTAATTTTGTGAGGAAGAATATTTTCTCAAGGTTTGGTGTACCACGAGCGATTATTAGTGATGGAGGATCACATTTTTGCAATAGGCAAATGGATGCACTGCTGAGTAAGTATGGGGTGACACATAGAGTGGCAACACCCTACCATCCACAAACGAGCGGACAAGTGGGAACTGTTGAATAGAGAACTGAAGGGGATTTTAGAAAAGACAGTCAATGCCTCGAGGAAGGATTGGTCACGGAAGTTGGACGATGCGTTATGGGCTTATCGCACTGCATTCAAAACCCCAATTTGTATGTCTCCGTTCAGATTGGTCTATGGGAAGGCGTGCCACTTGCCGGTAGAACTTGAACATAAGGCATACTGGGCCGTCAAGCAATTGAACATGGACTTGAAAGCCACGGGAGAGGATAGAATGCTGACTTTGAACGAGCTGGATGAGTTTCGTCTCGAAGCATATGAAAATGCTCGGAACTATAAAGAAAAGACAAAAAGGTGGCACGACAAGCACATCTGGATCAAGGCTTTTGAAGTTGGGCAGAAAGTATTGTTGTTCAACTCTAGACTTAGGCTCTTCCCCAGAAAACTTAAATCTAGATGGTCCGGACCATTCACGATAAGGAGGATACATGCATCCGGAGCAGTGGAAGTCACACATGAGGAAAAGGGCACTTTCACGGTTAATGGACAGAGGTTGAAGCCATACATTGAGGGGTGATGAGTTGCAAGTTCATCCCAATCCATTGGACATCCCAACCTAAATGATGGAAAGAGTCAAGCTTTCGACTATAAACAAGCGCTTCTTGGGAGGCAACCCAAGTGTTTTTAACTTTTTGATTTTAATTTTAGTTGTTCGAATTCTACTTATTTCATTATGAGTTTGCATAAAATTTGATGTTTCTCTTGTTTTCAGGTGTTTGGTGAAGTCTAGAGCAAAGGAAGGTAATAAAATTTCCAGACTTCGCCGCGGCAAAGAGACATGAAGATACCAGGTTTGCTACTGGAGGATTTCGCCGCGGCGAAGGAAAGGTAGAATTTGCGCAAAATTGGCTAAGGCATTTCGCCGCGGCGAAGAAATTTTCTTTGCCGAGGCGAAGTTAGCCTTGAACTCTCGGGAAGTTTTCGCCCCGGCGAAGAATTTTTCTTCGTCGCCGCGAAACCTGGGAAATTTTTAGGGTTTATGCGTGATGAACTTCGCGGCGAAGAGTTTTTTTATATATACCAACTTTTCTTCTTCTCATTTTCACGCCGCCTTGCATCTTGAGTTGAGAGAAAATTTTCCAACTTTCAATCTTTCACTTCTATTTTGCTTTTCCAACCAAAATAATCACTCTACAACATTCCTAAACACCAAAACAACCCTCTTCAACAACAAATTTCACAAAAAAAATTCTGGATCAAAAATTTGGGGTTTTCTTGTTTGGATCGTTTTCGGGTCAATTGGTGGTGCAAACTCCTTCATATTGGTAAGATCTTGAAAACCCAAAGCTTTATTTTGGAAAATTTTTAGTCTATAATTATAGATCTAAGAATTATGTGAACTTTTGACTTGAGAAATTTTGGGTTTGTTGAGTTGTTATTGTGATTAATGTTGAGAAGTTTGTGAGCCATTTGATTGTTAGAAGTGTGGGTGTTGATTATTTGGAGTGTTTGTGTTGAATAGAAAAATCGTAGTTTGGGGGTTGAATTGCGAATTTTTGGAAGTGTGGATTGTTTTTGCAGGTTGAACATGGCCATGTTTTTATAGGGCTAATTCCTTGGGGTTAACATTTTGGATTGAATTTCAGTGAATCAATGGCCCCGAAACTTAAGCATACGAGCAAGGGGAAGAAGCGTTGACAACCGGTTTGTGAAGCGAGGCAGCCCGCCCCAGCGTTATGAGGAGGTGATCACACAAAAGGATAAGGGCTTCATCCTCGAACGTGGATTGACAAACAAAACAATCTGTGGAATGGAGTAAGGGTTGACGTTGGGCCATGTTCATGAGTGCTCCTGATGTGCCGGTAGTAGAACCGTTGGTGAGAGAGTTCTATGCCAACTTCCCCGAAAGTCAGGATGAGATTGTGTTTGTACGAGGGGAGGATGTGCCATTTTCAGCAAGAGACATCAACAAATTCTTCAACTTGCCCGAAATTGTCACTGATCAGTATGTGGAGTTCAAAAGATCAACCTATGAGGATAATATTATCCTGCCGGTCATTGCGAAACCAGGGGCAACGTGGGAAGTGTCTAAAAACAGAAAAAAGACACAGAAGGAACAGTTGACACCAATGGCTTGGCTGTGGCAGTACTTTGTCTGTGCTAAACTAATGCCAGAGACGCACTATAGCACAGTGACTCATGAGAAGGCGGAATTGCTCTACTCTATTGCCACAAGAAAGAGTATGGATGTGGGAGACATCATTTATGAGAGTATCAAGACAGCATCCACAATGATCAAGCTACTGTTTCCCGCATCTCATCACTGCCATGTGCCAAAAAGCGGGGGTCAAGGTTCAAGATGATGAGCCGCGTATTCATCCGGCTCCAACTCTAGATGATGACTATTTCAAGAAACACCTTGACCGAACGGAAGCTGCCCAACCAAGAGGGGCGAAGAGGCGGGAGAACGAGCATGGCCACATCATCCCGGCTCCACGGGGATCTCAAAAGAAAGAAATGATGAAAGAAATGATGGGGAATGATGAAATACATGAAGAGGCAGAGGATTGGATGATGGGAGCGGACACAGAACATTCATGAATTGCTGACGAACTGTTTCAAGGATCTGAATGTTGACACTTCCGCATATCAATGGGTTGACTGGAACTCGGAGATGGTAATCAGAGGAAGACGAGGAAGAAGAAGCGGAAGAAGAGGAAGAAGAAGGCGGATGAGCACTGTTTATGATTTGTTTAATTGCTTTCATTTAATTTTTGTCCAGTTGAAACTTTAACTCATTTTATTTTGGTTTTGGATTGTGTTTATTTTGTTCGTTGCTTAGTTGATTTTTTTTTTAGTAGTTGTTAAAAGGGCGAGATAGGTTGTAATACTTTCAATTTAGTTGTGAATTCGTTCTAACATGAGGGACACCACAGTTTATTGTTTTGATAGATTTTGGATGATGAAAAATCCGAGAACGGGTGAACATTGTGGAGCGACAATTCATGACTTAACCAGGGAGCATTCTCGTACCTTTTATTGTTCATTTGCTTGTCCTTTGTTGTTTTTCTCTATTCCTGACTTATGCATAATGGAACATTGGGGACAATGTAATATTTAGTTTGGGGGTAGGGAATAGATTTTGAGTTTAAGGGTATATTGGCTGGAAACCAGTAACTGCCTTAAAAACTGCCTAGTAGTACTTGGCGACCTCGGGTTTAACAACACCGCGTACACCTTAAACTGTAAAATCTATTTTAAGGGTATATTGGCTGGAAACCGATGCGCCTTAAAAACTGCCTAGCAGTATTGGCGACCTCGGGTTTAACAACGCCGCATACACCTTAAAAAAAAAAAAAAAAAAAAAAACTTATTTTTGTGTTGTATTTTTCTTTTGGTTGTTTTGTTTTGCCGATGATGAGTTGTATAAATCAATGATGAGAATAGATTGTTGAATTTTTATTGTTGAGAAATGTTAAGCATTGTTTCAAGTTTACGTTTATTGACTGGATTTTGATTGAGGTTTGTTGAGTGGTTCAACCACGATTTTCATTTTTTCGGCATGCTTAGATTCATTTTATGCGATTAGGCAAAGTTTTGAGAATGTTGGTGGATTCTAGAACCTAGTTGAGAAATGCTTGAGGCGAAATTTTAGGATTAAACATGGTTGAGGAGATGATTTAGGCAATTTTTTGGAACGTTTGAGCCTTTCTAGCCAACCCATGATTGAAATTTTCACTAGTCACCTATTTGAGCCATTTGAACTTTGCTTTATTTTTCTTAGAAAACAACAGATTTGTAAATTCCTTTACCCTAAACACTTTATCATACCTTTAGGAGAATTCGGTCTTAGTGCAAAACCGAGAACGAAATGAGTGTACAATTGAGTAAAAGATTAGTTTGGGGGTTAAGAGAAGAAAAATGAAGAAGAGACCAAAAAAGAATGATGTGGGGGTTGAGAGAAAAGAATGAAAACAAAGGAGGTAGTCACCTCAATTCAATTCTGGTATTGTGTTAAAAAAAAAAAAATGTCGAACACAATCTTTGCCTAGTTTAAGGGTATAGCGGCTGGAAACCAGAACCTGCCTTAAAAACTTCCTAGCAGTATTTGGCGACCTCGGGTTTAACAACGCCACGTACACCTTAAATGAGTCTCCCCTGCATTTATGGTATCCAAAAGTTAAGAATACGCGTTTGAAGACTGTGCATGAGTAGACATGTCGATTGGTGTTGAGAAAGTGTGGGTTTCGATGTGATTTGAGTTTTGCTTTAGGACAACCGAGTTCTCTTACTTTGTTTCCTATCCTTTATTGGAGCTCATGACCCGAGCCTAACATTACAAGCCTTTAAAGACCTTTTGATTCTCATCTGTGTTTAGTCCTCATTAGTGGAGAGTAGTTCGATATTTAGGCTTATGGAGTGCCACCATTTGATAAACTTTACAATTTTTGCATAAAATAATCCGGGAAGTTGGAATGTGGATTGAAGTGGGGATTACCTGCTTGGTGGACCGATTGAGGAAGACAGTCGATGTAGCTTATAACTTCTTGGAATGTTGAACATTTCCTGATAATAAACTTTCAACAATTTGTGAGATCTGTGCAATGTCTAGGCAATTCATTGTGGCATTTGAGTTTTGTTGATTTTGGTTTTTCAGTTTGTTTGCATGTTTTCATGTTTTTGTTTTTCGTTGTTGTCTTTATTTTCGTTAGTTTTGTACTGTATGCTCGGGGACGAGCATCTCTTTAGTTCGGGGGTAGTTGATAATCCGTAAATTATACAGTTTTTAATTGATCTTTTTGTCGGATTTCAGGTACTTTCTAGTGCATTTTTACCTGAATTGGTGCTTAATTCTTTACTTTTCGTGTTTCAGGTTAAAATGGACTTTTTGAGCGAATAAAGACAAAATTGGATAGTTTTGACTCGGTTGAGGCGGATTTCAGAAGATAGGAGAGTTCGGAGCAGGACAACGCACGATGAAGCTTGTTTCCAAGGTAGAGAGCCGAAAATTGAAGAATCGAACGAAGAGGCAAGCAGAGTGGCAGTTTTAAAAATTTCAAAACTTTTGAAGGAGCTTCGCCCCGGCGAAGAAATTGTCTTCACCGCGGCGAAGTTAGGCAGAGACGATTTGGAATTTTTCATTCTTCGCCGTGGCGACAGTCAAATTATTCAGTTTTGTAAACGCACAGTTTCGTGTGTGCGTGTTTTTGGCTAGGTTTTTGGACTAAGTATAAAATGAAAAACTTAACTTTTTGCCAAGGGAGCTTGAGCTGTTAGGTTTAGCCGTCTTTTACATTTTCCTTAGAGAAAAAGCTTGAGTTTTTCGGATTGTTCAAGGGAAGATTCAGATTTTGACTAGAAGATTCATCTTTTGGGGAGATTTCTTATCTTTCATCTCAGTTTCATTATGTTTAACTTGTTTATTTCTATTTTTCGTTTTTGTGTTGTTAATTTAGCTATGAACTAATCTTCTATGGGTTAGGGTTTTGATTGTAGTTTGGATTTGAAATGGGTTAAGTATTTGATTGTGTTATTTCCATGTGAATAAGCTTTGGTTGTGTGTTACTCTGAAATTAAATGTTGTATGTGATGAACATGATGAGATTGAGAAATAATTAATGTTAAGCTTCTTGGGTAATAACCATTATAGTATTGGATGCTAGAGATAGATTCAAGAATTAATGAAATCAATTTAGGATTCTTGTGCCTCATGAATTTAGAATTATTAACCTTCAATTTGTTGGGTGCGGAATGTTAATAAGGATAAATAGGAAAACATAGTCCGAGAGGGTATGTTAACATATTAGTGAATCCGATTTACAACCATTGCACGTGAATGTGAAAATAGTGTAACTCTTAGGTTTAACCCATAAAAATCCAAACGAAGTCAAAACCCTATCCGTTTTACTTAAATTGATATTCTGTGTTTCATTTGCTTTCTTATTTAAGAATTAATTCTTTGTTAAATTTTATTTTTGTTTTCTTTCAATTACAATTTGCTCCCACCAATCCAAGATATTGAGTTGCTTCAACATTAACGTTAGGAAACTTAGTGCTTTGCTACCGATCCTCGTGGGAACGATATCCTACCCATCACTCTATTACTTGAGCGACTAGTGCACTTGCTAGTTTTGCATGTTATAAGAAACACGCATCATCCATCGAGAATGAAACCATCGGGTTGTGTCATATACACATCCTCTTCAAGGTTTCCATTCAGGAAAGCAGTTATGACATCCATCTACCAAATTTCACAATCATAATATGCAGCAATTGTAAGCATAATCAAGATGGATTTAATTATGGCAACCGGCAAAAGGTTTCTGTATAGTCAATACCATGAATTTGTTTGAAACCTTTGGCAACCTGTCGTGCTTTATATGTATGCACCTTGCCATCCATGTTAGTCTTCTTCTTGAAGACCTTTTTACACCTATGGGTTTTACCCTTTCAGGTGAATCCACTAGAAACTATGACTGGTTCTAGTACACGGAGTCCATCTCAGATTTTATGGCCTTAAGCCATTCAACAGAATCTGGATCTGATACAGCTTCATCGTAGGTTCTGGGTTCATTGTCTTGGTAGACTAGTACGTCACCATGTTGAGTCACGAGAAAACCATATCTTTTAGGCTCATGACGTACTTTCCCAAACTCTCCCAAATCTACGTAGCTCCTGTGCTACCTAAGGTGGTTCACTTTGATCCACAATTGTAGAGTAACCTCCTCACGATGATCAACCACCTCCTGTGGCACATCATCCCATCCTTTCTCTAATGTATCCTATGGTACTAGAACTTCATCGAGTTCTACTTTTCTCCTACTAGTACTTCTTAAAAATTTATTTTCTACAAAGATAGTAGTACGAGCGACAAAAATTTTGCGCTGTTCTGGATCATAGAAATAGTATCCTTTGGTCTTCTCAAGATACCCCACAAATATACATATGCAGGATTTCGGGCCTAGCTTGTTCAAAGTCAATTTCTTGACATAAGCTCAACCCCAAATCTTTAGATAAGACAAGTTGGGCTTTCATCCACTCTATTGATTATATGGAGTCTTATCTACTGACCTTGACAGTACATGGTTTGGTACGTGAGTCGCAGTCTTTAGGGCATAACTCTAGAATTATGTGGGCAAATCATAAAAATTCATCATGGACCTAACCATTTCATGTAAGGTCCTATTTCTCCTTTCAAACACACCATTATGCTGGGGTGTATACGGAGAGGCAAGTTTTAATAGTATCCCACATTCCTTCAGGTATGTTTAGCTCAACTTGCCATAGTTGGCATAGTTGTCATTTTGAGATTATCTTTATTGTTTATCTTAAGAATATATTATTATGAAACAGTTCCATAAAGAATATTATTTACACTCAAGGACAATAATCCATTAGTAAAGTAATATTCTCATTTGTCCTATGTGGACATAGAAATATAATTCCTAGAACTTGAAGAAATATCATAATAATCCACAAGTTCCAAGAAACAAGCTTGTAGGCAAAATCAAACGATAAAATCCTATAGCAAATGTAGCATCACGTGCTCCATTTCAGCTGATAGGTCCACCTCTCCCTCGGCAAGCAATCTACTCTACCGTAGTTCCTTCACATCAGAACAAATATGAGTACCACATCTTTTGTCAATGACCCAAGATGTAGACGGGAGAAGTTAATCTCAAGAACGTACCTGACAAAGAAGTAACATTCTTCTTCCTTTTTTGCTAGGAAGGCCTTGCAATGTTTCCTCTAATGGTTGGGATTCCCATAGTGAGCCCAAACACCCTTCCTTTCTACAACAGTTCTGTCCAATGACTTTTGAGCCCTTTCCTTCTCACTTGAGCTGGCTGTAACCAACGTCAATGTTTCTAACATTTTCATGCTTGACTCAGTAGCCTTCAACATATCCAGAAGCTCAGAAAGGGTATTCTTCTTATCATCCTCAATGAAGTCATAGACAAATTGAGAGTAAGAATCTGGCAAAGACTATAATATTAGGTCTATCGCTAAACCTTCATTAAGTCTACATCCCAAAATGTCAAGCCTGTTCATATACTCGGTCAACTTGAGTATATGATTGCCAATTTTGGCACCCTCTTCCATCCTACATCTAAATAACAACCAAGACACCATATGCTTCTCATTTCTCTGAAGAAATTGAAGAATAGAAGCTAAGTCCATTTCTGGCACTACTATCGCAGTAATGGTGTCATTGATGCAAGCACAATGTATCTAGTCATTTCTGCTTTCCCATCATGTGTATGCTTCACATATACATACCCAGTCTCATGGATAAAACTATCCGCAAGCTCTGGTGACAAAGCTTGCTCAATGGTGTATAATCTATTGCTTGACTGGAGTATATTGTTTATACTTCTATCCCAATCAATGAAATTCTCACCATTCCATTTCTTTCCCAGTTGGTTGATTTGTCACAGTGACGTTGGGATCATTTTGCTCAATTTTGAGTGAATCTACAAGTGCAGAATAAGTAATTGTTATTACAATGTTTATTATTATTATTTAATATGGCCTTTTATTAAACAATCGATCCCACTTATTTTCCTCAAGTCAATAGCCCTCACTATTAACTTGGGAAAGCCCGTTGGCTTTCCTAGTGGACTGAGATCCCATCTAGCCCATTTCAAACTTTCGCTATGGCGAACAAGCCAAAATGGGTTGATTAGGTAGGCCAACAAACTTAATCCACACTAGTTGATAGCTCCTACTACCAACCTTAAGTGTGAAACAAGCCAACAAACCAATCACACAATTCAATGACCTAGCCATCGTCCTTAAGTGTGATTCTTAGTATCAGGAGAGTGGACACTACATGTCATCACGTACACACAACAAGTGTACTTCTCTACTATGCCTATGACGTGTTTATCAACCTTCGCTATGGTGAACAAGCAAAACTGTCATCTTAAGTCGACCCATCACCATTAAGGAAAACTCCAATGAAATTTAACCTCCCACTGGTAGAGGTGCACCCTTTGCTGTGGCAAACAAGGTTCCAACGAATAGTGGTTTAATTAAACCCATGGGGATGGAAGGCTTACATATGACTTAATATACTTTATTTGAGGGTTTTTATTTTAGGTCTCACCAGTTTTATTATCTTTGTTACAATGACATCATTTGACATGTTATTAAACATTGAGCCTAGAGGAATCGGTGGGTCACCTAGGGGTCCTGTAATAAAATTCAAGTATGATTGCCTCGTCCTTGCTCCATCTTCAAGTACAGTACAAAATTCATCATCCTAAATTTACAGTGAAATTAATATTAAACTAATTTTACATCAATCAATTTACATTCGAGGGGAATGAGATGAGAGAGAATGTACATCGAGAAGGGGAAGAAAGGTAGGACACGTAGGCCCTATTTAAAATTTACAATCATACATACCCAAAAAGAATTTAAAACATTCACCAATAGGTCTAAGGCTCATGTACTGGGCACCATGCAATATTCAAACAAGTACATTGCATACATTCAAAACAATCAATTTTGAATTGAGTGGGTGAAATTATCAATTACCCCCTGAAAATTTGTAGAACTGTTTTTGGTCTAAAAGTTTTGAAAATGTTCACTTAGACCCCATGCGCACTCGAAGGTATACTCGTTGCGGCGATGGATCATATTGTCACGACGTGCACTGGTTTTCATCACGTACACGCAACATGTGTGATGGCCCCGACGATGGGTTACATCATCCTGGCAAGCACTGATTTCATTCAGCTAACACGCTAGAGTGCGATCCTCGTGGCGATGGGTTATATTGCGGTGACGAACGCCAAATTTTCAAACAACGAGTACACCAAACAACAATTGTCGTGGTGGTGGGTTATATCGCCGCTGCGAACGTACATTGATCTACATCAGATTAGTTCAACCAGCAAAAAAGAACGCCAAACGGATTTTGCAATCAATCTTAACATCCGATCTCAACAAAAATCCACATCAAAACATACCAAACTTGCAAATCATCAACAAATTAAGATTTATCAAGTTCCTTAAGTCAATTGATTACTCAAAACATGCCATCAACATAGAATATATACATATTTAACAAAATAACATGTTATCAATCCCATATTAAACTATATAATCTGGTATCCTAGGCTCTGATACCACTGTCAGGAAACGATCTAACCAACACATTGGAAAACAAAAATTTTAGAGCATAGATCGATTTCTTTAAAGCCAAGATCAGAGTACAGATTATACAGTTAATATGTTAAATAAAATTTTTTGCAAAAATATGAATGATCAAAGTAAAGATTAGAGTTCATACGCACGTTTGGAGCCTCCTTCAAACTTATCTCTGAATCTTTTCGCTACCGATCCAAGAACAGGATCGAACCAACAATAATCCACATGAAGATAATCCAAAAAGCTAAAGAGGGATTTGCTAAATCCTCTTTAGCTTCAAGAACCAAATTGAATCAAAGAAAACTTTGATTCAATAAACCAAGGGTGGCGTGAGAGTAGAGAGAAAATGGGAGAGAGGGCTGCCTCCTTTCAATGTTGGAATGAAAAATGAATTCCTTATTAAATCACAAAACACATGCACTTATATAGTGCATGTGAAACCCTATTCCAATGAGGAATAAACTTGGGCTCCAACCCAAATAGCCCTTTATGTCCAAACACTACCAATCATGATATTATATTTTAATTAAAATCAATTAATATATTTATTAGATATATTAACATTTTATAATAGTAATAAGCCATTTAAATATATGTGTACATCTATTTAAATATAATCTTACTTATTTATCTTAATATCAAATTAAATATAGGCTAGGCAACAACCTCAACAAATTTAATTGCATTGTGAGATTACCAAAATACCCTTTCACCCTAAAAGACAAAAACACCCCTAGCACAAACTGATTCTTAAATTATCTTCTATGTATATAACCTATAGGCTCCTCATCATACCGGTAGAGAGCAGTATCGCAATTAACACCAGTTAATCGTCTCATTACACACAAACCAAGATTGACCCCTAGCAAGGCATCATGGCCACCTGATAGATTCCAATTCAGCGAAATAACTACTTGTCAATGTTATGGTTACCATGCATTCAAAACCTTTCATCATTTGTTATCTCATCAAGACTGAGGTATAGAAATAGTGTCAACCTCAATTATCCTTGATGTATTGATATTCAGTTACTAGACCAATGACCAGAATAATAAATTAGATTAAGCAACAACTCAATCCCACTGTGATCACATATTTACTGTCATTGTCATTAACTGAATTGCGCTATGAGATAACTTCTCCTGTACTCGGGAGTGATGAATCCTCTGTCAATCCACCATAGTCTTGATACAGTCCTCGATGTAGCCAATAACTATTGTATTGATAGCTCTGAATAGAACTATGTTGGGCTAGTGTCAAACTACACCAATCGGTGTGCAAGGTGTAATAGTTGCTTTCTACTCAAATACTTATAAAATATACATAATAAAATACATATAAAATAGTATAAAGAGTTGGGCCCAAATTTTTCTTTTATTAAACATATACATTCGTTACACAAAATTTGTATCATGTACAAAAGTTGTCAAAAACATGGTGGACAGTGTAACCACTTCCCCTCGCGTACCGACGTCCATCCGACCGTGTCCTCACCTAGATCCTGCAAAACATAGGAAACAATAGGGTGAGCACTAAAACAATGCTCAGTAAGTAAATCCTCTACTCCTCTAACCCCGTAACGCTCTCTAATTCTTTCCTTACAATGCTCATTTACTCTCTCTCTCTTATACTTCTCTCTATTTTCTCTTTCTCATAACTCTTTTCTACTAACTCTCTTTTGTAAGTCACGGACCCCATCTTACCGGAGGCACGGTCGGGACACGCTCCCGCTCTCCATGACTTTTACTCATTCTCAGCCGATCGGACTTGGTTATGCATGGATTCGGAACCCTTGGCCATGTGAGTGTATAAACTCTCTCTCGGGTACTCTCGGTATAGCCCTCATCGCATGTACTCTCACGGGCTACACCACTTTTCTCTCTCATACTCAAGCTGCTCTCTCTCTCTCTTTGCGGCGTACATGCGGGAATACTCTACCCATTACTCACGGGTTCCCCATCGCATAACCTACTCTACTCTCTTTTCTCTTTTCTTTTAGAGATGCTCACACTCAAAATACTCTACTCTTTTTCTACTATTTCTCTAATGCATATGGATGATTCATGCTCATTAATGCACTCATGAAATGCAATTATGCCATGTAGCAAATAATTAAGGTCCTTCACTCTTACTCATGCCTTTCTCAAGCATTTCATCATACAACTCATGTGCATATAAAACTCTACTTTAACTATAACTATTCTCCTTTCTTTAATCATCCAAAAATGGGAGAAAACTCCCTCATACTCTCTAGATCCCTGTCAAATAAACTCACTCCCATAAGGTTTGCTCAAAACTCTCTCCAACTTCTATCAACCCAAATCAGCATCATAGAAGCTCAACACTTCTCATATTCAAACATATTCAATAATCATACATAACTACTAATCTCATCTCATCTCATCTCAACAAACATAGTACATACACATACATACACAATCTCTACTCAAATGAATTCTTAAATCTCAACTTAGGTTGGATTTACTTACTTGTAATGGAGAGATTTCACTAACACTTTTCCTTTTCCTTAGTACCTTGTCCCTTTTCTACAACTTTAAACAATAAAACCATAAGACTTCAAGATCCAAATATAAGCAAATTTATATCTAAAGCAAGAATCCTTACCTTAGGATGCTTTAGATGAAATCTCTACTAAAAATTACCCAAAAGCTCCCTAAAACTCCTTAGAAATCTTGGAAGATTGAATGGAGGATAGGAAGAAAATAGAGAATGAGAATGGCGGTGGACAAGGGTGAAATGAAGGGTTTACTCCACTTAATCCTTTGTTAGCTCAATTTACATACAAACTTTCCCATTTTGCCCTTGCTCTTTTTTTAGAAATGCTATCTTTGCCCTTTAATTCTTTCTAAATACACCCTCATCTCCAAAACATTCTCTACTAAATTTCTTTACATTTTACTCCCCACTTTTCCTGCTAATTAGGGGTAGAAATGTCATTTTACCCCTATGGAGAATTCTCTAGAAACCTCAAGAAACTTTTTTGCCGTCTGTCGCCGTGGCGAAGCAATTTCTGTCACCTTGGGAAAAACTTACAGAGCCGACACCGCCATTACAAAGCCAACGTCGCCGCGGTGAAGACTGTTCTTCCAAAATTCCTCAAATCTCAACCAATTTCAAGGCAAACACTCAACCAACTCAACATACCATTTCAATTAAAGGCCAACCAACCAACCAACCAAGACAACATACAAACTCAATTGAAGCTGAATCAATGAACATTTAAGTAATACAACAACTCTTAAGTACGTACCTCAAGTGGGGCATTACACAAGGCGCTTTGGTGATCTCAAGTCTAAGGATCACATGCACCGCCATTCGTTAGAGGATTTGTTCCATAGACGCTAAGGTTACCATCTATATGGAATCCTCTGGTGGGTCAGTTCAGTGAACTTGCCTACAGCAAGCACCCATGTGTTGCACCAAGTTGTCAACAAACAACCTTGACAAGTAAGATCAGTTAGTGCCTTTCGACAGGTCATTCAACACTATGATAGCCTTACCGTATTATCTGTGACTGTAATGACTTCTTTCCACTAGTATATTTTAGAACATATACAATAAAAACATACATAATTAGTATATGAAAATAGTTGGGCCCAAATTTTTCTTTACTTATAAAATATAATTCTTTACATATACCAAAATAACAATTACAAAAAACTTAGCAACGGTGGATAGTAATGCCAATCCTCTCCGCTTGTCGACGTCCTTCCGACCGCTACTCACCTATTTCCTGCAAAAACATGGAAAAACAACTGGGTGAGCATAAAAATGCTCAGTAGGTAAATCCCTTAACTCTTCTCCTTCTTTGATTCTTTCCCTAATTCTCTTTTTCTTTTCATTCTCTGTTTCTAACTCTCACTGTTCTTTTCTTTCTCTCTACTTTTCTCTGTTCTTTCTTTCTTATTCTTTCTATTCTTCCTAACCATAATGAAATTCATGGCAATATGCATGAATAAAATGCATATGCAATAATGCATAAAATACTTTTTCTTTCTTATTTCTATTTTCTTGTTCTATTTCTTTTCTTTTCTTTTTCTTTCTATTCTTTTCTTTTCTTTCTTGTTTTTCTTTTCTTTTCTTTTCTTTTCTTGGCTTGTTCAAGCCTTCTCATTCTATCTCATTCTTTCTCATTCTTTCTTTTCTTACTCCTCATTCTTTCTTATTCTTATTCTTTCTTTTTTTATTCTTTGCTGATCGAACTCGGTTGATGTATGGATTTGGAACCTTGGCCGTGTGAGTGAGTACAGTTCCTCATCTACATGCACTTTTGCGGACCGTATGAATTCTTCTTTCTTCTTTCTTCTTAGGCACTCAATTAAGGTGGCATGCATGTAGGAAATTCTTCTTGGTACAACCCTCATCCACATATACTCTTACGGGTTATACAATTCTTCTTCTTCTTATACCACTCAATTAAGGTGGCGTGTATGCGGGAATTTCTTCTTAATACTCACGATTCCCCATCACAACAACCTATTCTTTTCTCTTCTTTAACACTCTTTAAATTTTTTAATGCTTATTCTTCCTTTCTCTTTATTCTTAGAGTGTTTTATTCTTTCTTTCTTTGTTCATTATTCTTTATTCTTTATTCTTTCTTAAGTTTCTACACATACACAATTATATGCATATGGATGGCTCATGCTTAAAATTCTTACTTAGATGCACTCATGAAATGCAAATATGCAATGTTGCATAAAATTAAGGTTTCTACTCATACTCATCCTTCTCTTAGGAATTTCATCAAACAATAAATGTGCATGTACAAATCCTAATTTAATTATCATTCTATTTATTTCTTCAACCATCCAAAATGAGAGAAAAACTCTCTTGTATCATCACCACATCTACACGACACAAACACTCCCAAAAATTTCTCCAGTTCTTCCAATTTTAACCCATCATCATATCATCACATACACTTCTCATATTCAAATATATCCAACAACAAGTATAGTTAATCATTAATCTCATCTCAATTTCTCAATAATCATAACATATGCATGCTTAAAAGAAATCTCTACTCACTTGATTTTCTTAAACTTTAACTTGAATTGGATTTTGAGTGGAATTTACTTACCTTATGCTTGAGTAGTCTCTACTAAGCTCTTTACTCTTGTTGGATTCAAAAGTTCTTCTAACCCTAAGCATAAACTTCATAAGAACTCAACTTTTACACAAATAAACCATAGATAAAGAGTGAAAATCCTTACCTTTTGAAGCCTAGAATCAAAACCCTATTAAAAATCACTCAAAAGCCCTCAAAATCCTTGGAGGAGTGAATGAAAATTTGAGAGAAAATGGAGAAGTGGTGTGGCGGTGGAATGAAGGAAATAAGGGTTACAACCCTTATCATCTTATTTTATAAATACACTTTTCCCATTTTGCCCTTACTCTTTCTTAGAAATTTTATCTATGTCCCTTAGTCAATTACCATAATGCCTTCATTTTTATTGTATTCTCTATGAAATTCTCTCTCTTTTCACTCCCCACTTTTTCAACTAATTTTGAGTGAAAAAACCATTTTACCCTTAATGAAAGTTTAAGGCATTTCCTTCATATTCTCTTAAAATAATTCTAACAAAAATTAACTAAGGGCTATAAAAACATAATTTAAATCATGTACCTTCATGTTGGGCATTACAATTCTCCCCCTTAAAAGAATTTCGTCCCCGAAATTCAAACGAACAACTCCGGGTAACGGTTCTGCATATTTTGCTCTGTCTCCCATGTAAGCTTCTTCAACTTTATGATTTCTCAGGGGACTTTCACTAAAGGTATACTCTTGTTCCGGAGCTCTTTAATTTTTCTGTCCAAAATATGTACTGGTTGTTCCTCATACACAAGATTCTTGTCTAAGTCTACGTCCTCTATGCTCAGAAGATGGGAGGGATCACTTATATACTTTCGAAGCATCGAGACATGAAATACATTTTGAACTCTGTCCATATTAGGTGGTAGTGCTAATATGTAGGCCACCTTTCCTACTCACTGTAACACCTCAAATGGACCAATGAATCTCGGTGCTAACTTTCCTTTATAACTGAACCGTATCACCCGTTTGTAGGGGGAACTTTCAGAAAAACCTTTGTCACCCATTTCAAACTCAACTTCCTTTCTTTTCAGATCCGCATAGCTCTTCTGCCTACCTTGGGCTTGTTTCATTATGCTTCTGATTAACTTTACATCTTCTATCATTTTCTGAGTCATTTCTAGCCCAAAAGCTATATTCAACTCATCTCTCTCGCCATCTCATCCCAATGCAGTGGAGATTTACACTGTCTACCATACAAAGCCTCATAAGGAGCCATCTTAATTGTAGACTGGTAGTTGTTATTATAAGCAAACTCCACCAAGGGTAACATCTCATGCCAGGATACTTTATAATCCATACAGCATGCTCTCAACATGTCCTCAAGCACTTGATTTGTTCTCTCTGTCTGGCCATCTGTCTGAGGATGATAGGCAGTACTAAAAGCCAATCTGGTACCCAAGTTTTTCTGTAAACTCATCTAGAAAGATGAGACAAATCTAGAATCTCTGTATGATACTATTGTTTTGGGTACACCATGCAGTCTTGCTATCTCTTTAATATACATTTAGGCCAATTGATCCAAAGTGGTACTCTCCTTTACTGGAAGAAAATGGGCTGATTTAGTCAATCGATCTACAATCACCCATATAGCATTGTACCCTTTCTGCACTCTAGGGAGACCTGTTATAAAATCCATCGAGATACTCTCCTACTAAGTGATTGAAGCAACCCTGATGGCCTTTGGTGTTCTGCTTTCACTTGCTGACAAACCAGGCATTTAGCTACGAACTTTGCAATACCTTTCTTCATACCTAGCCACCTAATAGCCTTTCTTTAAATCTTGATACATCTTGGTTGCTCCTAGGATGAGCAGTGTACGGTGTATCATGAGCCTCCGTAAGGATTCTCTTTCTCAACTCATCATCCTAAGGAATACACAACCGACTCCTAAAACAGAGGACATCATTCAACAATTGAAACTCTCATGTCTTGCCCTCATGCACTTGCCGAACTGTTTTCTGACACCACTGATCAATTAACTGCTTTTCTTTAATTTCTTTCAGCAGGGTAGACTGAACCTCTAACTTGGAAATCCTTCCTGGTATGACCTCAATCTGCTCTTTACATAACTCTTCTATTAACTCTTTATGTCTTGTGAGTCGGGACAAATAAGTTTTTCTGCTCAAAGCATCGGCTACTATATTAGCTTTCCCCGTCTGATACTTAATCTCACACTCATAATCTTTAACCAACTCTAACCATCTTCTCTGTCTCATAATATTGAGAGTAACCAAAGGTTGACACTATTTCTATGCCTTCGTCTTGTCGAGATAACGTATGATGAAAGGATCGAATTGTACGGTAACCATATCATTGAGAGGTAGCTACTTTGCTGAATCCGAATCTATCGGGTGGCTATGATGCCTTGCTAGGGGCCAATCTTGGTCTATGTATTAGTGAGATGATTAATTGGTGTTAATCGCGATACTATACACTATCAGTATGATGAGGAGCCTATGGGTCATACACATAAAAGATAATTTAAGACTTAGGAAGAAAGAATGGTGTTTTCATCTTTTTAGGTGAAAAGGGTATTTTGGTAATTTCATAGTGCAATTAAATTTGTTGAGGTCATAGCCTTTTATTTAATTTGTTAGAAAAATTAAATAAGTGAAATTACATTTAAATATGTGTTAGCACATATTTAAATAAATTATCATTATTGTTAAATGTTAATATATACATAGTAATTGATTTTAATTGAGATAATGATGAATTAAAATAAATATCTAATTGGGAGTGTTTGAAAACATGAGGCGTTTAGGTTGGAGCCCAAGCCTATTCCATATGGGAATAGGGCAATTAAAATGTTACTATAAAACAAATGTTTTAATGGTAAAAGCAAGAGAATTTCATTTAATTGATTTCATTGTAAAAGAGAAAAGCACACAGCCCCAAACTCTCTCCCACGCCAGACTTGGTTTTTGCCTAAAATCAATTTCTCTTCATTTCTTCTTTGTTCTTAAGGCTAAAGAGGGATCTAGCAAATCCCTCCTTAGTTCCTTGCGATTGTCTTCGTGTGGATTACGTTGGTTCGACCCTACACTTGGGTAGGTAGCAAAATACATTAGAGACAAATTTGGAGGAGCCTCCAAACATGCGTATGGTTTCTTAAACTCCAGATTAATTTTCTATAGATTCTTATTGTGATATAAATTGTAAAATTGTACCCTGATCTTGGTTCTATGGAACAATCCTTGTTATTATTGATTTTGTTTTCTGCTACCTCAATGGATCATTTCCTAACAGTGGTATCAGAGCCTAGGGTACCAAATTTTACAGTTTTATGTGGATGGTTGATTGCATGTATTTGATTGATAATATGTTGCCTTAAAGAATCTATGTAAAATCTGCCTTAAAAGCATGTTTTTAGAAATCAATTAATCGATTAATTTTAATTTGTTGATGATCTGCAAGTTTGGTATATTGGGTGATGGATTTTTGTTGAAATCACTGTGTATGATTGATTGTAAAATCCGTTTGGTGTGTATTTGGTTACATTTGAACTGATATGGAGCTACAGATTAGTGCATGCTCGCCGCAGCGATATAACCCATCACCGCGACGTGCGTGATTGGTTTTCACGCTGATTGAGAAATTAGCGCTCAATGTGATGATATAAACCATCGTCGCGGCGATCGCCCTTGGACGAGCGCTATACAAAATCAGCGCTCGCAGCGATCGCACGTTGAGCATGAATGTCAAGTTAACCAGCGCACGTTGCAGCAATCTAACTCATCGCTGCAGCGAGCGTACTTTCGAGTGCGTAGGGGCCAGTTTGTAAAGTTTCAAAACTTTTGGACCAAATATATATCAGCAAATTATCAGGGAGTAATAATAATTAACCCACCAATTTCAAAAATTGATTGTTTTTGAAATTTATGCTATGTACTTTTTTTTATATTGTATGGTGCCCGGTACATGAGCCTTAGACCTATGGTGAATGTCTTAAAATATTTTTGGGTATGTATGGTTGTATAATTTATTAAATAGGGCCTATGTGTCCTGCCTTTCTCCTCTTCTCAATGTATATTCTCTTCTCATCTCATTCCCCGAATGAAAATTGAGGTTTCTAAATTTATTGATGTAAATAATTTTGTATAATTATTCTTATTGTAAATTTAGTATGATGTATTTGTAATGTACTGAAAGACGAAGCAAAGGACGAGGCAACCATACTTGAAGACTCAAGATATTTATTATAGGATCCCTAGGTGACCCACCGATTCTTCTAGGCTCGAGGAAATCAGTTTTTAGTTGGGCCATGTACCGGCACGTTTTAATGTTGTGTTTAGAATGCATGCTAAGGTTGAATGTTGAATAACATGCCAAACAATGTCATTCTAACAAAGATAATAATCTGGTGAGACATTAAATAACAAACCCTCAATTAAAGTATATTAAGTCGCGTAAGCCTTCCATCACCATGGTTTTAATCAAACCACTGTTCGTCGAAACCTTGTTCGCCAAAGCGAAGGGTACACTTCTACCAGTGGGAGGTTAAAAGGCATTGGAGTTTTCCTTAATAGTGATGGGTCGACTTAAAATGACGATTTTGCTTGTTCGTCGAAGCGAAGGTTGATAAATGCGTCATAGGCATAGTAGAGAAGTACACATATTGCGTGTACGTGGTGACATTTAGTGTCCACTCTACTAATACTAAGAATCACACTTGAGGACAATGGTTGGAGCCATTGGATTGTGTGATTGGCTTGTTGGCTTCTTCACATTTGAGGTTGATAGTCGGAGCTATCAACTGGTGTGGATTAAGTTTGTTGGCATACCTAATCAACTCATTTTTGGCTTGTTCACCAAAGAAAAGGTTTGAAATGGGAAGGATGGGATCTTGGTCCACTAGGAAAGTCAAGGGCTTTCCAGAGTTAATAGTAAGGGCTATTGACTTGAGTAAAATAGTGGGAGCATCGTTTAGTAAAAGACCATATTAAATAATAATGAACTTTATAATGACTTTATTTTTCTGCAATTGTAGATTCACCAAAATGAGCCTTATGAACCTGCGATCTATAATCGAGAAAGAAAACAGGTTGGATGGATCCAATTTCTCAGACTCGTATCGTAATCTTCAAATTATACTCAAGTCAGAAAATAAATTGTATATCCTTGAAAAGCCATACATGGCTGAGGCTGATCTTGATGCCACTTAGGAAGTAAAAAATACTTATCAAAAGTTCCTTGATGATGTTGATCTCGTTCAATGCTTGATGTTAGCATCAATGACACCTATGTTGCAAAAACAACATGAGAATATGGATGCTTCTTCCATTATTCTACACCTCAAGGAGCTTTTCGAAACAAATGCTTGACATGAGAGGTACAAAGTGTCGAAAGCACTATTTGGGAGTCGTCTGACTGAGAAAGCCCAAGTTGGTCCTCATGTGCTCAAGATGATCGAGCACATAGAGAGGCTTGAGACTTTGGGATGTGGCTTGGATGTAGAATTACAAATGGATTTAATTCTGCAATCCTTCCCTGACTCTTATGCTCCGTTCATAATGAATTTCAATATGAACACAATGGAGAAAACCCTGTCAGAAATTTTGAACATGTTGAGGACTGCAGAGCAGGACTTGAAAAAGTCCAAGCCTATTTTAGTGGTTGCTGTCTGTAAAGCAAAGGGTAATGGCAAGGGTAAGGCCAAGGCCAAACCCAAGCCCAAGCCCAAGCCCAAAGGAAAGGTTGCTTTTGGTCCTGAAGTGGTATAAGGAAGGGCAAGGCAGTCTGCTTCTTTTATGGCAAGCCTGGCCACTGGAGGAAACACTACAAGGCTTTCCTCGCAAGCAAGAAGAAGTCAGATGCTACGACTTCAGGTAATTTTATGATTGAGATTAATTTCTCTCCCTCAACATCTTGGGTCATTGACACAGGATGTGGTACTCACATTTGTACTGATGTGCATGGACTAAGGCAGAGTTGAGTGCTCGCCAAGGGAGAGATGGACCTACGAGTTGGAAATGGAGCACATGTGGCTGCATTGGCTGTAGGGACTTATTGTTTATCTTTGCCTACGGGCTTGTTATTGGAACTACATAACTGTTATCACGTACCTTCTATTTTTAGAAATATTATTGCAGTATCCGCTTTGGATAATATGGGGTATCATTTTGAGATATCTAATGGATTGTTGTCCTTTAGTTTGAATGGTATTCTATTTGGAATTGCAAGGTTATATAATGGATTATATGTTCTTGATTTAAACAATAAAGATATTCTCAATATTGAAACCAAGAAAGCTAAACATAGCGATCGAAACCAGACATATCTCTGACACTGCAGATTGTGTCATGTTCATAAGACCCACATTGCAAAACTTCAAAGGGATGGAGTTTTGGACCTTTTTGACTTTAGTCATTTGAGGTATGCGAGTCATGCCTATTAGGCAAGATGACCAAGTCTCCTTTCACAGGACAAGGTGAAAGGGCTACTGAGTTGTTAGGCATCATCCATAATGATGTATGTGGTCCAATAACAGTTCAGGCTAGAGGTGGATATTCATACTTCATCACAGTTACCGATGATTTCAGTAGATATGGTTATGTCTACCTTATGAGACATAAATCTGAAGCCTTTGATAAATTCAATGAATTTAGGAATGAAGTACATAATATATTGGGCAAAAGTATTAAAGCTCTTCGGTCGAATCGAGGAGATGAATACTTAAGCTTAGGGTTTTCAGAGTACTTGAAGGAATGTGGGATAGTATCACAACTCACCCCTCCTTATACACCCCAACACAATGGAATATCTAAGGAGGAATAAGAGCTTACTTGAATGGTTAGGTCCATGATGAGTTTTGGTGATTTACCTGCATCGTTTTGGGGTTATGCCCTAGAGACTGCAACTCACGTTTTGAACCGTGTGCCATCAAAGTTTGTAGATAAGACTCCATATGAGCTATATATAGGCAAAAACCCAACTTGTCTTATCTAAGGATTTGGGGTTGCGAAGCTTATGTTAAGAAATTGACTTCGAACAAGCTGGGTCCAAAGGATACTATTTCTACCACCTAGAAGAGCGCAAAATTTTTGTTGCTCGATCTGGTGTCTTCCTAGCAAGGGAATATTTTCTAAGAAGTACTAGTGGGAGAAAAGTAGAACTTGATGAAGTTCTAGAACCACAAGATATACTAGATGAAGGATGGGATGATGTGCCACAAGAAGTGCTTGAACATCAAGAGGAGGTTACTCCACAACTTGTGGATCAAAGTGAACCACCTTAGGTAGCATAGGAGCTACATAGATTTGGGAGAGTACGCCATGAGCCTGAGAGATATGGTTATCTCGTGACTCAACATGGTGACGTACTTAGTCTACCAAGACGTTGAATCCAAAACCTACGAGGACACTATATCGGATCCAAATTCCATTAAATGGCTTGAGGCTATGAAATCTGAGATGGACTTCATGTACCAGAACCAAGTGTGGCCTCTGGTGGAACTACCTGAAGGGGTAAAACCCATAGGGTGTAAATGGTCTTCAAGAAGAAGACCGACATGGATGGCAATGTGCATACTTATAAAGTATGACTGGTTGCTAAAGGTTTCAAACAAATTCATGGCATTGACTATGAAGAAACCTTTTCACCGTTTTCCATAATTACATCCATCCGGATTATGCTTGTGATTTCTGCATATCATGACTATGAGATTTGGCAAATGGATGTCAAAACAGCTTTCTTGAATGGAAACCTTGAGGAGGATGTGTATATGACACAACCTGGTGGTTTCATTCTTAATGGGCAAGCTGATAGGATATGCAAGTTGCAGATCCATATATGGACTCAAGCAAGCTTCAAGGAGCTGGAACATTCGTTTTGATGAAGACGTAAAAGAATTCGGTTTTATTAAGAACAAAGATAAGCCATGTGTTTACAAGAAATTGAGTGGGAGCGCAATAGTATTCCTAGTGTTGTATGTCAATGACATACTTTTGATCGGGAATGATATACCGAATTTGCAGTCGGTAAAGACTTGGTTATCCAAGTGCTTCTCCATGAAGGACTTAGGGGAAGCAGCCTACATCCTTGGAATAAAGATTTATCATGATAGATCGCGTAGGTTGCTTGGTCTAGGTCAAAGTGCATATAATGACAAAGTACTGAAAAGATTCAGTATGGAAGAATCCAAGAAGGGATTTCTTTGGATGTCACATGGTGTTTATCTCTCTAAGGAATTGTGTCCTAGAACATAAGATGAGAGAGTAGTTATGTACTCGGATTGATGTCTCATGTGCTTTGAGCACTTGTAGTAGATATCAATCGGATCCAGGTGAGCGTCACTAGATGGCTGTCAAGAATATTCTTAAGTACCTGAAGAGGACTAAGGATATGTTCTTGGTTTATGGAGGGGAAGATGAGCTCACTGTAAGAGGATACAGTGATGCTAGTTTCCAAACAGAAAAAGATGATTATCGATCGCAATCAAGTTTGTATTTTGTCTCAATGGCGATGCAGTGAGCTGGAAGAGCTCCAAGCAAAGCATTATAGCGGACTCTGCAATAGAGGCTAAGTATATTGCATTGTTAGATGCGGCCAAGGAGGCAGTCTAGATTAAGAAGTTCATTACTGAACTTGGTGTGGTTCCCACGATTGTTGATCCTATAGACATTTATTGTGACAACAATGGATCAATTGCTCAAGCCAAGGAACCATGGTCTCATCAGAAGTCCAGACACATACTCAAACAATTCCATCTCATCAGAGAGATAGTTGAAAGGAAAGACGTGCAGATTAGTAAAGTGCATACTGACAAAGCCTCTGTCGTAGCAGAAGCATGAAAGGCACTTGAGATCGTTTGGTATTAAATGCTTGAATGATTGGCTATAGTGCAAATGGGAGATTGTTAAAGTACATGCCCTAGAGCCAATCAATTATTGTAGAATTGACTCTTTGTAATAAGGTTCATTAATCAATAAAAGGACATTTTATTCTATATCGCATAAATAATTATTATTGCAATATGTATTGATATATGTCCTTAGAATGGTAGAACCGTGACGAGGGTATTAAGTGTTTCAAATCTTGATAGTGAGAACCCTATGAGCACATATGGTGGCCATTCTACAAACGTCCGTAGCCCTAGTATTATTCTGAAGTAAGGGCACAGATAATACGGTAAGGCTATCATAGTGTTGAACGACCTTGTCGAAAGGCAGTGGCTGATCTCGCTTGTCAAGGTTGTTTAGTGACAACCTGGTGCAACACATAGGGTGCTTGCTGTAGGCGAATACACCGCAGCAAGTTCATTGGAAAAACCCACCAGAGGATTCCATATGGATGGTAACCCTAGTGTCTATGGAACAAATCCTCTAACGAATGGTGGTGCATGTGATCCTTAGACTTGAGATCACGGAGCGTCTTGTGCACCGATTAGTGTAGTTTGACACTAGCCTAACGCAGTTCTTTTTAGGTTGTCAATACATTGGTGATTGGCTGTATCAAGGAGTGTATCAAGACTATGGTGGATAGACAGAGGATTCATCACTCCCGGGTATAGGAGAATTTACCTCACGGCGCAATTCAGTATATGGCAATGACACTAAACACTATGGCCATAGTGGGATTGAGTTGTTGCTCTATCTAGTTTATAATACAGGTCATTGGTCCAGAAATTGAATACATAATATCGAGAGTAACCAAAGGTTGACACTATTTCTATGCCTTCATCTTGTCGAGATAATGTATGATGAAAGGATCAAATTGTATGGTAACCATATCATTGACAGGTAGCTACTTTGCTGAATCCGAATCCATCAGGTGGCCATGATGCCTTGCTAGAGGCCAATCTTGGTCTGTGCATTAGTGAGACAATTAATTGGTGTTAATTGCGATACTATACACTACCAGTATGATGAGGAGCCTATGGGTCACACACATGTAAGATAATTTAAGACTCAGGAAGAAAGAAGGGCATTTTCGGCTTTTTAGGCGAATGGGTATTTTGGTAATTTCACAATGCAATTAAATTTGTTGAGGTCGTAGCCTTTTATTTAATTTGTTAGAAAAATTAAGTAAGTGAAATTACATTTAAATATGTGTTAGCATATATTTAAATAAATTATCATTATTCTTAAATGTTAATATATATATATATATTAATTGATTTTAATTGAGATAATGGTGAATTAAAATAAATATCTAATTGGGAGTGTCTGGAAACATGGGGTGTTTGGGTTAGAGCCCAAGCCTATTCCATATGGGAATAGGGCAATTAAAATGTTACTATAAAAGAAATGTTTTAATGGTAAAAGCAAGAGAATTTCATTTAACTCATTTCATTGTAAAAGAGAAAAACACACATCCCCAAACTCTCTCCCACGCCAGACTTGGTTTTTGTCTAAAATCAATTTCTCTTCATTTATTCTTTGTTCTTAAGGCTAAAGAAGGATCTAGCAAATCCCTCCTTAGTTCCTTGTGATTGTCTTTGTGTGGACTACGTCGGTTCTACCCTATAGTTGGGTCGGTAGCAAAACACATTCAGAGACAAATTTGGAGGAGTGTAATAGCCGCTTTCTACTCAAATACTCATAAAACATATACATAATAAAATACATATAAAATAGTATAAAAAGTTGGGCCCAATATTTTTCTTTCATTAAACATATACATTCTTTATACAAAATTTGTATCATGTACAAAACTATCAAAAACAAGGTGGACAATGTAGCCAATCCCCTTCGCTTGCCGATGCCCAACCGACCGTGTCCTTACCTAGATCCTACAAAACACAGGAAACAATAGGGTGAGCACAAAAACAATGCTCAGTAAGTAAATCCTCTACTCATCTAACCCCATAACTCTCTCTCTAATTCTTTCCTTACAATGCTCATTTACTCTTTCTCTTATACTTCTCTCTATTTTCTCTTTCTCATAACTCTTTTCTACTAACTCTCTTTAGTAAGTCACGGCCTCATCTTACCGGAGGCATGGTCGGGACTCACTCCTGCTCTATGTGACTTCTACTCATTCTAGCTGATCGGACTCCGTTATGCATGGATTCAAAACCCTTGGCCATGTGAGTGTATAAACTCTCTCTCGGGTACTCTCGGGTATAGTCATCATCCGCATGCACTCTCACAGGCTACACCACTTCTCTCTCTCATACTCATGCCGCTCTCTCAATGCGGCGTACATGCGGGAATACTCTACCCATAACTCACGGATTCCCCATCACACAACCTACTCTATTTTCTTTTTCTCTCTTTTCTCTTAATAAAGCTTACACTCAAAGTGCTCAACTCTTTTTTCTCTAATGCAATCAATGCATATGAATGACTCATACTCATTAATGCACTCATGAAATGCAATTATGCCATGTAGCAATAATTAAGGTTCTCTACTCTTACTCATGTCTTACTCAAGCATTTCATCATACAACTCATGTGCATATAAAACTCTACTTACTCTAAAACTCTTCTCCCCTATTTAATCATCCCAAAATGGGAGAAACTCCCTCATACTCTCTGAGTTCCTGTCAAAGAAAGACACTCCCAAAGGATTTGGCTCAAAACTCTCTCCAACTTCGATCAAATTCAACTCAATCTCAACTCAACATCATAGCATCTCAACTCTTCTTATAACTCAAGTATATATATAACAATAAATAGAAATAACCATCCCTCTCATCAAAATTTCTCAATAAACATAATATATACACATACATACATAAATCTCTACTCAAAAGAGTTCTTAAATCTCAACTTGAGTTGGATTTACTTACCTTGTGGGTAAGTGACTTCTCTAACACTTCTCCTTTCCCTTGTTGTCTTGTCTTCTCTCTACAACTATAACAATAACAACAATATAAGACTTCAATACAACTATAAGCAAGCTCACATCTAAAGCAAGAATCCTTACCTTAGGATGCTTTAGATTCAAACGCTACTAAAATTACCCCAAAAGCTCCCTAAAACTCCTTAGAAATCTTGGATAATTGAATGGAGGATTGAAAGGAAGTAGAGAATGAGAATGGCGGTGGAAAATGGGTGAAATGAAGGGAAAATCCTTTGTAGCTCAATTTACAAACAAACATTCCCATTTTACCCTTGCTCTTCCTTGAAAATTCCATCTTTGTACTTTAATTCATTACAAACACACCCCCAACTCCAACACATTCTCTACTAAATTTTCCTTACATTTTACTCCCCACTTTTCTTGCTAATTAGGGGTAGAATAGTCATTTTCCCCTATGGAGAATGCTTTAAAAACCTCAAGAAAACTTTTCTATCTGTCATCGCGGCGAAGAAAGTTCATCGCCCCGACGAAAAATTACAGAATCGACATGGCAACACAGAGTTGACATCGCCACGGCGAAGACTATGCTTCACCCAAGCAAAGACTGTACTACCAAGATTCCTCAAATCTCAACCAATTTTAACCAAAACTAACAACATACAAACTCAATTGAAGCTGAATCAAGCAAAGACTGTACTACCAAGATTCCTCAAATCTCAACCAATTTTAACCAAAACTAACAACATACAAACTCAATTGAAGCTGAATTAATGAACAATTAAGTAATACAACAAATCTTAACTACATACCTCAACTGGGGTGTTACAATTCTCCCCCTAAAAAGAATTTCGTCCCCTGAAATTCACAAAAATAACTCCGGGAAGCGATTCTGCATGTCTCGTTCTACCTCCCATATCGCTTCTTCTACCTTGTGATTTCTCCAAAGGACCTTCACCAGCGGAATACTCTTGTTTTGGAGCTCTTTAATCCTTCGATCTAGAATCTGTACTAGACATTCCTCGTACATGAGGTTCTTTGCTAACTCAATGTCCTCTACACTCAAGATATGGGAGGGATCGCTTACATACTTCCGTAGCATCGAGACATGGAAAACATCATGCACCTTGTCCATACTAGGTGGCAGTGCCAATCTATAGGCAACCTTTCCTACTCGATGCAATATCTCAAATGGACCTATGAATCTCGATGCTAACTTCCCTTTGTTCCCTGAAGCGCATCACTCGCTTGTAAGGGGAAACTCTCGGAAACACTTTATCACCCACTTGAAATTCCACTTCTTTTCTCTTCAAATCGGCATAACTTTTCTCTCGATCTTGGGCTTGCTTCATTCTTTTTCGATTAATCTTACATCCTCTATCATCTTCTGAGTCATCTCTGGCCCAAGAGCGGTACTCAACTCATCTTTTTCACCTATCTCATCCCAATGTAATGGAGACCTGCATCATCTACCACACAAAGCCTCGTAAGGTGCCATCTTAATTATAGATTGATAACTATTATTGTAGGCAAACTCCACCAAAGGTAACATTTCATGCCATGACATTCTATAATCCATACAGCAAGCTCTCAACATATCCTCAAGCACCTGATTTGTTCTCTCTGTTTGGCCATCCGTCTGAGGATGATAGGCAGTCCTTAATGCCAAACGGGTACCCAAATTTCTCTGTAAACTAGTCCAGAAAGCTGAGACAAATCTCGAATCTCTGTCTAACACTATAATCTTAGGCACACCATGTAACCTGACTATCTCTTTCATGTAGATCTGAGCCAATTGATCTGAGGTGGTACTCTCCTTTACTAGAAGGAAATGGGCGAACCTAGTTAATCTATCCACAATCACCCATATAGCATTATAACCTCTCTGTACTCTAGGAAGACCTGTGATAAAATCTATCGAAATGTTCTCCCATTTCCATTATGGAATACTAAGTGGCTGAAGCAACCCTGACGGCCTTTGGTGTTCTGCTTTTACCTGTTGACACGTCAAACATTTAGCTACAAACTCTGCAATATCTCTCTTCATACCTGGCCACCAGTAGCCTGACTTTACATCTTGATACATCTTGGTTGTGTAACGCCCCACTTGAGGTACGTAATTATTGTCTCTTCTTTTGCCCGTAATCGAGTTGGTTTTTGTTATTATTGTTTGTTTGAGTGTTATGTTGAATGTTTGCCCTGAAATTGGTTGAAAATCGAAGAATCTTTAGTACCAAGTCGCGGGGAAGAAGAATCTTCGCCGCGGCGAAGATGTGTTGAAACCAAGGGAAACTCTCGACAGTTTCACCGCATGACAGAGGTTTCTTCCGCGCGACAGCGAATAATAAAATGTTGATGAAGTTTTAGATATTTTCTTCCCTAAGGACAATTTGACCTTTCTACCCCTAATTAGCAGGAAAAGTGGGGAGTTAATTGTAAGGAATTTTCATGGAGAATATGTTGATATAGGGGTGAGTTTGTAATGAATCAAAGGATATGGATGGAATTTCTAAAGAAGAGTAAGGGCAAAATGGGAATGCTTTGGTATAAATTTCATTAAAAAGAATTAGAATCAAAGAAACCCTCATTTTTTTTCCCCTTCTCAAACGCAACTCTTCATTCTTCTCCTCTCAACTTCTCTTCTCTTTTAATCAAGGATTTTCAAGGGGTTTTTGAAGTGAATTGGAGTAGAAAAGCAATCTAGGGCTTCCTAAGGTAAGGATCCCTTCTTAAGTTGTGTGATTTGTGAGTTTGGTTTATATTGAAGTTTGAGAATTTTCATTCTTTTGGTTAAGAGTAGAGGAAAAGGCAAGCAAACCAAGTGAAAGGAACATTTGGTGAAGTCTCTCTATAACAAGGTAAGTAAAACCCAACCCAAGTTGAGATTTATGAAATTTCTGATTAGGGTTTTGATAGACTTGATGTATGTATGTGATGTGCATGTAATATGTCATGTATGAAGGATTGAATAGAGAATTCTATGCCTTGTGATTGTTTATTTATTGCAAATATGAGAAATGGGTTGTTGGATTGGCAAGGTAGTTGAGATGGATTTGAAGGGGTGTTATGGATCCCCTTTTTGGAAGTGTTTTCTATGGCAGGTTTTGTGGCTTTGTGAAGGGGTTTTCCCCCATTTTGGATGGTTAGGAAAAGTTTTAGAATCATGGCTATGATAGAGTTTTATAGTGCACATGAGTTGTTTGATGAAATGCTTAATAGAGGTTTGAGTGTGAGTAATGAACCTTAATTCTTGCAACATTGCATGTTGGCATCTCATAAGTGCATTGGTGAAGATGAACCATCCATAGGTACTAGTTGTACATGAAAAAGTGGCCTAAGAAAGTGTAAGGAAATGGTGTATGCAACTACCCTATGAGTAGAGAGCTTAGTGGGTAAAATTACTCTAAGGGTAGAGAGCATTGAAAAATGCTACAATAGAATGAATTAGAAGAGTAGTATAGTTGGGATGATGCTTTGTGATCATCACCCGACCGTTATCGGAATCGGATTGATGCTTTGTGATCATCATCCGAATAGCCCTTAGAGAGATGGGTCGATGCTTTGTGATCGTCACCCAATGAGTAATAGAAATGGGGTAAATGCTTTGTGATCACTATCCGATTAGTTATTAGATAAGTGGGTTGATGCTTTGTGATCATCATCCAACAGTTAGTAGAAGCGGGTTGATGCTTTGTGATCATCCCCTGACGGTGACTAGAGACGGGTTAATGCTTGGTGATCGTTACCCAAAAGTCATGAGGAACGGGTAGGTGCTAAGTGGTCTCCACCCGATAGTTAGGAAAACCGAGTAGGAGCTTTGTGATCCCCACTTGGTAGTCACTAAGAACGGGTTGGTACTATGTGAATTCCACCCGATAGTTATGGAGAGTGAGATGGTGCTGTGTGAACGCCATCCGGCCGTACCTCCGGTAAGATGAGGTCATGGTATTTAGTAGAAACAGAAATAGAAACAGAATTAGGAAAGGAAAGAATTAAGAGTCACACACAGGGACCGACAGTTAGAGGATTTTACTTACTAAGCATTATTTGTGCTCACCCCGTTATTTTCCTTTGTGGATGCAGGTTCTAGGTGTTGATGCGGTTGGAGGGGCGTCGGCGGGCGAGGAGCAATAGCTACACTGTTCCCCTGTTTTGTCTTTTTAAAATACATTTTTGTAAACAGTGCTCGTTATGTATAAAAGACACATGAATTGTAATAAAAAGAAAACTTTGGGCCCAATTTTCTATTGTTATTATGCATGCATTGTACTAGTTTTCAGTAGGTGTTACAGGTTGCTCCAGGATGAGCAGTGTACGGTGTGTCATGAGTCTCCAAAAGAATTCTCTTTTTCAACTCATCGTTCGGAGGAATGCACAACCGATTTCTGAAACAAAGGACACCATCAACTAAGTGGAACTCCATTGTCTTGCCCTCAAGCACTTGCTACACTAATCTCTGACACCACTCATCGGCCACTTGTTTTTCTTTAACTTCCTCCAATAAAGTAGACTGAATCTCTAACCTGGCAATCTTTCCCTAAATCACTTCGATCTGCTCTCTACATAACTCTTCTATTAGTTCTTTCTGCTTGGTGAGCCGGGATAAATAGGCTATTCTACTCAAGGCATCGGCTACTACATTGGCTTTCCCCGGTTGGTACTTGATCTCACATTCATAATCCTTAACCAGCTCTAACCACCTTCCCTATCTCATATTCAGCTCATTTTGAGTGAAGAAGTACTTTAAACTCTTATGATCAGTGTAAATGTTACTCTTTGCACCATAAAGGTAATGCCTCCAAATCTTTAAGGCAAAGACCACGGCTGCCAACTCTAAATCATGCGTAGGGTATCTCGTCTCATATTCTTTCAATTGCCGAGAGGCATAAGCTATTACCCTACTTAACTGTATTAACACCGCGCCAAGTTCTTGCAATGAGGCATCCGTATAAATATCATAATCTACACCCTCATGTGGTAACACTAACACTGGAGCTTGGAAACATTCCTCATAAGCTTCTAACCATACAAAAGGAGTCTTCTGTTTGGCAAGAGTTGTCAATGGTTTAGCCAACTGAGCGAACCCTTCAACAAATCGTCTGTAATAACCTGCCTGGCCTAAAAACTTCTGACTTCTTTTACTGTCTTCAGTATCTACCACTCAAGGATTCTTCTATCTTACTCGGATCTACTGAAATCCCTTCTTAGACACTATATGGCCCAAAAAGATTACTTGGTTAAGCCAAAACTCACACTTAGAAAATTTAGCATACAACTGCTTTTCTCTCAACCGTTGAAGCACTATTCTCAAATGTTCCTCATGCTCTTCGCTCGATTTGGAATAAACCAGAATATCATCAATGAACACCACTATGAACTGATCTAGACAGCCATGGAATACTCTGTTCATCAAATCCATAAAAACGGCTGGGGCATTTGTCAAGCCAAACGACATCACTACAAACTCATAGTGCCCATACCTTGTACGGAAAGCAGGCTTAGCTATATCCTGCTCAGCCACTCTTACCTGATGGTACCTTGACCTCAAATCAATCTTGGAGAATATTGCTGCTCCCTTCAACTAATCGAACAAAGCATCTATCCGAGGTAACGGGTACTTATTATTTACTGTCACCTTATTCAACTCTCTATAATCAATGCACATCCATAGTGACACATCTTTTTTCTTTACAAACAGAATTGGAGCTCCTCGGGGAGAATGACTCGGTCGGATAAAACCTTTAGCTAAAAGCTCTTGGAGTTGCTTCTTTAGTTCCTGAAGCTCTACTGGGGCCATTCGGTAAGGGGCTTTAGATATGGGTGTTGTTTCTGGTGCTAGTTCAATACTAAACTCAACCTCTTTTTCTGGTGGTAAACCTAGTAAGTCTTCCGGAAACCTATCTAAATATTCTTGGACTATCAGCACCCTTTGAATTTCTGGCTATGGAACATCACCACTCTGCACTACATAGGCAATGTATCCAGAAAACCCCTTTCTCAACATCTTTCTAGCCTTTACACTACTAATCAACATACTTTACTGATGGCCCTCTCCAAAACTAAACTTATCTCCACAATCGAGATTAAATCTCGCTTTCTTCTTCCGACAATCAATCTGCACTCTATACCTCCCTAGGAAATCCATGCCCAATATCACATCAAAGTCAGGCATATCAAAAACTATTACATCAACTGCTAACTCTCGACCCTGGATCACTACGGACTCTCCTGCTAACATCTCCTGAGTCAACACACTCACCCCATTAGGTAACTCTATCTTAATAGGTTGACCGACTCTAATAGGTTTCAAACCTAATCTCTCTATCATCCCATGAGAAATAAAAGAATGGGTAGCCCTAGAATCAATTAAAGCATATAAGGAAACAGGATGGAATAACAACTGACTAGTTATAACTGATAGACTGGCCTCGGCTTCACCCTGTGCCATTGTAAAAACTCTGGCATTGGTACCTCTAGAAGTCTGAGCTACAGGTGGAAGAGGAGCCGGTGGAAGAGGAACTTTATAATCCCTCATCAGTTGCCCTGTCTGTCGGCACCTGTAACATACATTTCTGTCCCTCAAACACTCTCCTGAATGGTTCCTCTCGCATTTAGCATAAGGGGGAAACCCTTTTGTCCTGGGCCGTTTGTTCTGCCAATCTCTTCTATTCTTCCTCGGTTGGGACTTCTTCTTGGCCCTTACTTCTCTGTTCCTTGTGACATCTACTCTCTCTCTTTGTGGAATGGTGGATGGCTCACTAGATACCGTTAAAGCCAACCCTTCTACAAGGTATTTGTTTACATAGATCTCTGCCCTTAAAGCCCGTGCTAGAGCTTCACTGTAGGTATGAGGGGGCTCGGCTCCTATCATTACATCTCAGGCAATATCTTATCTCAACCCTTGTACAAACTTATCTCTCCTTAACTCCGGTGTATACACTATCCCGGGTGCAAAACGAGCAAGTGAGTTGAATCTTATTGAATATTCTTTCACAGTACTAGTCCCCTGCTTCAGATGAATAAACTCTTGGACTCTCTCATGTACTCGATCTTCTGTTCGATACTCAGCCTCAAACAATCTTCTAAATTCTTCCCAGGTCATCAAGGCCATATCATGAGTCTCCTCCATTAATTCCCACCAAATTCGGGCATCTCCCTTAAATAAGAAACTGGCATATTTGATCCTCTCTCTATCATTCATGGGAAACAGTGTTGCCATTCGCTCTAGAGACTTAAACCACTCCTCTGCATCTAGCAGGTCCCTAGTAGCCCTAAACACTGGCGGCTGGTGCTGGTGCTGGTTTGCAAGGCCCTGAATCAGATCAACCCGAGTCTGTACTGTCTGAGGTACTAATCCTTCTCGCTCTTGTCTTGTAGGCGGTACTCTACTAGGGGTCTTGGTGCTCTCCTGAACAACTCTCCCCTGACTCTCTGCTAATACCTGTTGTACAATGGTTCGAATCATCGTCTCATCAAGGGTAGGGGGAGTTGATTCTGGTGGGTTAGAGGATTCTCCCTCGTTCATCACACTCTTACCCTTCCTTCTGTTACTACGCCTCATCTACAAAACAACCATACTTGATCAACTTAAGAAAACACTTTCTTAATGCAAGGAAAGAATTAACTTACATAGTCAGCTCTCGGACATCATAGCGATGAGAATGGTACACTGTCAAATCGTAAAATCTTCGCTCTGATACAAAAAATGTAATAGCCGCTTTCTACTCAAATACTCATAAAACATATACATAATAAAATACATATAAAGTAGTATAAAAAGTTGGGGCCACAATTTTTCTTTCATTAAACATATACATTCTTTATACAAAATTTGTATCACGTACAAAACTATCAAAAACAAGGTGGATAGTGTAGCCATTCCCCTTCGCTTACCGACACCTATCTGACCGTGTCCTCACCTAGATCCTGCAAAACATAGGAAACAACGGGGTGAGCACTAAAACAATGCTCAGTAAGTAAATCCTCTACTCATCTAACCCTATAACTCTCTCTCTAATTTGTTCCTTACAATGCTCATTTACTCTTTCTCTTATACTTCTCTCTATTTTCTCTTTCTCATATCTCTTTTCAATTAACTATCTTTAGTAAGTCACGGCCTCATCTTACCGGAGGCACGGTCGAGACCCGCTCTCGCTTTACGTGACTTCTACTTATTCTAGCCGATCAGACTCCGTTATGCATGGATTCAGAACCCTTGGCCATGTGAGTGTATAAACTCTCTCTCGGCTACTCTCGGGTATAGCCGTCATCCGCATGCACTCTCCCGGGCTACACCACTTCTCTCTCTCATACTCATGCCGCTTTCTGAATGCGGCGTACATGCATGAATACTCTACCCATAACTCACGAGTTCCCCTTCGCACAACCTACTCTATTTTCTTTTTCTCTTTTTTCTCTTAATAAAGCTTACACTCAAAGTGATCTACTCTTTTTTCTCTAATGCACTTAATGCATATGAATGACTCATGCTCATTAATGCACTCATGAAATGCAATTATGCCATGTAGCAATAATTAAGGTTCTCTACTCTTACTCGTGTCTTACTTAAGCATTTCATCATACAACGCATGTGCATATAAAACTCTACTTACTCTATAACTCTTCTCCCCTATTTAATCATCACAAAATGGGAGAAACTCCCTCATACTCTCTAAGTTCCTGTCAAAGAAAGACACTCCCAAAGGATTTGGCTCAAAACTCTCTCCAACTTTGATCAAATTCAACTCAATCTTAACTCAACATCATAGCATCTCAACTCTTCTCTTAACTCAAGTGTATATATAACAATAAATAGAAATAACCATCCCTCTCATCAAAATTTCTCAATAAACATAATGTATACACATACATACATAAATCTCTACTCAAAACAGTTCTTAAATCTCAACTTGAGTTGGATTTACTTACCTTGTGGGTAAGTAACACTTCTCCTTTTCCTTTGTTGTCTTGTCTTCTCTCTACAACTATAACAATAACAACAATATAAGACTTCAATACAACTATAAGAAAACTCACATCTAAAGCAAAAATCCTTACCTTAGGATGCTCTAGATTCAAACTCTACTAAAATTACCCCAAAAGCTCCCTAAAACTCCTTAGAAATCTTGGATAATTGAATGGAGGATTGAAAGGAAGTAGAGAATGAGAATGGCGGTGGAAAATGGGTGAAATGAAGGGATAATCCTTTGTTAGCTCAATTTACAAACAAACATTCCCATTTTACTCTTGCTCTTCCTTGAAAATTCTATCTTTCTCCTTTAATTCATTACAAACACACCCCCAACTCCAACACATTCTCTACCAAATTTTCTTACATTTTACTCCCCACTTTTCCTGCTAATTAGGGGTAGAATAGTCATTTTCCCCTATGGAGAATGCTCTAGAAACCTCAAGAAAACTTTTCTACTGTCCCATCGTCGCGGTGAAGAAAGTTCTGTCGCCCTGGCGAAAAACTACAGAATCGACATCGCAACATAGAGCTGACGTCACCGCGGCGAAGACTATGCTTTGCCCTGGCGAAGACTATACTACCAAGATTCCTCAAATCTCAACCAATTTCAACCAAAACTAACAACATACAAACTCAATTGAAGCTGGATCAATGAACATTTAAGTAATACAACATATCTTAACTACATACCTCAAGTGGGGCGTTACAAGGAGCCTCCAAATGTGCGTATGGTTTCTTAAACTCTAGATTAATTTTCTGCAGATTCTTATTATGATATAAATTGTAAAATTATACCCTGATCTTGGTTCTACGGAACGATCCTCCTTATTATTTATTTTGTTTTCCACTGCCTCAATGGATCATTTCCTAACACTAAAAATAAGAGAAAATGAGCTGGAGAGGTCAGTGGCCTCTTTGGACCAAGCTTGGGTGGCTTGTGAAAAACTCGAGTTGGAGAAGGCCAAGTTGGAGGCAAAGCTTACGGACAATGCTTACGAACTTGAGCTTGAGGCCTTTGATAGGACATTAAAGGTTGTAAAGGCCTTGTGGACTTAACATCCCTACCTCGACTACTATTTCCTTCCCTCGGACTACTTGGAGGAAATTGAGGAGTGGAAGAATGAAGTTATTGCCAGTTCCGTCTCTTTGGCCTTTAGCTCCTTCAAAGCTCCCTCCCACTGAGGTCGCTATTGGCCTTGCTCGTCCTCTACCTGCAAACATTGAGATGCCCACTGCTAAACACCCCCCTTTCAAGCACCGAGAACCCCCCCACTAAGAGCTAGACGAGCTTGTTAAGGCTTTCTCCTTTTCGTCTACATTTTTTTATGATGCATAGACTTCTTTTTTCAAATAAATAGACAATCTTTATTTTTTTTGAAATGGATGAATAGCCTTTTGCTTTGCTTCTGTTGTCTTTGAATACTTGTGAATGTTGTCTGCATGTGCATTGACCGAGTTATTTTGATCTGGATCGAGTTCTATTTTCTAAAGTTTTTAGTACGTCACTGTTCTAAAAGAGTCTTAGGTTGTTGCTTTCCCGTTTTTGAATGCAAGTTTCGACTAGGTTGTCTTTTTTGCAGCTGCCTACAACTTATGATAAGTAGCCACCTCGAAGTATAGCTCTTGAGTTATGACGGTGTTCATCTCTCAAGTAGCCTCACTTGGAGCTTGGGGGTGGAGCTCTCCTCTAGATGTCATCAAGTTTCGGTTGAACACCTTTCTCGATACTTACCTAAGTTAGGTTCTGGAAGCTTTTCTAGAGAAACTACGATCGAGTTATGACTCATTGAGAGCAATATCTTGCACAAGAAATATAGTTATGGCTTTTTCAAAGAGATTATAAACCCTTACATCACTATGGCTGAACTAAAGAACAATGGCTTTGTTCAACAAATTTTATATATTGGCTAAGCATCATAACAAGACACAGCCTAAACAACAGAACCCAGAGTTAAAGAAGGAACAAGTAGAGACCTACAATTTGTGAACTTCACTTACTAGGTTTATTTTCTTCCATTATTAAGTTGCTCATCCAATTAAAAAATATATACATAAGTGAAAATTTTACTAATTAAGAGTCCTCTGGAAGAAATTTAATACTTTGAAGTAATCTTTCACTCATACCCCTTTCTTCTACAACTAACTATTTTAATCGAATTGTCTAATAATCTGCTCCACCGGTCCTCGATTTTGGTCCAATAAAATCTTCCTTCCTGCTTCTTTCTTTGAAATATTTACCAGTATGGAACCAACATGTTCAAATGGATCATCTGGTTCATAAGATGAAACATAAAATGTTAGACCAAATTGTGGAGAAGTAAAAGATAAATAAAGTTGTAAGTGCAGAGTAAAAACACACACACAATAAAAATGAAAAAAATTAAGTCCCAAAGGACTAAGAATTTAGAAATTCTTAAAAGAATGAACTCATGCTTTTGTAACACATGGAACAACACATCATTTAAAATAAAAAATTTCGAACATGTTTTAGAAAAGAGTAACATTACACTAAACTTTAATTAATTAACATTAAGTATTCAAAAAAAAATTCACACAAGTCATTAGTAAGAAATGCTTCCAAGGACTTAATTTGGTGGTTTAATAGCCACATTTAGGGATGATAAAAACCAGGGTTAAGGTCAAGACCACTATCCTTGAACTCAACCCTAGTGTATTATATTACTCCATGTCTTTGGGAAATTATCCAGGGTTTATTTTTTGTGGCTAGGGCCATGTATACCTAACCTTGACTTTAATACCCAGTAAGGGTATGCAACTTTTTAGGGTAGAACCGGAACTGATAGGTACTTAGGGTGTCAGTTCCCATTCCTACCTGAAATTGACCCTCATGGGGTCAGTTCTAGTTCCATATTTGTTGGAATTGGTACTATGTGGTTCCGGTTTGGTTCCACCACTTCAGGAACCGAAGCTGGGAACCAGGGGCAAACATAAATTTTGCAAAAGTTGGGGTTTATTTTGTAATTTTACATTTCATATAAATCAGGAATTCGATTTCATTTGTTCTTCGTTTTCCTCTTCGCTTTCACAATCTCAAGTCTCATCTCTTCTCTTAGAATCTCCCCATCTACCTCTTCTTATCTTATTGGTTTCATTTGTTCTTCGTCTTCCTCTCGGCTTTCACCCCTTTCCTACAATAATTAAGTTCGCAAGAAACCTAACCCTAGTCGTGCCCTTTTTGGTCAATAACATTTCCCTTCTCGATATCCATCTTTCCTCCCTTAATTCAATTTGTTTTCTTCTTCTATTCTTTGAATCGATTGCCAATTTGATTTTTCCTCTTTTATATCTATCGATTGATTCTAGTATCAGCTCTGGTAGTGGCTAGAATCAATTTCTAGGGTTAGGGATTAATTGTTAACCACCATCATTATCTTTTCTCTCAATTTAAAATTTGAACCCTCATTGGCCCAAACGATCATGACTTGACATTTAGCAATAGCAATTCTCGCACTCCCAACCTGTTACTAGTATACTAGGTTTTCACATGAAACACTTAAAAAAAAAAAAAACCTCCAACAAATTATTGGCCTTAGCTAGTGCGCACTAGACTTTAACACTCAAGCTCAATCAACATTATACATTACTATCTCTTTCTTTTTCACTCTCTATACCTAAAATGGCGAATCATCTGGTTATATTACTGGTCTTGTTGCTAAGTTAATTGTTGTTCAATGGGTCGACTATTGTCATGTTTTCTTTGAAGTTGATACACCTGTTGATAATCATATTTTACACTATGATTTTGCATTGAATTTTAATAAGATTTAGGATACTTTTCATACAATTTGGGCCATAATTATTACCCAATTCTATTAATTTGTCTTTGCAGGCCTAAACGACGATTTTGAGCATAAATGACAGTTTTGAGCGTAAATTGTGTAACTTGAGCTTGGAAACTCGGAATGACCTGAATTTAGAAGCTTTGGAAAGCTAAAAAGAAGAGATAAAACTTTCATGTTTTTGGTTTTGCCTAATTATGACTGGACAAGGGTGAAAACTTGGCTTGAAGTCGTGAAAAGTATGCTAGGAACTGAAGAAAAACGTCTTTGGACGTACTTCAGTATTTCTGCCATAAATTGAGCTGTAGACGTCGGATTGTGCTGATTCTTTAACGAAAAGAAAGATAATTGAAAGGGATACAATTCCAATTTTTAACACGTTTCTAGATTCAGACGTTTTCATACTCAAATTTGGCCCGAAAGGCCTCACCGCGGCAAGGAAAAAGCTTCGCTGCGGCAAAACCTGCATCAGATGTAAAAATAAAACGACAAGTTTTGGCTTGCTAGGTGATAATCCGTAAATTATACAGTTTTTATATGATCTTTTTGTTGGATTTCAGATACTTTCTAGTGCATTTTTACCTGAAGTGGTGCGTAATTCTCTACTTTTCATGTTTCAGGTTAAAATGGACTCTTTTAGCAAATAAAGGCAAAATTTGGTAGTTTTGACTCAGAATTGAAGAATTTCAGAAGATAGGAGAGTTCCGGAGTAGGACAATGCACGATGAAGCTTGTTTCCAAGGTGAAGAGTCGAAAATTGAAGAATCGGACAAAGAGGCAAGCAGTGGCAGTTCGTAAATTTCAGAACTTTTGAAGGAGCTTCGCCCCGGCGAAGAAATTGTCTTCGCCGAGGCGAAGTTAGGCAGAATCGATTTTGGTTTTTCATTCTTCGCCGCGGCGAAAGTCAAAATTTACAGTTTTGTAAACGCACAGTTTCGTGTGTGCGTGTTTTGGACTGGGTTTTTAGGACTAGGTATAAAAGAAAAAGAAAAACATTTTGTAAGGATTCGAAATTTTTAGGTTAGCCGTCTTTTACATTTCCTAGAGAGAAAAAGCTTGATTTTTCTGATTGTTAGAGAAAAAGTTCAGATATTGACTGGAAGATTCATCTTTTGGGGAGTTTTCTATTCTTTCATCTTAGTTTCATTATGTTTATTTTGTTTACTTGTATTTTCCGTTTTTATTCTGTTAAATTAGCTATGAACTAATCTTCTATGGGTTAGGGTTTTGATTGTAGTTTGGATTTGAAATGGGTTAAGTATGTGTTTGAACTGATTTCATGTGAATAAGCTGTGGTTGTGTGTTACTCTGAAATTAATTGTTGTATGTGATGAACATGATGAGATTGAGAAATAATTCATGTTAAGCTTCATGGGTAATAACCATTATAGTATTGGATGCTAGAGATAGATTCAAGAATTAATGAAATCAATTTAGGATTCTTGTGCTTCATGCTTTAGAATTATTAACCTTCAATTTGTTGGGTGCGGAATGTTAATAATGATGAATAGGGAAACATAGCCCGAGAGGGTATGTTATCATAGTAGTGAATCCGATTTACAACCATTGCATGTGAATGTGAAAATAGTGTAACTTTTAGGTATAACCCATAAATAATCCAAACGAAGTCAAAACCCTACCCGCTTCACTTAAATTGAATCTTTGTGTTCCATTTGCTTTCCTTTTTAAGAATTTATTACTTGTTAGATTTTATTTTATTTTCTTCCAATTACAAATTGCTCCCACAAATCCAAGATTTTCGGTTGCTTCAACTTGTTAACACCATAGGAAACTTAGTGCTTTGCTACCAGTCCTCGTGGGAACGATATCCTACCCATCACTCTATTACTTGAGCGACTAGTGCACTTGCTAGTTTTGCATGTTGTAAGAAACACGCACCAAGTTTTTGGCGCCGTTGCTGGGGACTGTTTTTAAGTTAACATTAAGTTTTTCCTAGAGTTTAACTAGATTGAAGTTTTATTTTTATTTTTAATTTTTGTTAGAGTTGTGATTTCACTCTTCTGTCACTTGTGTTCATTCAGTTTATGCGAAGAGCAAGACGTCAACCAGTGGTTCCTGTTGACCTTGAGCTTGAGAGGACTGTACGAAGACTAAACAGAGAGAGAAGAGAAAGAGATACACTTACTGCTGAAACGGAAGAAGTTGTAGTTGAAATGGCTGAACCAGAAAATAGGACACTGAGGGAATTTTTAGTTCCCATAGTGAACGGAAGTGGGTCAAGTATTACGAGACCTACAAGACAAGCTAACAACTTCGAGATCAAGCCGGCAATCATCCGATGATCCAGAATCGGTAAGATTCAACGGTGATTTGAAGGAGGATCCGAATCAGACATTGCAAATTTCTGGAAATTTGTGACACCTTCAAGTCGAATGGAGTGTCGGATGATGCTATTAGGCTACGTTTATTCCCATTCTCATTGGGAGATAAAGCAAAGGGGTGGTTAATGGCATTACCATCGGGAACGATTACAACATGGAATGATCTGGCACAAAAATTCTTGACCAAGTTCTTTCCTCCAGCGAAGTCAGCAAAGTTGAGAAATGATATCACATCGTTTCTACAAGATGACGCCGAAGTCGTTGTATGAGGCTTGGGAGAGATACAAGGAATTGATGAGGAAGTGCCCACATCATGGTTTGCCCTGTTTGGCTTCAAGTCCAAACATTTTATAATGGTTTGATGGGTAACGTGCAAACCATGGTGGATGCAGCTTCAGGAGGAGCTTTACAGAATAAGACACCTGAAGAAGCTTATGAGTTGCTTGAGGTTTTGGCAAGCAACAACTATCAAAGACCGAATGAGAGAGTAACTACGAGGAAATCTTCGGGTCTTCATGAAGTAGATGCTTTCACAGCCATCTCAGGCCCAACTCTTGCCCTCCAAAAACAAAGGTTGGGAACTATGCAGTAAATTCTGTACAAGCACCTCAATTAACATGTGATTTTTGTGTAGGAAACCATGTGAGCAGCGAGTGCCAAGTCGGAAACACATTTGCACCGTCATCTTCATCAACGGAGCAAGTAAATTACTTGGCAGGAAATCAAAGACAGCCGAACAATCCGTTCTCCAACACATACAACCCAGGGTGGAGACATCATCCAAATCTGGCTTGGGGAAATCAAAACCAATAGGGTAATCAATGGAACCAGAGGCAAGTTCCAAATACCCAGCCAGGGGCAACCAATCAACCGGGAGATCCAAGAATGTCGAAGTTGGAGGATTTGTTCGGTAAATTCATGCAAGAGTTTACAGGGTTCATGAATGAGACGAGAACAAACTTTAGAAACCAAGGGCGTCCATTCGGAATCTTGAGGTACGATGGGCCAATTGGCCGAGAAGCGAATGATAGACCACGGGGTTCTCTACCTAGCAACACAGGTGACCAACCCACGTGAACAAGCAAATGCAATCATTTTGAGAAGTGGGACAATTTTTAGAAGTAGGCCACCTACGAAAGAAGGAGAGCAACCCGGAAAGGAAGAGTATGAAGAGAGAATGGATGAAGAGATTATTTGTGAAGAGAATTCAGGTACTTTAGGGAAAGAGAACAAGAAAGAGGATGAAAGGCAAAAGAAGAAGGAGAAATTGCCATTCCCCGAGATACCACCAGAATTAGCTCATCACACTCCACCCGTGCCTTTTCCTCAGAGATTGAAGAAGAAGAATCAGGATAAGCAATTTTTGAAATTCATTGAAATTTTTAAAAAATTGCATATTAACATTCCTTTTGCAGATGCAATACAAAGAAATGCCGAGCTATGCGAAGTTCCTGAAGGAGATACTTTCGAACAAGAGGAAATTAGAAGATGAGGAAACGGTGATGCTAACGGAAGAGTGTAGTGCAATCCTCCAGAAGAAATTACCCCCAAAGCTCAAAGATCCAGGGAGTTTTACTATTCCTTGTGTTATAGGGGATATTACTTTTGATCGTGTACTTTGTGATTTAGGAGCTAGTATAAATTTGATGCCTTTTTCTGTTTTCAGGAGATTAGGGATAGGTGAAGTGAAGCCAACAACAATGTCGTTGCAACTAGCGGATCGGTCGATAAAGCACCCGAGGGGGATAGTTGAAGATGTTTTAGTAAAGGTGGGGAAAATTATATTTCCAGCAGACTTTGTAGTCTTTGGACATGGAAGAGGATAAGGAGATTCCTCTCATTTTGGGCCGACCATTCTTGGCCACGGGAGAGCGATTGACGTGCGAAAGGGAAGTTCTTGTTAAGGGTTCGTGGGATGAAACAGTTAACTTTTAATGTGTTTGATGCGATGAAGTTTCCGTCAAGCGGACTCATGTTTTAGTGTGGATGTGGTGGATGAACTTGTTATGGAGTCCATGGAAGAAAACATCCCAGAATTGCCTCTAGAAGCGTGTATAGCAAAATGGAAAACAGTAGAGGTTGAAGACTCAGCGAGGAACGATTGTGCTAGAATGTTAGAAGCACTCTAACCAATTGAGAAGAGTCAAGAGACAGAATTTGAGGAATTTGACTTTGACAAAGAGAAGGCAAAGGAAAATAATAAAGAAGCTCCAAAGCTTGAACTGAAGCCTTTACCACCTCACCTCAAATATGTCTATCTTGGAGATTCTGATACTTATCCGGTGATTATTAGTGCAGAATTGAGTGCCTTAGAGGAAGAGAAGTTGATTAGAGTGTTGAGAGAACATAGACTGGCGATTGGATGGACCATTACTGACATTAGAGGTATCTCACCCTCATTCTGCATGCATAAGATTCTCATGGAGGATGAATTTAAGCCAAGGGTACAACCACAACGGAGATTGAATCCTTCAATGAAGGAAGTGGTGAGAAAGGAAGTGGTGAAACTCTTAGATGCGGGGATAATCTATCCGATTTCCGATAGTCCATGGGTGAGCCCGGTGCAAGTTTTTCCTAAGAAATGAGGGATTACCATTGTGAAGAATGAAAGTAATGAGCTGATTCCAACAAGGACGGTAACGGGTTGGAGAGTGTGCATTGATTCCCTGTAAACTGAACGAGGCGACAAGGAAGGATCATTTTCCATTGCCCTTCATCGATCAAATGTTGGAGAGGTTGGCGGGGACATGCATATTCTTGTTTCTGGATGGCTATTCAGGATATAACCAAATTGCCATCGCTCCGGAGGATCAAGAGAAAAGGACCTTCACTTGCCCTTACGGCACCTTTGCCTACCGAAGAATGCCATTTGGGTTGTGCAATGCACCAGCAACATTCCAAAGATGCATGATGTCAATCTTTGGAGGCATGGTGGAAAGATTCATAGAAGTTTTCATGGATGACTTCTCAGTTTTTGGGTCATCATTTGACAATTGTCTAACAAATTTGTCTCTTGTTTTGCAGCGATGCAAGGAAACGAATTTGGTGCTGAATTGGGAGAAATGTCACTTCATGGTCCAAGAGGGAATTGTGCCAGGGCATAGAATTTCCAAGGATGGGATTGAAGTCGATCGGGCGAAGAGAGAAGTAATTGAGAAGCTACCACCGCCATCAAATGTCAAAGCAGTCCGAAGCTTTTTGGGACATGCGGGGTTTTATAGACGCTTCATAAAAGATTTTTCTAAGATCTCTAAACCCCTGTGCAATCTTTTAAATAAAGATGTTGTTTTTGATTTTGATGATGATTGCATGCATGCTTTTCTAACTTTAAAGAAATTGCTAGTTTCTGCACCTATTATAGCAGTTCGATTTGGGACTGCCATTTGAACTAATGTGTGATGCTAGTGATTTTGCTTTGGGGTTAGTACTAGGGCAAAGAAAAAATAAAGTGTTGCATGTAATTCAGTATGCTAGCAAGACACTTGTTGATGCACAACTGAATTACACCACCACTGAAAAAGAACTATTGGCTGTGGTGTTTGCTTTTGACAAGTTTCGTTCTTATCTTTTAGGTGCGAAGGTAATCGTTTACACAGACCATTCAGCACTCAGACACCTTTTGGCGAAGCAAGAAGCAAAACCTCGGTTGATAAGATGGATTCTACTACTTCAAGAGTTTGAGTTGGAGATTCAAGACAAAAAGGGGCCAGAAAATGTAGTAGCTGATCATTTGTCAAGACTTGAGAGACCGATCAAGGGGGATGAGGTGGAAATGCCAATTTCAGAAACATTTCCGGATGAGAAACTGATGAGAGTGGATGAAGCACCATGGTATGCGGACTTTGCAAATTATCTATCATCAAGGGTGCTCCCAAGTGGTATGACATTTCAACAGAAGAGAAAATTTTTCTCTGATTTAAAATACTATTTTTGGGAAGAACCATTCCTATACGTATATCGATCGACCAAATGATACGGAGATGTGTCCCGGAGGAAGAAATGGAGAGCATTCTAAGACATTGTCATGAGAGGGAAGTGGGTGGCCATTTCGGGAGCTAGAACAGCGAGAAGGTGCTACAATGGCTGGGTTTTATTGGCCAACCCTCTTTAAGGATTCCTTCCGGATGATCCAGGAGTGTGACCAATGTCAACGGATGGGGAGTATTTCAAAAAGAGATGAGATGCCATTGAACAACATCCTGGTGGTGGAAATTTTTGACGTATGGGGGATTGATTTCATGGGTCCTTTCCCAAGTTCTTACGGGAACACGTTTATATTGGTAGCTGTGGACTATGTGTCTAAATGGGTTGAGGCAGTTGCATTGCCGACTAATGATGCTAGGGTGGTGATTAATTTCGTGAGAAAGAATATTTTCTCAAGGTTTGGAGTACCACGAGCAATAATTAGTGATGGAGGAACGCATTTTTGCAATAGGCAAATGGATGCACTGCTGAGTAGGTATGGAGTGACACATAGAGTGGCAACACCTTATCATCCACAAACAAGCGAGCAAGTAGAACTGTCAAAGAGAATGAAGGGGATTTTAGAAAGAAAAGATCAATGCTTCGAGGAAAGATTGGTCACGGAAGCTGGATGATGCTTTATGGGCTTATCGCACTGCATTCAAAACCCCAATTGGTATGTCTCCGTTCAGATTGGTGTATGGGAAAGCATGCCACTTGCCGGTGGAACTTGAACACAAGGCATATTGGGCCGTCAAACAGTTGAACATGGATTTGAAAGCAGCGGGAGAGGAGAGAATGCTGACTTTGAACGAGCTGGATGAGTTTCGTCTAGAAGCATATGAAAATGCCCGGAACTATAAAGAGAAAACAAAAAGGTGGCACGACAAGCACATCCGGGTAAAGGCTTTTGAAGTTGGGCAGAAAGTGTTGTTGTTCAACTCTAGACTTAGGCTTTTCCCCGGAAAACTTAAGTCTAGATGGTCCGGACCATTCACTATAACAAGGATACATGCATCCGGAGCAGAGGAAGTCACACAAAAGGAAAAGGGCACTTTCACAGTTAATGGACAGAGGTTGAAGCCATACGTTGAGGGGTGATGAGCGCAAGTTCATCCCAATCCGGCTGGACATCCCAACCTAAAGGATGGAAAGAGTCAAGCTTCCGACTATAAACAAGCGCTTCTTGGGAGGCAACCCAAGCGTTTTAACTTTTTGATTTTAACTTTTTGTTGTTTGAATTTTTCTTATTTCATTATGAGTATGTATAAAATTTGATGATTTTTTGTTGTTTTCAAGTGTTTCAGGTGAAGTCTAGAGCAAAGGAAGGTATCAAAAATTTTCAGACTTCGCCGAGGCGAAGAACATTTCTTCGCCACGGCGAAGAGACATGAAGAAACCCAGGTTTGCTACTGGAGAGTTTCGCCGCGGCGAAGAAAAGGTAAAAAAATTTCGAAAAATTGGCTAAGGCATTTCGCCGCGGCGAAGTTAGCCTTAAACTCTCGGGAAGTTTTCGCCCCGGCGAAGAAATTTTCTTCGCCGCGGCGAAACCTGGGAAAATTCTAGGGTTCATGCGTGATGAACTTCGCCGCGGTGAAGCACCTTTTCTATAAATACCAACTTTTCTTCCTTCATTTTTCACGCCGCCTTCCATTGTGAGTTGAGAGCAAATTTTCAATCCTCCAATCTTTCACTTCTATTTTACTTTTCCAACCAAAATAATCACTCCACATCATTCCTAAACACCAAATCAACCCATTTCAACAACAATTTTGACAAAAATTTCACAAAATTTTTGGATCAAAAAATTTGGGGTTTTCTTGTTTGGATCGTTTCTAAGTCAATTGGTGGTGCAAACGACTTCATATTGGTAAGATTTCGAAAACCCAAAGCTTTATTTTGGAAAATTTTTAGTCCATATTCGTAGATCTAGAAATTATGTGAACTTTTATCTTGAGATATTTTTGGGTTTGTTGAGTTGTGATGTGATTCATGTTGAGAAGTTTATATGCCAATTGATTTTTAGAAGTGTAGTTATTGATTATTTGGAGTGTTTGTGTTGAATTGAAAAATTGTATTTTGGGGGTGGAGTTGCGAATTTTTAGAAGTGTGGATTGTGTTGAAATTGTGATGTGGAATCTATTTTAAGGGTATATTGGACAGAAACCAACTCCCGCTTTAAAATCTGCGTGCTTGGCAACCTCTGGTATAACAATGCCGCGTACACCTTAAAATAGAAAAATCGTAGTTTGGGGGTCGAATTGAAAATTTTTGGAAGTGTGAATTATTTTTGCAGGTTGAACAGGGCTATGTTTTTTATAGGGGTAATTCATTGGGGTTAACATTTTGGATTGAATTTCAGTGAATCAATGGCTCCGAAAATTAAGCATACAGGCAAGGGGAAGAATGTAGACAAACGGTTTGTGAACGAGGCAGCCCGTAAACGTTATGAGAAGGTGATCGCACAAAAAGATAAGGGCTTCATCCCTGAGCGTGGATTGACAGCAAAACAAGCTATGGACTGGAGTAGGGGTAGAAATTGGGCCATGTTCATGAGTGCGCCTGAGGAGCCGGCAGAGAACCGTTGGTAGAGAGTTCTATGCCAACTTCCCCGAAAGTCGATAATACCGTGTTTGTAAGAGGAGAGGATGTGCCATTTTCAGCACAAGAGATCAACAAATTCTACAACCTCCCCGAAATTTTCACTGATCAATATGTGGAGTTCAAAAGAACAAGCCGTAATGATGATATTATCTTATCAATAATTGCAAAACCAGGGGTAGCATGGGAAGTGTCGAGAAAAGAGAAAAAGACACTCAAAGGAACACAGTTGACACCAATGGCTCACTGTGTGATTTGCTTGTTTGTGCTAAACTAATGCCGGAGACGCACTACAGCACAGTGACTCTTGAGAAGGTGGAATTGCTCTACTCTATTGCCATAAGAAAAAGTATGGATGTAGGAAACATAATTTATGACAGTATCAGGATAGCATCCCAAAAGGGACGATCAAGCTACTGTTTCCCGCATCTCATCACTGCCATGTGCCAAAAAGCAGGGGTCAAGGTTGCAGATGATGAGCTGCGTATTTATCCGGCTCTAATTCTAGATGACGACTATTACACCAAACGTCTTGACCGAGCGACTGATGCCCAACCAACAGCAGGGGCGAAGAGGCAAAGAACGAGCATGGCCACATCATCCAGCTCCACAGGTTCTCAGAAAGCAATGATGCAAGAAATGCTGAAGATGACGAAATACATGAAGAGACGACAGGATTGGATGATGGAGCGGACACAGAACATTCATGAAATGTTAACGAAAGGTTTCAAGGATCTGAATGTTGACACTTCCGCATATCAGTGGGTTGATTGGAACTCAGATGACTGGCCAGAATCAGAGGAAGAAGCGGAAGCACAGGAAGAAGAAGACTGAACCGGAACACCTGTTTTTGTTTATGTTTTGTTGCTTCCATTTAATTTTTGCCCAGTTGAAACTTGAACTCATTTTATTTTGGTTTTGGATTGCATTTTTTTTTTTTTGTTGTGTTAGTTTAGTTGATTTTTTTTTTTTTAGTGTTAAAAGGGCGAGACAGATTGTAATACTTTCATTATAGTTGTGAATTCGTTCTAACATAAGGGACACCACAGTTTTTGTTTTAACAGATTTTGGATGATGAAAAGTCCGAAGAACGGGTGAACATTGTGGAACGACGATTCATGGCTTAACCAGGGAGCATTCTCGTACCTTTTTATTTTTCATTTATTTTTCCGTTGTTGTTTGTCTCTATTCCTAACTTGTGCATAATGGAACATTGGGGACAATGTTATATTTAGTTTGGGGGTAGGAAATAGATTTTTTGAGTTTCCCGGATGCCCGGTATATTGGTCAAATGGAAACCAACAATCGCTCCCCCTTAAAAAGCGATCCTAGCTGACATTTGGCGCATACCTGCCCTTTAACAATGCCGCGTACACCTTAAACGAAAAAAAATCTATTTTAAGGGTATATTGGCTGGAAACCAGTAATTGCTTTAAAATCGCCTAGCAGTATTTGGCGACCTCGGGTTTAACAACGCCACGTACACCTTAAACGAAAAAAAAATCTATTTTAAGGGTATATTGGTGGAAACCAAGAATCGCCTTAAAACCGCCTAGCAAGTTTGGTTTGACCTCTGGGTTTAACAACGCCGCGTACACCTTAAACGAAAAAAAATCTATTTTAAGGGTATATTGGTGGAAACCAAGAATCGCCTTTAAAAATCGCCTAGCGGGATTTGGCACCTACGGGTTTAATAACGCCACAGCACATTAAAAAAAATAAAAAAAATATATATATATATATATATTTTTGTTTCTTTTGTGTTGTATTTTTTTGTGTGTTTGTTTTGTTTTGCCAATGATGAGTTGTATAAATCAATGATGAGAATAAGACTGTTGAATTTTTATTGTTAAGAAATGTTAAGCATTGCTTCAAGTTTACGTTTATTGACTAGATTCTGATTGAGGTTTGTTGAGTGGTTCAACCATGATTTTCATTTTTTTGGCATGCTTAGATTCATTTTATGCGATTAGGCAAAGTCTTGATAATGTTGGTGGATTCTAGAACCTAGTTGAGAAATGCTTGAGGCGAAATTTTAGGATTAAACATGGTTGAGGAGATGATTTAGGCAATTTTTGGAACGTTTGAGCCTTTCTAGCCAACCCATGATTGAAATTTTCACTAGTCACCCATTTGAGCCATTGGAATTCTGCTTTAATTTTTTCTTAGAAAACAACAGACTTGTAAATTCCTTTACCCTAAACACCCTAGCATACCTTTTGGAGAATTCGGTCTTAGTGCAAAACCGAGAACGAAACGAGTGTACAATTTAGTGAAAGATTAGTTTGGGGGTTAAGAGAAGAAAAATGAAGAAGAGACCAAAAAGAATGATTTGGGGGTTGAGATAAAAGAATAAAAACAAGGAGGTAGTCACCTCAATTCAATTCTAGTGTTGTGAAAAAAAAATTTTCGAACACAATGTCGCCTAGTTTAAGGGTATACTGCTGGAAACCGAGAACCCGCCTTAAAAACTGCCTAGCGAGATTTGGCGACCTCGGGTTTAACAATGCCACGTACACCTTAAACGAGTCCCCCCTGCATTTATGGTATCCAAAAGTTAAGAATACGCGTATGAAGACTGTGAATGAGTAAACATGTCAGCTGGTGTTGAGAAAGTGTGGGTTTCGATGTAATTTGAGTTTTGCTTTAGGACAACCGAGTTCTCTTACTTTGTTTCCTATCCTTTTGTTGGAGCCCATGACCCGAGCCTAAAGTTACAAGCCTTTAAAGACCTGTTGATTCTCATCTATGTGTAGTCCTCATTAGTGGAGAGTAGTTCGATTTTTAGGCTTATGGAGTCTGCCACCATTTGATAAACTTTACACTTTTTGCATAAAATAATCCGGGAAGTTGGAAGGTGGATTGAAGTGGGGATTACCTACTTGGTGGACTGATTGAGGAAAACAGTCGATGTAGCCCATAACTTCTTGGAATGTCGAACATTTCCTGATAATAAACTTTCAACAATTTGTGAGATATGTGCAATATCTAGGCAATTCGTTGTAGCATTTGAATTCGTTTTATTTTATTTTATTTTATTTTTTTAGTTTGTGTGCATGTTTCTGTATTTTTTGTTTTTTTTAGTTATTGTCTTTGTTTTCGTTATTTTTTGTACTGTATGCTCGGGGACGAGCATCTCTTTAGTTTGGGGGTAGTTGATAATCCGTAAATTATACAGTTTTTATATGATCTTTTTGTCGGATTTCAGATACATTCTAGTGCATTTTTACCTCAAGTGGTGCGTAATTCTCTACTTTTCGTGTTTCAGGTTAAAATGGACTCTTTTAGCAAATAAAGGCAAAATTTGGCAGTTTTGACTCAGAATTGAAGAATTTCAAAAGATAGGAGAGTTCCGGAGTAGGACAATGCACGATGAAGCTTGTTTCCAAGGTGAAGAGTCGAAAATCGAAGAATCGGACGAAGAGGCAAGCAGAGTGGCAGTTCTGTAAATTTCAGAACTTTTGAAGGAGCTTCACAGTAAGAAATTGTCTTGCCGCGCAAGGTTAGGCAGAATCGATTTTGGTTTTTCATTCTTCGCCGTTCTTCACCGCGGCGAAAGTCAAAATTTACAGTTTTGTAAACGCACAGTTTCGTGTGTGCGTGTTTTGGACTGGGTTTTCAGGACTAGGTATAAAAGAAAAAGAAAAACTTTTTGTAAGGATTCGAAATTTTTAGGTTAGCCGTCTTTTACATTTCCTAGAGAGAAAAAGCTTGATTTTTCGGATTGTTAGAGAAAAAGTTCAGATATTGACTGGAAGATTCATCTTTTGGGGAGTTTTCTATTCTTTCATCTTAGTTTCATTATGTTTATTCTGTTTACTTGTATTTTCCGTTTTTATTCTGTTAAATTAGCTATGAACTAATCTTCTATGGGTTAGGGTTTTGATTGTAGTTTGGATTTGAAATGGGTTGAGTATGTGTTTGAGCTGATTTCATGTGAATAAGCTGTGGTTGTGTGTTACTCTGAAATTAATTGTTGTATGTGATGAACATGATGAGATTGAGAAATAATTCATGTTAAGCTTCATGGGTAATAACCATTATAGTATTGGATGCTAGAGATAGATTCAAGAATTAATGAAATCAATTTAGGATTCTTGTGCTTCATGCTTTAGAATTATTAACCTTCAATTTGTTGGGTGCGGAATGTTAATAATGATGAATAGGGAAACATAGCCCGAGAGGGTATGTTATCATAGTAGTGAATCCGATTTACAACCATTGCATGTGAATGTGAAAATAGTGTAACTTTTAGGTATAACCCATAAATAATCCAAACGAAGTCAAAACCCTACCCGCTTCACTTAAATTGAATCTTTGTGTTCCATTTGCTTTCCTTTTTAAGAATTTATTACTTGTTAGATTTTATTTTATTTTCTTCCAATTACAAATTGCTCCCACAAATCCAAGATTTTCGGTTGCTTCAACTTGTTAACACCATAGGAAACTTAGTGCTTTGCTACCAGTCCTCGTGGGAACGATATCCTACCCATCACTCTATTACTTGAGCGACTAGTGCACTTGCTAGTTTTGCATGTTGTAAGAAACACGCACCACTAGGGCTTCATCCTTAAGTGAGAGAGGTATAAATTAGAGCAAAAAGGAAGAGAAAAAGAGTCTTGGTTCGTCATTTGGGAGGCAGCTCATGGAAGGAGAAGATTATTGAAGATTTGGGCTTCAAATTAGAGAAGATTTCTCCATCTTTTGCTTGTTTTTCAATATCAATATATATTGCAATAATAATGATTTACGCGATATAGAATAAAATGCCTTTCATTATTGATTAATGAAAATTTTTACAAAGAGTCAATTCTACAATAATTGATTGGCTCTAGGGCATCTACTCTAACAATCTCCCACTTGCACTATAGCCAATCATTCATGTATTTAATACCAAATGATCTCAAGTGCCTTCCATGCTTCTGCTGCGACAGGCTTTGTCAGTGGATCTGCGAGATTGTCGTCCGTATGCACTTTACTAATCTGCATGTCTTTCCTCTCAACTATCTCTCTAATGAGATGGAGTCGTCTGAGTATGTGTCTAGACTTCTTATGAGACCGTGGTTCCCTAGCTTGAGCAATTGCTCCATTGTTGTCACAATAGATGTCTATAGGATCAACAATCGTGGGAACTACACCAAGTTCAGTAACGAACCTCTTAATCCAGACCGCCTCTTTGGCCGCATCTGACAATGCAATATACTCAGCCTCCATTGTAGAGTCGCTACAGTGCTTTGCTTGGAGCTCTTCTAGCTCACTGCATCGCCATTGAGACAAAATACAAACCTTGATTGTGATTGATAATCATCTTTGTCCGTTTGGAAACTAGCATCACTGTATCCTTTTACAATGAGCTCATCTTCCCCTCCATAAACCAAGAACATATCCTTAGTCCTCTTCTGTACTTAAGAATATTCTTGATGTACCATCCATGGACGCTCACCTAGATCCGATTGATATCTAATACAAGTGCTCAAGGCACATGAGACATCAATTCGAGTACATAGCATGGCATACGTGATGGATCCAATTGCTGATGCATATGGGATCCTCTTTATCCTATCTCTCTCATCTTGTGTTTTAGGACACAATTCCTTAGAGAGATAAACACCATGTGACATCGGAAGAAATCCCTTCTTGGATTCTTCCATACTGAATCTTTTTAGCACTTTGTCAATGTATGCACTCTGACTTAGGCAAAACAACCTACGCGATCTATCACAATAGATCTTTATACCAAGGATGTAGGCTGCTTCCCCTAAGTCCTACATGGAGAAGCACTTGGATAACCAAGTCTTTACCGACTGCAAGTTTGGTATATCATTCCTAATCAGAAGTATGTCATCCCATACAACACTAGGAATACTACTGCGCTCCCACTCACTTTCTTGTAAACACAGGGCTCATCTTCATTTTTGATAAAACCGAATTCTTTTACGGCTTCATCAAAACGAATGTTCCAGCTCCTTGAAGCTTGCTTGAGTCCATAAATGGATCTCTACAACTTGCATACCTTATTAGCTTGACTATCAAGAACGAAACCATCAGGTTGTGTCATATACACACCCTCCTCAAGGTTTCCGTTCAGGAAAGCAGTTTTGACATCCATTTGCCAAATATCATAGTCATGATATGCAGCAATTGCAAGCATAATCTGGATGGTTTCTTCGTAGTCAATGCCATGAATTTGTTTGAAACCTTTGGCAACCAACCATGCTTTATAAATATGCATATTGCCATCCATGTCAGGCTTCTTGAAGACCCATTTACACCCTATGGGTTTTACCCCTTTAGGTGGTTCCACCAAAGACCATACTTGGTTTTGGTGCATGGAGTCCATCTCATATTTCATGGCTTCAAGCCATTTAACAGAATCTAGATCTGATATAGCATCTTTGTAGGTTCTAGGTTCATCGTTTTGGTAGACTAGTACGTCACCATGTTGAGTCACGAGATAACCGTATCTCTCGGGCTCATGGCGTACTCCTCTAGATCTACGTAGCTCATGTGCTACCTGAGGTGGTTCACTTTGATCCACTAGTTGTAGAGTAACCTCCTTATGATGCTCAACCACTTCATGTGGCACATTATCCCGTCCTTCGTCTAGTATATCTTGTGGTTCTAGAACTTCATCGAGTTCTACTTTTCTCCCACTAGTACTTCTTAGAAAATATTCCTTTTCTAGGAAGACACCAGATCGAGCAACAAAAATTTTGTGCTCTTCTGGGTGGTAGAAATAGTATCCTTTGGTCTCCTTTAAATACCCTACAAATATACATTTATAGGATTTTGGGCCCAACTTGTTCGAAGTCAATTTTTTAACATAAGCTTTGCAACCCCAAATCCTTAGATAAGACAAGTTAGGCTTTCACCCACTCTATAGCTCATATGGAGTCTTATCTATAGACTTTGATGGCACACGGTTCAAAATGTGAGTCACAATCTCTAGGGCATAACCCCATAACGATGTAGGTAAATCACTAAAACTCATCATGGACCTAACCATGTCAAGTAAGGTCTTATTCCTCCTTTCTGACATTCCATTGTGTTGGGGTGTATAAGGAGGGGTGAGTTGTGATACTATCCCATATTCCTTTAGGTACTCTAAAAATCCTGAGGTTAAGTATTCACCTCCTCGATCCAACCAAAGAGCTTTAATACTTTTGCCCAACATATTATGTACTTCATTCTTGAATTCCTTGAATTTATCAAAGGCTTCAGATTTATGTCTCATAAGGTAGACATAACCATATCTACTAAAATCATCAGTAAATGTGATGAAGTATGAATATCCACCTCTGGCTTCAACTGTTAGTGGACTACATACATCACTATGGATTATGCCTAACAGTTCAGTAGCCCTTTCACTTTGTCCTGTGAAAGGAGACTTGGTCATCTTGCCTAAAAAGCATGACTCGCATACCTTAAATGACTGAAAGTCAAAAAGGTCTAAAACTCCATCCCTTTGAAGTTTTGCAATACGAGTCTTATTAACATGACACAATCTACAATGCCAGAGATATGTTTGGTTTTGGTCGCTATGTTTAGCTTTCTTGGTTTCAATATTGAGAATATCTTTATTGTTTAAATCAAGAACATATAATCCGTTATGTAACCTTGCAATTCCAAATAGAATACCATTCAAACTAAAGGACAACAATCCATTAGATATCTCAAAATGATACCCCATATTATCCAAAACGGATACTGAAATAATATTTCTAGAAATAGAAGGTACGTGATAATAGTTATGTAGTTATAATAACAAGCCCATAGGCAAAGATAAACAATAAGTCCCTATAGCCAATGCAGCCACATGTGCTCTATTTCCAACTCGTAGGTCCACCTCTCCCTTGGCGAGCACTCTACTATGCCTTAGTCCCTGCACATCAGTACAAATATGAGTACCACATCCTGTGTCAATGACCCAAGATGTTGAGGGAGAGAAGTTAATCTCAATCATAAAATACCTAAAGTTATAGCCTCTGACTTCTTCTTGCTTGCGAGGAAATCCTTGTAGTGTTTCCTCTAGTGGCCAAGCTTGCCACAATAGAAGCAGACTACCTTGCCTTTTCTTATGCCACTCTCAGGCCCAAGAGCAACCTATCCTTTGGGCTTGGGCTTAGGTTGGCCTTGGCCTTACCTTTGCCTGCCTGTTCTTAGCTTTACTGGCAACAACCAGTAAAACAGGCTTGGACTTTTTCAAGTCCTGCTCTACAGTCCTCAGCATGTTCAGAAGTTCTGATAGGGTTTTCTCCATCTTGTTCATATTGAAATTCATTATGAATGGAGCATAAGAGTCAGGCAAGGATTGTAGAATTAAATCCATTTGTAATTCTACATCCAAGCCACATCCCAAAGTCTCAAGCCTCTCAATGTGCTCGATCATCTTGAGCACATGAGGACCAACTTGGGCACCCTCAATCAGACGACTCCCAAACAGTGCTTTCGACACCTTGTAACTCTCATGTCGAGCATTTGTTTCAAATAGCTCCTTGAGGTGTTGAATAATGGAAGAAGCATCCATATTCTCATGCCACTTTTGCAAAGATAGGTGTCATCGATGCTAACATCAAGCATTGTTCGCTATCAAAGATCATCAAGGAACTTTTGATAAGTATCCTTAACTTCCTGAGTGGCATCAGGATCAGGTTCAGCCAAGTATGGCTTTTCAAGGATATACAATTTCTTTTCTGACTTAAGTATAATCCAAAGATTACGATACCAGTCAGAGAAATTGGATCCATCCAACCTACTTTCTTTTTCGATTATCGGTCGCAGGTTCATAATGCTCATTTTGATGAATCTACCATTGCAGAAAAGATAAAGTTATTATAAAGTTCATTATTATTTAATATGGTCTTTTATTAAACGGTGCTCCCATTATTTTACTCAAGTCAATAGCCCTCACTATTAACTCGGGAAAGCCCGTTGACTTTCCTAGTGGACCGAGATCCCATCATGCCCATTTCAAACCTTCGCTTTGGCGAACAAGCCAAAATGAGTTGATTAGGTAGGCCAACAAACTTAATCCACACCAGTTGATAGCTCCTACTATCAACCTCAAATGTGAAAAAAGCCAACAAGCCAATCACACAATTCAATGGCTCCAACCATTGTCCTCAAGTGTGATTCTCAGCATCAGTAGAGTGGACACTACATGTCACCACGTACACATAATATGTGTACTGCTCTACTATGCCTATGACGGGCGTTTATCAACCTTCGCTTTGGCAAACAAGCAAAACCGTCATTTTAAGTCGACCCATCACCATTAAGGAAAACTCCAATGCATTTTAACCTCCCACTGGTAGAAGTGCACCCTTCGCTTTGGCGAACAAGGTTTCGACGAACAGTGGTTTGATTAAAACCATGGTGATGGAAGGCTTACGTGACTTAATATACTTTAGTTGAGGGTTTGTTATTTAATGTCTCATCAGATTATTATCTTTGTTAGAATGACATTGTTTGGCATGTTATTCAACATTCAACCTTAGCATGCATTCTAAGCAAAAATTAAAACGTGCCGCTACATGGCCCAACTAAAACCAATTTCCTCGAGCCTAGAGGAATTGGTGGGTTACCTAGGGGTCCTGTAATAAACATCTTGAGTCTTCAAGTATGGTTGCCTCGTCCTTTGCTCTGACTCGAAGTACATTACAAAAACATCATTCTAAATTTACAATAAAATTAATATTAAACTAATTTTACATCAACAAATTTAGAAACCTCGATTTACATTCGAGGGGAATGAAATGAGAAAAGAATGTACATCAAGAAGAGGAGAGAAAGCAGGACACGCATGCCCTATTTAAAAAAATATTACAACCATACATACCCAAAATAATTTAAAACATTCACCCTTAGATCTAAGGCTCATGTACCGAGCACCATGCAATATACAAACAAGTACAAAGCATGCATTTCAAAAATAATCAATTTTTGAATTGGGTGGGTTTATTAATTAATTACCCTCTTAAATGTTCAAAATGTACATTGGCTTTACAGGTTATTAAAAACTGCAGATTAGACCCTTCGCAAAAAAATACAGAATTGGGAAAGCTACAGACTTCACCGTGGCAAAGGTTTTATCTTCGTCGCGGCGAGGAAGCTACAAACTTTGCCGCGGTGAGGTTTACAGTATGTACTTCGCCGCCACAGACTTCGCCGTGGCAAAGGTTTTATCTACACCGCGGCAAGAACTTCCAGAGGCACTTCGCCGCTACGAAGCTCTGGAAATCCCCAATTCGTATAGTTCGTGTTTTTGCAGTTTTTTTGTGTATAAACACGAATCCAAATCAAATCAAATGCACACATGTTCAACTAGGATATTAACCAACCAATATAACATTCATCAACACATTATTAAACCAATTTAACAACTGATTCATTCATTCAAAAGTGGATTTACAGATTTTTCAGATTCAACAAAATCTGGGTTTTCATGGCAGATTCATCAAGCAACATGTTATCAACAAACATGTAATCAACGATTCATAAAAATTGTAAAATCTAGTACCCTAGGCTCTGATACCACTATTAGGAAACGACCCGGTTCCTTAGCAGAAAACAAAAATCTATACAATCATAGATCGTTCCTTAAAGCCCAAAATCAAGGCACAAATTTTACAGTTTATGTATTTCATCAAGAATCTGCAGAAAAGTAAATCTAAAGTTTAGATTCATAGCCACATTGGAGGCTCCACCTATATTGTCTCTGAACGTGTATGCTACCGATCCAAGTGTAGGATCGAACCAAGAAATCCACACGAAGACAATCACCAAGAACCAAGGAGGGATTTGCTAGATCCTCATTGGCCATAAGAAATCAAGAAGAACAAAAAGGAAAAACTTAATTTTTCAATCAAACAGTGAAAGTGGCGTGGGGGAGTGTATGGGTTGTTGTGTTTTTCTTTTCTTTAATCAAAAGGCAAAAATGAATTAATTAACAAATCACACAAACACCTTTCCTTTTATAGGCAAACCAAGTTGCCTTATTCCCACATGGAATGGGCTTGGGCTCCAACCCAAACACCCCATGTTGCCAAACACTCCCAATTAGATATTTTAATTTAATTCATCATTATCTCAATTAAAATCAATTAATATTTAATTAACATTTAACAATAATGATGATTTAATTAAATATGTGTGAACACACATTTAACCGTAATTTCACTTATTTAATTTTGTAACAAATTAAATAAAGGCTATGGCCCCAACAAATTTAATTGCACTGTGAAATTGCCAAAATACCCTTTTACCTAAAAAGACGAATACGCCCTTCTTTCTTCTTGGCTCTTAAATTATCTTCTATGTGTATGACCCATAGGCTCCTCATCATACCGGCAGTGTATAGTATTGCGATTAACACCAATTAATCGTCCCACTAATACACAGACCAAGATTGGCCCCTAGCAAGACATCATGGCCACCCGATAGATTCGGATTCAGCAAAGTAGCTACCTATCAACGATATGGTTACCGTACAATTCGATCCTTTCATCATTCATTATCTCGACGAGACGAAGGCATAGAAATAGTGTCAACCTTTGGTTACTCTCGATATTATGTATTCAGGTTCTGGACCAATGACCTGTATTACAATTTGGATAGAGCAACAACTTAATCCCATTGTGGCCACAGTTTTAGTGTCATTGCCATATACTGAATTGCGCTGTGAGATAACTTCTCCCGTACGCGGGAGTGATGAATCCTCTGTCAATCCACCATAGTCTTGATACACTCGCCGATGCACCAATCACCACCGTATTGACATCTCGAAAAGAACTGCATTAGGCTAGTGTCAAACTGCACCAATCGGTGCACAAGGTGCTTAGGTGATCTCAAGTCTAAGGATCACATGCACTACCATTCGTTAGAGGATTTGTCCCATAGACACTGGGGTTACCATCCATATGGAATCCTCTGATGGGTTGGTCCAGTAAACTTGCTGCGGTATATCCGCTTACAACAAGCACCCATATGTTGCACCAAGTCCAAACAACCTTGACAAGTGAGATCAGTCACTGCCTTTCGACAGGGTCATTCAACACTATGATAGCCTTACCATATTATATGTGCCCTTACTTCAGAATAATACTGGGGCTACGGACGTTTCTAGAATGGCCACCATATATGCTCATAGGGTTCTCACTATCAGGATTTGAAACACTTGATACCCTCGTCACGGTTCTACCATTCTAAGGACATATATCAATACATATTGCAATAATAATGATTTACGCGATATAGAATAAAATGACTTTTATTATTGATTAATGAACATTATTACAAAGAGTCAATTCTACAATAATTGACTGGCCTACTCTAACATGTGCCTCTTGGGATAAATACCGTACATTAAGCAAACGCTAGAGATAGGTTTGTGATTGTGCCTCTTGGGATAAATACAGTAGATTAAGCAAACGCTAGAGATAGGTTTAGCGATCTATGAAATCTAGATAGAATTCCATAAAGCGTAAAAGACTTTGAACTATTAATCTTCATTTTGATGGGTGCGGAAGCTTAATAGGGATAAGTAGGGAAATGTAGCCTGAGAAGGTATGTTTTACAACTTAGGGAATTTGATTTTCAATCAAGGAATTAGAACTTGGGTAATAGATTCTATGATTTGGGTTAGCGTATCTAGGTGAAATCAACACCCTAGCATTTTTTTTTTTTAGCATATTTTAATTAGTTAAGTTGTTGGGTTTTGCTTTAAATTCATTAACAATCATTTATATTTTGTTAATTTGTATTTAGTTGTTAATTTTCCATCAATCCAATTTATTGCTGCTTTAATTAGGACTTAAACTAGGGAAATCGGTACTTAGTAACACTATCCTCGTGGGAACGATACTCACTCATCACTTTATTACTTTGTACGACTAGTGCACTTGCTATATTGCATGTTGTAGTAACAACGCATCACCTATTAGAGTAGGCGCCCTAGAGCCAATCATTTATTGTAATTGCCTCTAATGTATCATGTTTATATATTAATAAAGCCAATATTTATATTATGTAATTTGCATCTCATGTATGTTATAATAGATGTCATTAGGATGGTAGAACTATGATGAGGGAATCAAGCGTTTTAAGTCTTGATTTTGTGATCCCTATGAAAACATATGGTGGCCATTCTAGAAACATCCATAGCCCTAGTATTATTCTAACCTAGGGCACAAATAATATGGTAACACTATCACAACGTTGAACGACCCTACGGAAAGGTAGTGACATGTCTCACATGTCAAAGTTGTTAAATGATAACTTGGTGCAACGCGTGGGTGCTTGCTGGATGCAAGCTCATTGGACTGACCCACTGGAGGATTCCATGTAGATGTTAAACCCAATGTCTATGGAACAAATCCTTTTATGGATGGTGGTGCATGTGATCTTAAGACTTGAGATCATCAGAGTGTCATGTGTACATAATGGTGTGGTTTGACACTAACCTAACATAATCCTTAACTATATCATGAAATATATCATGGATACGGTGGATCAACAAAAGATTCATCACTCCTGGTTACGAGAGAAGTTATCTCATTGCGTTGTTTGGTTATATGGCAACAACCATAAATCTGTGGCCACAATGGAATTGAGTTGTCACTCAAATCCGATTTAATTTTGGTCATTAGTTCGATAACCAAACACCAAATACATCAAGGGTATGATATGAGGATGACATTATTTTTTACCTCAGCCTTGATGAGATAAAATATGATGAAAGGATTGGATTGAACGGTAACCATACCATTGATAGGTATCAGCTCTTCATTGATCTCTACTTGTTGGGTAGGCATGATGCCTTGCTAGAGGTCAATCTTGGTCTGTGAATAATAAGACAATTAATTGGTGGTTAATCGCAATAGCACTCATTGCGAACATGATAGGGAGCCTACGGGTCACATACATAAGGAGAGTTTGATTGTGGAATGTGTATTTAATCAAAGAAGGGTTAAAAGGTATTTTGGTCTTTACACAAAGACAAGGGCAATTTGGTAATTCTACATGGGTTGGCGCCTATGTGTATTTATTGTGTAATAAATAAATTAGCAAATTAATATTTAATATATTTATTAAATATATTAGTATTAATTAAATTACCCTACATAGTATTAAATGTTTATATTTAATAGTAATTCAAAAATAAAATTCCTAATCAATTGATTAATATATATTAATGCTATTAGGAATCCTAATTAATACTGTTCTTATTTGGTTTATAATTAAAACCAAACAAGGAAAAAAATAGATCATCTTACAAATTGGAATGGGGTTTTAATTTGCCTATATAAGACAACTTAAAATTAGGTTTAATAAGAGAATTCGTTCAATCAAAAATTGAGAGAATTTTTTAGAGAGAAAAACCCTAGCCGCCGCCCACTTCCTCTCTATCAAGTGGGATTTCCTTTGATTAATTTGCAAGATTCTCTGTGTGGATGCTAAAATGCGATTTTGCCCTTGAATCGAGTTGCGAAGTATCAAAAAGAAAGAGCCTCCAAATGAAAGTAAGTAATTCACTACTTTGTATGTAAATTAACATGCAAAAATAATTATATCAATTCCCAGATCGTGGGACTAAGGTTTAATAAAATCATTAAAAGACTATTATGCAATGCATTTCAATCAAATTAAACCTTACAATACATATGTTCTGACGGAGCAAAAGTGAGATGGATTTTGAGACGTGGTAACGCGCTGGTTGTTGATTCGTGGCGGAATAAGAAAAGTGTGGAGTATATGGAGTTGCTTTTAGGTAATGACTTGAAATGGCAGAGAATGATAGTGGATTTACAAAGTAGTAACAAGCTACAAGTTTTGAATTTAGGGATCTGTTGTATTGTGCATTTGTAATTTTTGCAAATAGTTAGGGGTATATCTATAATTTTATGTGAATAGGATAGGGTATATTTATTATTTTTGTGAATAGTAAGGGTGTATTTGTATTTTGATGGAACATGGTTGGGTACCCGGAATACTGTTCCGGTTCCAAGGGTTTTGGCTAGGTTCCTAAACCCACCCACCCTTAAATTACCCAGTATAGGCATGAAAAAAAAAAAAACAATGTATTTCGTTGGACTTAACTTTTGCCCTCGTCGCCTTCAACTGCTTACAGATTTTAAGATTCAATGTTTTAATAAACATTTTCTAGTTCTCTAGTACCTCACACACTTATAAGATTGGATTATATAAAATATTATTAACCTTTGATTTTCTTTTAACTCTTCTACTATAAAGCACCCGTATGTCAATGTATATGTTTTGTATTTTTTGGCGCCTATGTGTATTTATTGTGTAATAAATAAATTAGCAAATTAATATTTAATATATTTATTAAATATATTAGTATTAATTAAATTACCCTAAATAGTATTAAATGTTTATATTTAATAGTAATTCAAAAATAAAATTCCTAATCAATTGATTAATATATATTAATGCTATTAGGAATCCTAATTAATACTGTTCTTATTTGGTTTATAATTAAAACCAAACAAGGAAAAAAATAGATCATCTTCCAAATTGGAATGGGGTTTTAATTTGCCTATATAAGACAACTTAAAATTAGGTTTAATAAGGGAATTCATTCAATCAAAAATTGAGAGAATTTTTTAGAGAGAAAAACCCTAGCCGCCGCCCACTTCCTCTCTATCAAGTGGGATTTCCTTTGATTAATTTGCAAGATTTTCTATGTGGATGCTAAAATGCGATTCTGCCCTTGAATCGAGTTGCGAAGTATCAAAAAGAAAGAGCCTCCAAATGAAAGTAAGTAATTCACTACTTTGTATGTGAATTAACATGCAAAAATAATTATATCAATTCCCAGATCGTAGGACTAAGGTTTAATAAAATCATTAAAAGACTATTATGCAATGCATTTCAATCAAATTAAACCTTACAATACATATGTTCTGACGAAGCAAAAGTGAGATGGATTTCGAGAGGTGGTAACGCTACCGGTTGTTGATTCGTGGCCGAATAAGAAAAGTGTGGAGTATATGGAGTTGCTTTTAGGTAATGACTTGAAATGGCAGAGAATGAGAGTGGATTTACAAAGTAGTAACAAGCTACAAGTTTTGAATTTAGGGATCTGTTGTATTGTGCATTTGTAATTTTTGCAAATAGTTAGGGGTATATCTATAATTTTATGTGAATAGGATAGGTATATTTGTTATTTTTGTGAATAGTAAGGGTGTATTTGTATTTTGATGGAACATGGTTGGGTACCCGGAATACTCGGTTTCGGTTCCAAGGGTTTTGGCTAGGTTCCTAAACCCACCCACCCTTAAATTACCCAGTATAGGCATGAAAAAAAAAAAAAAACAATGTATTTCGTTGGACTTAACTTTTGCCCTCATCGCCTTCAACTGCTTGATTTTAAGATTCAATGTTTTAATAAACATTTTCTAGTTCTCTAGTACCTCACACAATTATAAGATTGGATTATATAAAATATTATTAACCTTTGATTTTCTTTTAACTCTTCTACTATAAAGCACCCGTATGTCAATGTATATGTTTTGTATTTTTTGGCGCCTATGTGTATTTATTGTGTAATAAATAAATTAGCAAATTAATATTTAATATTTATTAAATATATTAGTATTAATTAAATTACCCTAAATAGTATTAAATGTTTATATTTAATAGTAATTCAAAAATAAAATTACTAATCAATTGATTAATATATATTAATGCTATTAGGAATCCTAATTAATACTGTTCTTATTTGGTTTATAATTAAAACCAAACAAGGAAAAAAATAGATCATCTTACAAATTGGAATGGGGTTTTAATTTGCCTATATAAGACAACTTAAAATTAGGTTTAATAAGAGAATTCGTTCAATCAAAAATTGAGAGAATTTTTTAGGGGGAAACCCTAGCCGCCGCCCACTTCCTCTCTATCAAGTGGGATTTCCTTTGATTAATTTGCAAGATTCTCTGTGTGGATGCTAAAATGCGATTTTGCCCTTGAATCGAGTTGCGAAGTATCAAAAAGAAAGAGCCTCCAAATGAAAGTAAGTAATTCACTACTTTGTATGTGAATTAACATGCAAAAATAATTATATCAATTCCCAGATCGTGGGACTAAGGTTTAATAAAATCATTAAAAGACTATTATGCAATGCATTTCAATCAAATTAAACCTTACAATACATATGTTCTGACGGAGCAAAAGTGAGATGGATTTTGAGACGTGGTAACGCGCTGGTTGTTGATTCGTGGCGGAATAAGAAAAGTGTGGAGTATATGGAGTTGCTTTTAGGTAATGACTTGAAATGGCAGAGAATGATAGTGGATTTACAAAGTAGTAACAAGCTACAAGTTTTGAATTTAGGGATCTGTTGTATTGTGCATTTGTAATTTTTGCAAATAGTTAGGGGTATATCTATAATTTTATGTGAATAGGATAGGGTATATTTATTATTTTTGTGAATAGTAAGGGTGTATTTGTATTTTGATGGAACATGGTTGGGTACCCGGAATACTCTGGTTCCGGTTCCAAGGGTTTTGGCTAGGTTCCTAAACCCACCCACCCTTAAATTACCCAGTATAGGCATGAAAAAAAAAAAAAAAACAATGTATTTCGTTGGACTTAACTTTTGCCCTCGTCGCCTTCAAGCTCTGATTTTAAGATTCAATGTTTTAATAAACATTTTCTAGTTCTCTAGTACCTCACACACTTATAAGATTGGATTATATAAAATATTATTAACCTTTGATTTTCTTTTAACTCTTCTACTATAAAGCACCCGTATGTCAATGTATATGTTTTGTATTTTTTGGCGCCTATGTGTATTTATTGTGTAATAAATAAATTAGCAAATTAATATTTAATATATTTATTAAATATATTAGTATTAATTAAATTACCCTAAATAGTATTAAATGTTTATATTTAATAGTAATTCAAAAAATAAAATTCCTAATCAATTGATTAATATATATTAATGCTATTAGGAATCCTAATTAATACTGTTCTTATTTGGTTTATAATTAAAACCAAACAAGGAAAAAAATAGATCATCTTCCAAATTGGAATGGGGTTTTAATTTGCCTATATAAGACAACTTAAAATTAGGTTTAATAAGGGAATTCATTCAATCAAAAATTGAGAGAATTTTTTAGAGAGAAAAACCCTAGCCGCCGCCCACTTCCTCTCTATCAAGTGGGATTTCCTTTGATTAATTTGCAATATTTTCTATGTGGATGCTAAAATGCGATTCTGCCCTTGAATCGAGTTGCGAAGTATCAAAAAGAAAGAGCCTCCAAATGAAAGTAAGTAATTCACTACTTTGTATGTGAATTAACATGCAAAAATAATTATATCAATTCCCAGATCGTGGGACTAAGGTTTAATAAAATCATTAAAAGACTATTATGCAATGCATTTCAATCAAATTAAACCTTACAATACATATGTTCTGACGAAGCAAAAGTGAGATGGATTTCGAGAGGTGGTAACGCGCTGGTTGTTGATTCGTGGCCGAATAAGAAAAGTGTGGAGTATATGGAGTTGCTTTTAGGTAATGACTTGAAATGGCAGAGAATGAGAGTGGATTTACAAAGTAGTAACAAGCTACAAGTTTTGAATTTAGGGATCTGTTGTATTGTGCATTTGTAATTTTTGCAAATAGTTAGGGGTATATCTATAATTTTATGTGAATAGGATAGGGTATATTTGTTATTTTTGTGAATAGTAAGGGTGTATTTGTATTTTGATGGAACATGGTTGGGTACCCGGAATACTCTGGTTTCGGTTCCAAGGGTTTTGGCTAGGTTCCTAAACCCACCCACCCTTAAATTACCCAGTATAGGCATGAAAAAAAAAAAAAAACAATGTATTTCGTTGGACTTAACTTTTGCCCTCATCGCCTTCAACTGCTTACAGATTTTAAGATTCAATGTTTTAATAAACATTTTCTAGTTCTCTAGTACCTCACACAATTATAAGATTGGATTATATAAAATATTATTAACCTTTGATTTTCTTTTAACTCTTCTACTATAAAGCACCCGTATGTCAATGTATATGTTTTGTATTTTTTGGCGCCTATGTGTATTTATTGTGTAATAAATAAATTAGCAAATTAATATTTAATATATTTATTAAATATATTAGTATTAATTAAATTACCCTAAATAGTATTAAATGTTTATATTTAATAGTAATTCAAAAATAAAATTACTAATCAATTGATTAATATATATTAATGCTATTAGGAATCCTAATTAATACTGTTCTTATTTGGTTTATAATTAAAGCCAAACAAGGAAAAAAATAGATCATCTTCCAAATTGGAATGGGGTTTTAATTTGCCTATATAAGACAACTTAAAATTAGGTTTAACAAGAGAATTCATTCAATCAAAAATTGAGAGAATTTTTTAGAGAGAAAAACCCTAGCCGCCGCCCACTTCCTCTCTATCAAGTGGGATTTCCTTTGATTAATTTGCAAGATTCTCTGTGTGGATGCTAAAATGCGATTCTGCCCTTGAATCGAGTTGCGAAGTATCAAAAAGAAAGAGCCTCCAAATGAAAGTAAGTAATTCACTACTTTGTATGTGAATTAACATGCAAAAATAATTATATCAATTCCCAGATCATGGGACTAAGGTTTAATAAAATCATTAAAAGACTATTATGCAATGCATTTCAATCAAATTAAACCTTACAATACATATGTTCTGACGGAGCAAAAGTGAGATGGATTTTGAGACGTGGTAACGCGCTTGTTGTTGATTCGTGGCGGAATAAGAAAAGTGTGGAGTATATGGAGTTGCTTTTAGGTAATGACTTGAAATGGAGGAGAATGAGAGTGGATTTACAAAGTAGTAACAAGCTACAAGTTTTGAATTTAGAGATCTGTTGTATTGTGCATTTGTAATTTTTGCAAATAGTTAGGGGTATATCTATAATTTTATGTGAGTAGGATAGGGTATATTTGTTATTTTTGTGAATAGTCAGGGTGTATTTTTATTTTGATGGAACATGGTTTGGTACTCGGAATACTCTGGTTCCGGTTCCAAGGGTTTTGGCTAGGTTCCTAAACCCACCCACCCTTAAATTACCCAGTGTAGGCATGAAAAAAAAAAAAAAAAACAATGTATTTCGTTGGACTTAACTTTTGCCCTCGTCGCCTTCAACTGCTTACAGATTTTAAGGTTCAATGTTTTAATAAACATTTTCTAGTTCTCTAGTACCTCACACAATTATAAGATTGGATTATATAAAATATTATTAACCTTTGATTTTCTTTTAACTCTTCTACTATAAAGCACCCGTATGTCAATGTATATGTTTTGTATTTTTTGTCTTCATTCAAAAAGTTTATCAGCAATTTCCATGCCTTGATGGTAGTATCATTCATTCTCCTTTTTAAAAGAAAAGTAGGAAAAGAATACAAAATAATAACAATAATAAAAGAAAAAAACGATTCAATTTTCTCTCACAATTGAATATAGAGTTTATCAATAAAACAACCACTCTATTTTATAATTTCAAATTGTTATGAATAAATGTGGATGTCCCTTGTAGTTCTATAACTTCCTAATCTTTCATCTTCTCTAACTCTTGAACCTTTCAAGTTCTACAACTTAAAGCATTTTATTAGCTTTTAATTTCATTTATAATATTTCATAATCTTGAGACTATAAACATATGTATTGTGAAAGATGATGTACACTCCACTTTGGAATAGAAAAGTATTGGTTCTATTTCCTCTCAATTATCTTCTCTCTTCTTTTAGTATATCTTATAATATGTTACCAGCACGAGTCTCTAACCATATCAACTTGTCAAGGGAAAAAGATTCTTATCAAGTTTCAAGCTGTTGTCCCTAATCAAATTTGGAGTTGGAGTTCCATTTACCAAGTAAGTAAATTCAATTTTGCTTGTACCTCAATATGTTTTATAAATATGTTGGAATGTTTAGTCATTTTTATAGTATAAAATATATGAAAGTGTTTTAATTTGGAAATTTTTGGTTTCATTATAAACAAAACATTATATAGTGATAGATTTATAATTTGATTAATAAAGAAAGACACATATATCTGTAAATATTTGCTTTTATGATTTATGTTTTTAAATGATTAAATTCTATAACTGTAATAAACTGTATGTTCATTATTGTTATTCTAAATTCTTATTTGTGATAATATATTCATTTTATCAAAGATTGTCTAATTTATTAAATATTTCTTTTATAGTTTTCGTCATGACAAATCTTAAGAAACTTGAATTTGTGGCTCTTGATATTATGGGCAAGAATTATTTGTCATGGATTCTTGATTCACTTAGATGCTATGGGTCTTGTTGACACCATCAAAGAAGGAAATGAATCATCCAATCAAGATAAGGCTAAAGCCATGATTTTCTTTGACATCATCTCCATGAAGGATTGAAAACTAAATACCTTATGGTAAAAGATCCACTTATTATTTGGAAAAATTTAAAGGAAAGATATGACCACTAGAAAATTGTGATTCTTCCTAAAGCTCATTATGATTACATGCATTTACGCTTACAAGATTTCAAATCAGTAAGTGAATATAACTATGCAGTATTCATAATTAGTTCTCAACTAAAATTGTATGAAAACAAAATATTACTGATGAAGATATGTTAGAGAAAACATTCTCTACTTTTCATGCATCAAATGTGCTCTTGTAGTAGCAATATAGAGAAAAGGGTTTTCAAAATATTCAGAACTAATTTCATGCCCTCTTGTGGCTAAACAAAATAGCAAGCTATTAATGAAAAATTATGAAGCTTGCCCAACAGGTTCTACTCCATTTCCCTGAGTGAATGTGACAATATTTGATAATCATGGGCGTGGGTGAGGTCATGGCCGTGGCTATGGACTTGGTCAAAGTCGCAATAATCACAATCGTGGTGGTTATAACTATAACTCTTCTAATTATAAAAGCCACCAAAAGTGGAAAAATGATGAAGAGAAAAAGGAAAATGACAAAAGTGGACAACATAAAAATTTGAAAATCCTAAAGGTAGAAGTGATCATTTAATTGGGGATAGAAATGTCAAATATTATTAAAGTTATGTTTTTGTGAGTGTTTTACTTTTAATATGTTTAAGTTAAGTGTTTTACTTTTAATATTTTTATGTGTTTTTCAATTTTAGATAAATTACTTTGTTTTGTTGGCTTTGTAATATGCCTTACTATGTATTTTGTTTTTGAATAAAGAAAAATGGACATTCCCAAGTCTATGACTGGATACAAGATTGATGATGAAGATTTTTGTCTCACAGACAGTGTTACAACGCACACTATACTTAAAGAAAGAATACATTTTTCTTCTTTGATAATGTGTGAAGCTAACATAAATACGATATTTGGTAGTACAAGATTAATTGAAGGCTTTGGAATAGCTAATATATTATTGCCCGGAGGAACACAATTTATTATAAAAGATAAATTATTTTCTTCCAAGTCTAAAAGAAACTTATTAAGTTGTAAAGATATTCGGTATAATGGATATCATATTGAGACAACCAATGAAGGAAATATTGAATACCTTTGTATTACAAGAATAATTGCAAGCAAGAAATGTGTGTTGGAAAAATGACCTGTTTTTTATTCCGAATTGTATTACACAAATAGTAGTGTATTTGAAACACATGTTATAGTAAACTAGAAGTTTACTAATCCTAATACTTTTATTAATTGGCATGATCGGTTAGGCCATCCTGGTTCAATAATGATGCAAAGAATCATTGAGAATTCAAATGGATATCTGTAAGTATTTTGGTGCTTTGTTCATAAGTTTGACAAAGGGGGAGATTGTAAGTATTTTGGTTTTGTCAACTTATTCATTCGAATTGCTGCACAATCTATTCAGTTTCACTTTAAAGGTGTTCACAACTAAATCGCAGTGATCACAACACATCTCGCAGATTTTATTTCAATATTCACGCATATCGCACTTGCCTTAATTAAATGTGATTATATTTCCAATTGTGGAAAAAAAAATTTGTGGACATTATCTATTATGTGAGCTAGAAAAGATTTTATTTAATTATGATTTCAAGAATCCTTTTCCTAAAAGAAGATTATGATTTTGATGATGTTTTTATGTAAGTCGATTTGATGCTGATTTTTTTTTATTAACTGTGGTTACTGATGTAGGTTGTTTATTGTGTTTGCTGATCCTTATTGAACTTGCTGATACTGTTTCTTTCATGTGTAGTTAATCAATCAATCATTAGTTGGTTTATAATTTGACTTTATATTGATTGATTGAGAACTGAACAAACCCTCTTATGCCTTTGATTATTAATCGCTTGGTAGTGATTTGGTTTAGTTACTCACGGGGAGTATACTAATTGAGGGGGAGTTATTCAGTTTAGTTGTTCTTTACTTAATGCAAAACTATTTTTGATTGATGATACTGATTGTGTTTTGCTTAAGATTGTGCTTTGTTCATAAGTTTGACAAATGAGGAGATTGTAAGTATTTTGGTTTTGTCAACTTATTCATTCGGATTGGTGTAGAATCTATTTAGTTTCACTTTAAAGGTGTTCACAACTAAAACGCAGTGATCACAACACGTCTAGCAGATTATATTTTAATATTCATGCATATCGTACCTACCTTAATTAAATGTGATTGTATTTCCAGTTGTGGAAAACTTTTTTGTGGACATTATATATTATGTGAGCTGGAAAAGATTTTATTTATTTATGATTTCAATAATCTTTTTCCTAAAAGAAGATTACGATTTTAAGAATTCTTTTCTTATAAGGAGATTATATATTAAAGAATTCTTTCCTATAAAGGAGTCTAGGATCTCAAGAATCCTTTCCAAAATAGGTTTGGTTTCTTGTTTATCATTTCAAAGTCACTCGAGTATAAATAATCCTTTTATTATTATGATTTTTTTTAAGGAAGCCATATCATTTACCTCCATTATTTTCTAAATATTTTCTTTGAGGTTGTTTAGTTTTTGTAGGTTTCTGATATGCTTTGGTAGGCTTTGAATTACCATGTTTTATCTCTTACTACATGAGTTGATTCTAGAACGTTGTTCCATGTTAAGATCTGGACGTGTTTGAGCTGCTGCTGCTAAAGTAATTCGTCATTGTTGAAACTTGAGAGGAGCTCAAGTGTGACCTGGTGGTCCCGTAGAGGAGAAGCTAGACTATGAAGATTTGAGGTTCCACCAAAGAGCGAAGATTGAAGTGTTGTCCAAACAGGGAGTTTTTACAACTGATACTTATTCTTGTCTTTGTAATTGAACACATAATTATTTCATAGTAGATTAGCTTCTTCTGGACTTGGTCCCATGGATGTAGGCATGTTGCCGAACTATGTAAAATTTAGTTGTGTGCTTTATTTTATGTCGTGGATGGTTTATATGTTTAATCATTAGTTTAGCAACTCATTAAGCACAACGTCAACAAGTAATCTTAATTCTGCATAAGTTTTAATCAACATGATAAGGGTTTAAAACTTTCAATATCCATTAAAATACCAGAAGATTTTTCAATCTAATGAATTCTCTTGTGCTGCTGGTTCTCAAGGTAAATTAATTAGTAGACCATCACCAACTAAAATTGGGGTTGAATCACCTACATTTTTAGAATGAATTCAAGGTAATATATTTGGGCCTATTCATCCACCATGTGGACCATTTAGATGTTTTATGGTCTTAGTAGATGCATCTACAAGATCGTCCCATGTGTGTTTATTATCTACTCGCAACCTGGCGTTTGCAAGATTACTTGCCCAAATAATTCGATTGCGAGCACAATTTCCAGATTATACAATTAAGACAATACGTCTTGATAATGCTAGTGAATTTATGTCTCAAGCTTTTAATGATTATTGTATGTCAATCGAAATAATAGTTGAAAAGCATGTTGCCAATGTTCATACACAGAATGGTCCAATGGAGTCATTTATTAAACACCTCCAATTGATTGCTAGACCATTATTGTAAACCCCACCAATACGTCCACGGGTAAAATAGTCTTTTCCTTTTTATGTGTTAAGTTAACTACCATGCACATGCCTTAGGGGTAAAGTGGTAAAAGAATGATGAAATTTTGTTGGCTTGACAAGAGGATTAAGGAGTAATTAAAAGATAATTATTAAGGGTAAAAAGGGAAATAATGTTATAGGACATTAAATGCAAAAGACAAATGTCAAATGAATAATTCTTTTGCAAAAAAAAAAAAGAAAAAAAAAAGATATTAGGTGGTATGAGTCAGCCAACATATGTCTTCTACCACTTTTCTTTATCTTCTTCAAGTTTTCTACAATCTTCCATAATTTTCTTCACTACTCCATTAAAATTTCAAGTCTCTTAGTTGCAATCTCTCAAGTGTCTTATATTTCTTCCTTTATTAAGGATATTAGGAGTTAAAGTTCAACTTCTTATCTTATATAAATATTGTGTATTTCAAGTTATTGAAGTTTCCTTATAATTTATGTTAGGAAAAGGGTCAATTGGAGATAAGGAGGAGGAAATTTGCAAAGGAGTGTGGTTTCTTGACATAAGGTAAGGGAAACTCCCTTTAATAGGAAATAAGAATTAGGTTTATAGGTTTAGTATTAGGGAACCTTAATTCTTGTCACACAATAGCAATTGAGCTTTGTTTGATGCTATAATTGATGGATTTATATGTGAATTGTAAAAACATTGAAGTTTGATGACAATCAATGGAAGTAGTTGTGACATGAGTTTTTAACATATTATAAGGGAGTTTATTATTGATCTTTTAACATGTTTTCACAAGGGATAATGGTTAGGAAAGGTTAGGGAGTAAGTGGAGGTAAATAGGTAAGGAAAAGCCCTAAAATAGGCATGTTACCATGGTTGCCCTGTCACAGCTGTGATCTTCTGAGTAATTTTTGGAAATCTTACCGATTGAACTGGGTTGAGACATAAGCATAAAAGTTGTATCCCTTCTCTAAGATTTAAAACGAGACCAAGATCATATCAATCCGATGTGTATAACTCAAGTTATGCCTTCTTGAATCTGACCCGTGCAGAATGACTATCTCTAAAGTGCTTCTAATGTCTTAATTTATTTTTAGCCTAATAATCTAGGATTGATTCCAAGTATGGAAATGATGTTTAAATGGATTTTAAGTATGTTTGAATGAGTGATCTTTATTATTATTTAATGATTGTATGAGCATATATAGTTGATGTAATGAATGACCATGGAGGTTATGTGGAATATGTTATGTATTACCTAATTATGAGCTTGTGTATGTATAAACAAGCCTAACTATGATATGTTCTATGAATTTGTTATACATCCACAAAATGGTCATGATGAAATGATATGTTCATATATGGAAAGTGTATGTTTTTTTAAGAATGAAGCATGTCAAGCATATTAATGATGAAAAAAGGGGGACTTGATCCCAAGTTTGAGCAAAAATGCTTCCAAGGTACATAGACATACATTTTTGTGAAGGAAAATGATTTGTAAATTTTATGGAATGGCATGTTATGGGGAACCTGAGCTCACTCATGCACATGTCTAGACCAAAAGAAATGAACAGTCCATAGTGTGCATGACCATGGGGACTGTGTTATAAGTTAAGGTTAGCTCATTGGCCAAAGGTTCCGTAATCCATGCCTCAGCTTAGTCCGATCGGTAGACAGTAAAAAGGTTTTCAAAGAAAAAATGTATTTATACATGTATGACATTGATGCGCATTATTCATGAACATTAAAGGAAAGCATTGTATGAATTATATTATGCATTATGATATGGATTGAATATGTTGTGTTATATTACTTTTATGTTATTAATGTTTGGTTCATGTACAAGTAAATAAGATGCTTCCTAAGTTTAAGAATGTTACATAGAGTTAAATGATCGATACCCTTACTGAGTGATTAGCACTCATTTCCCTAGTTTGGAGTTTTGCAGGTAATGGCTAAAGCGGTAACGGCGAGCGCCAGTCAAGAAGGCTTGGGGGCATGCATGTTTTTGTTCTAACAAAACTTATGATGTTATATAAAGGATGTTGCTTTTGAATTTAATGTATATAGTTAAATGTTTATAATCTAAGTTTTATGAAATACAAAATATGTTTTGCTTATAAATGATGGGAGATATTTTATATTTGCTTCCACTATTAAACAATTGATGTGGTTGTTTTCTTTAAACCATATTTTTCATATATAGTCATGTCTTGATAGGTTGAGTAAGAAAGTAATGTAAATGAGAAGAGAAGTTTTTATTTATTTATTTTCATATAGTACATGTTTGTAACCAGGATTTACGATTTAAACTACATAACCTTCCAGGCGTGAATTCTCTAATTTTCCATCCTAATGGAATACTTAGAGGGTACTCAGTTGGAGGGGGCTGTTACAATTACTTATGAGAACAAAGCTCCCAAGTTCTACTTGGGGACATGTTATTTACATGCAGCAGCACTTGTACGCATTAGGCCAACAAGTTATCACAAATTCTCCCCTTTACAATTGGCTTTTGGTTAAGAGCCAAATATTTCCCATTTAAGAATATTTGGATGTGCTGTATACATTCCAATTGCTCCACCACAACGCACTAAAATGGGTCCTCAAAGAAGATTGGGAATATATGTTGGATATGAATCTCATTCTATAATTAAATGCTTAAAACCATTAACAGGGAGATTTATTTACGACGATTTGCCGATTGTCATTTTGATGAAACAAAATTACAAGCATTAGGGGGAGAGAATAGGTTGCTGGAAAAGGAAATTACCTGGAAAATATCATCAATATCTTATCTTGATCCTCATTCTAAACAATGTGAACAAGAAGTTCAAAAGATAATTCATTTGCAAAATGTAGCAAATTAGTTGCCAGATGCATTCACTGATTCAAAAAGAGTGACTAAATCTCACATACCAACTGCAAATGCTCTAATTCTGATTGATGTCCCTAAAGGACAATTACCTATAGCAAATGAATCTAAGGCATGTTTAAAGTGTGGTAAACCAGTTGGTTCCAAAGATAAAAATCCTTCAAAGAAAAAAGTAGCAAATGACCAAGATGCTTACATCAAGGAGGCAAGTTCTCATGAAGATAATAGAAACATAATTAATCATGAAACTCCAGAAGAAGTTCAGGTACATGAAACTAGCAAGAATGAAGAGATCTCAATAAATTATGTCTCTATAAGAAAAATATGGAATCGAAAAGAAAAAATCGTGGACAATATTTTTGCATACAATATAGTGCTTGATATTGTAAATAATAATGAGGATCTTGAACCTAAATATGTTGAAGAATGTAGACAAAGAGAAGATTGGCCAAAATGGAAAGATGCAATCAAGGCAGAACTAAATTCATTAGAAAAACGTGGAGTTTTTGGACCTATAGTTCGAACACCTAAAGATCTAATGCCAGAGGGTACAAATGGGTATTTGTGTGAAAACGAATGAGAAAAATGCGGTCGTTAATATATAAAGCACAACTTGTAGCAAAGGGTTTTTTCAAAGATCTAGCATTGTTTATGAAGAAACATGTTCTCCTGTGATGGATGCAATAACATTTCGATTTCTTATAGTCTACAACAAATAAAACCCTTGACATGCATCCAATGGATGTAGTTGCAGCCTATTTATATGGATAACTTGATAACGACATATATATGAAAATCTCTGAAGGATTTAAAATGCCTAAAGCATGTAACTCAAATTATCGAGAATTTTATTCAATTAAATTGCATAAATCATTATATGGATTAAAGCAATCAAGTCATATGTGGTATAACCGTCTTAGTAAATATTTGTTGAAAGAA
>CM047902.1:17017175-17083365 GCA_026229545.1 Pistacia atlantica | reverse complement strand
AAATATTTGTTGAAAGAAGTTTATAAAAATGATCCTATTTGCCCAAGTGCTTTCATAAAAAGATCTAGATTTGAATTTGTTATAATTGCTGTATATGTTGATGACTTGAATATTATCGGAACTCCTAAAGAGATTCAAAGGGCAACTGTTATAGTAGGTGCCCTAGAGCCAATCAATTATTGTAAAATTGACTTTGTAATAAATGTTTATTTATCAATAAATGACATATTCTACTATATCACGTAAATCATATTATATGTATTGATATATGTTCTTAGGATGGTAGAACCGTGACGAGGGTATCAGGTGTTTCAAATCTTGATAGTGAGAACCCTATGATCACATATGGTGGCCATTCTAGAAACGTTTGTAGCCCCAGTATTATTCTGACCAAGGACACAGATAATATTGTAAGGCTATCATAGTGTTAAACGACCCTATCGAAAGGTAGTAACTCGTCTCACTTATCAAGGTTGTTTGCCAACAACCTGGTGCAATGCATGGGTGCTTGCTAGAGGCAAGTTCACTGGACAAACCCATCAGAGGATTCTATATGGATGGTAACCCTAGTGTCTATGGAATAAATCCTTTCACAGATGGTGGTGCATGTGATCCTTAGACTTGAGATCACTGGAGAGCATTGTGCACCAATTGGTGTAGTTTGAAACTAGCCCGATGTAGTTCTATTCAAAGCTATCAATATGGTAGTGATTGGCTACATGAGAAGTGTATTGAGACTATGGTGGATCGACAAAGGATTCATCACTCCTGGGTACGAGAGAAGTTATCTCACTAGGTAATTCAGTAAACGATAATGACACTAAATCTGTGGCCACAATGGGATTGAGTTGATGTTCAATCCAATTTAATATTCTTGTCATTGGTCCAGTAACTGAATACAAACATGTCGAGGATATATGAGGTTGACACTATTTCTGTACCTCAACTTGAAGAGATAACAGATGATGAAAAGGATTTGATTGCACGGTAACCAAACTGTTGACTGACTGCGGTTTCGCTGAATCCGAATCTATCGGGTGGCCATGGTGCCTTGCTAAGGGCCAATCTTGGTTTATGTGTAGTGAGACGATTAATTGGTGTTAATAGCGATACTACACACTGTCGATATGATGAGGAGCCTATGGGTCACACACTTAGAAGATAATTTAAGAATCAATTTGTGAGAATGGTATTTTTCATTTTTTAGGACGAAAGGGTATTTTGGTAATCTCACAGTGCAATGAAATTTGCTGAGGTTGTTGACTGTATTTAATTTTAATATTAAAATTAAATTAGTAAGATTATAGTTAAATATATATATATATTTAAATGAATTATTATTATTAATTGAATGTTAATAAATTATTATATATATTAATTGATTTTAATTATAATACTAATTAATTAATTAAAATACCATAAAGGGTGTGTTTGGTTGCAAGGGTGAACTAGGGTTGGAGCCCATGGCTATTCCTAAGTGGAATAGGGTTTTAATTGTTGCACTATATAAGTGCAACTTAAAATTAAAACAAGAGAATTATTCACTCAATTAAAACCCTAGCCACCCTATCTCTCTCTCTCAAAAAGAAAACTTTTCTTGTTCTTCTTTCTTGATTCTTGAAGTCCTTGATTGTTCTAGCAAAATAATCAAGGGTTATGCGGATTATCTTCGTGTGGACTTCCGTGAGTGCGATCCTACTTTGGATCGATTGGCGAAAAATCACGTGAATAGTAACCTTTAACCGTTGACGATGAACAGTAACCGTGAACAATATTCCTATCCAAAATCAGAGATATTCGAAGGAGCCTCCAAACATACGTAAGTATTCTAATCCTTGAATGGATTTGCTTTATATAGATTTTTGTTTATAAACATGTAAATGGTATAATCTATACTTGAATCTTGGCAAAGAAATTTAATTGATTTACCGATTCAATTTTTGTTTTCTACTGCATATGGTAGATCAATTACTTAAAGTGGTATCAGAGCCTCGGGTATTAGATTATATTGTTTAATTGATGTTTGATAACATGTTATTGCATGATTTGAAATGTTTTTTGAATCTTGAAAATTTTTGTATGTTGAATGTCTTAATTAATCATTTGATTAAATAATGTGTTGGTTGAATGTGTATTGGTTGGTTGGTATCTTGGTCAAATGTTTAAGCATTCAATTTGATTTGGATCCGTGTCCTTATGTGAAAAATTGCAAAAGACGTTACTGTGTCTGATTCACTGTTTTACGGACATTAGCCGTGGCAAAATAACACTTTGCCGCGGCAAGATGCAAAAGTTGAATCTGACCGCGGCGAAATAAACCTTCGCTACAGCGAAATTTCAAAAAAGTTGATCTAGCCGCAGTGAAATAAAACTTCGCCGCAACATAAAACTCTCTAGAACGATTTCTGTTTTCTAGGGAGTTCACGGTTGCCACGGCAAAATAAACTGCATCGCAACGACCATGTGTGCATGAACTTCACCGAGGCGAAGAATTTCTTCGCCGCGGCAAGAAACCTACTGTTCAATTTTTCCTTTTCGTTTTTCGCACAGGGGCTAAATTGTAGTTTTTTTAACCTTTAAAGCAAATATTCATTCTGCACATTTAAGATGGTAACTTGATAATTCAACCCACCCAATTCAAAAAATTGATTGTTTTTTAATGTATGCAATGTTCTTGTTTGATAATTGCATGGTGCCCGATACATGAGCCTTAGACCTATTGTTTATTGGGATTGTTTGTAATTTTTATAAACAAATAGGACCTGCGTGTCCTGCCTCTCTCTCTTAAATCTCCATGTATTTCTTCTCCTCATCTCACTCCCCTCGTATGTAACGTGAGATTTCTATTTTATTGATGTAAATTAGAATAGGATTTTTATTATAAAATTATTTGTAATGATCGTGAAGAAGAAACGAAGGAGCTATGAAGAGGAATGACTTGAAGACCTAAGATTAACTTTTAAACCTTAGGTTGACCTACCAATTCCTCTAGGCTCGAGAAAATCGTTTTTAGTGGACCATTTACCAACATGTTTAATTTTTTGTTTAGAATGCATGCTAAGGTTAAATGTTTAATAACATGCCAAACAATGTCATTCTAACAAAGATAATAATCTGGTGAGACATTAAATAAAAACCCTCAAATAAGATATATTAAGTCACGTATGCCTTCCATCACCATGGATTTTAATCAAACTACTGTTCGTCGGAACCTTGTTCACAACAGTGAAGGGTATACTTCTACTAGTGAGAGGTTAAAATTCATTAGAGTTTTCCTTAATGATGATGGGTCGACTTAAAATGACAGTTTTGCTTGTTCGCCACAGTGAAGGTTGATAAACACATCATAGGCATAGTAGAGAAGTACACATGTTGAGTGTATATGGTGACATGTAGTGTCCACTCTACCGATGCTTGGAATCACACTTGAGGACAATGGCTAGGCCATTGGATTGTGTGATTGGCTTGATGGCTTATTTCACATTTGAGGTTGGTTGTGGGAGCTATCAACTGGTGTGGATTAAGTTTGTTGACCTACCTAGTCAACCCATTTTGGCTTGTTTGTCACAACGAAGGTTTGAAATGGGCCAGATGGGATCTCAGTCCATTAGGAAAGCCAACAGGCTTTCCTGAGTTAATAGTGAGGACTATTGGCTTGAGGAAAATAGTGGGAGTGATTTTTAATAAAAGACCATATTAAGAAATAATAAACATTATATTGACTTTACTTTTCTGAATTGTAGATTCACTTAAAAATGAGCATTATGAACCTGCGACCGATAAATGAGCAAGAAAATAGGTTAGATGGATCCAATTTCTCAGACTGGTATCGTAATCTTCGAATTATACTTAAGTCTAAAAAGAAATTGTATATCCTTCATAAGCCATACATGTAACGCCCCACTTGAGGTACGTAGTTATTTTTCCTTCTTTTGCTCTTATTTGAGTTGGTCTCTTGGTAATATTGTTTGGTTGACCTTTGTTTGAGTGTTTTGTTGAATGCTTGCCCTGAAATTGGTTGAAAATAGAAGAAGTTCAGTGTGCCAAGCTTCTCCGGGGCGAAGAGGTGTTGAATCCATCGGGAAACGTTCTGGACAGTTTCGCCGCGGTGACAGAAGCTTCCTCGCCGCGGCGATAGTCCGATCAAAATATTTGTTAAGTTTTAGATATTCTCTTCCCTAAGGGAAATTTGACCATTCTACCCCTAATTAGCAGGAAAAGTGGGGAGTAAAATGTAAGGAAATTTCATGGAGAATATGTTAGTATGAGGGTGTGTTTGTAAGGAATCAAAGGATATGGATGGAATTTTCATGAAAGAGCAAGGGCAAAATGGGAAGAATGAGTTGTTAAGAGATATTTAAAGGGGTTTAGTCTTTGAGAACTCTTCATTTTCCCATTCCACCGCCTCCTTCATTTTCCAAACTCTCTCAAATTCCTTCAATCTTCCAAGGATTTCCAAGAGTCTTTTTGAGTAACTTTTAGTAGGGTTTTAATCTAAAGCATCCTAAGGTAAGGATTCTTACTTTAGATGAGAGTTTTATTATGTTTTGTTTAGATTCTCATGTTGTGGTTGTTGGTTAAGTTGTAGAGAAAAGGCAAGCTCCCAAGGAAAGTGTTAAAGAAGCTATTTTCTCATAAGGTAAGTAAACTCAACCTAAGTTGAGATTTAAGAACTCTTTTGAGTAGAGTTATATACATGTATGTGTAATCATTAAATTGTTAAATGAGATTAGTAGTTATGATTGAGTTATGAGAAGTGTTTTATTTGCTTGATGTTGGGTTGAGTTTGATTGGAGTTGGAGGAGGTTTTGAGCAAGCTTATGGAAGTGTTTCTCTTTTGACAGGGAATTTAGAGTTTATGAGGAAGTTTTCTCCCATTTGGTTGATTTAAGAAATGAGAAAAGCTAGAGTTAGAGTAGAGTTGTTTATTCACATGAGTTGTATGATGGAATGCTAAAGAGAATCATAAGTAAGGATAGAAAGCCTTAATTGTTGCTACATGTCATAGTTACTTTTCATAAATGCATTAATGAGTATGAGTCATTGATGTGCATTAACTATGCTTTACTTATGCAATAGAAAAGAGAGTAGAGAAAGAGTAGAGGCTTTTGAGTTTAGACTACTCTAAGAGTAAAGAGAAGGAGAGAAGGAGAGAATGAGCACTATAGAGTAAAAGCTAGAGTAGTGCCCATTAAGAGAATAGAGTAGGTTGTGCGATGGAGAACCTGTGAGTACGGGTAGAGTATTCCCGCATGTACGCCATAGAGAGAGTGGCAAGAGTATCAAAAAGAGGAAGTGGTGTAGCCCGTAGAGTACATGCGGATGAGGGCTATACCCGAGAGATTATATGCACTCACATGGCCAAGGGTTCCGAATCCATGCATAACCAAGTCCGATCGGCTAGAATGAGTAGAAGTCACAGGGAGTGGGAGCGAGTCCCAGCCGTGTCTCCGGTCAGATGGGGCCGTGACTTACTAGAAAGAGAGTTAGTATAAAAGAGTTATGAGAAAGAGGAAATAGAGAGTTGCATAAGAGAAGAGTCAATAAATGGTAGGGAAAGAATTAGAGGGAGAGTTATGGGGATAATTGAGTAGATGGGTTTACTTACTGAGCATTGTTTTGTGCTCATCCAGTTGTTCCCTATGTTTTGCAGGTTCTAGATGAGGACACAGTTGGATGTACATCGGCACATGAAGAGAAATGGCTACACTGTCCACCCTATTTTGATAGTTTTCACATATGTTACAAACCTTGTATATATTTGTATAAAGAATACATATGTTTAATGAAAGAAAATTTTGGGCCCAACTTTTTATGTTATCTTTACATGTACTTTTACTATGCATGTTTTTATAAGAATGGAGTCGTTACAATACATGGCTGAGCCTGATCCTGATGCCACTCAGGAAGTAAAGGACACTTATCAAAAAGTTCCTTGATGATGCTGATGGCGTTCAATGCTTGATGTTAGAATCGATGACACCAGTGCTACAAAAGCAGCATAAGGAATATGGACGCTCTACCATTATTCTACACCTCAAGGAGCTTTACGAAGGGAATGCTCGACATGAGAGGTACAAGGTGTCAAAAGCACTATTTGGAAGTCGTCTGACCGAGGGAGCCCAAGTTGGCCCTCATGTGCTCAAAATGATCGAGCACATGGAGAGGCCTGAGACTTTAGGGTTTGAGTTGGATGCAGAATTACAAGTGGATTTAATTTTGCAATCCTTGCTTGACTCTTATGCACCATTCATAATGAACTTCAATATGAACGCTATGGTGAAAACCCTGTCGGAGCTTTTGAACATGACAAGGACTGCAAAGCAGGACTTGAAGAAGTCCAAGGCTGTTTCACTGGTAGCTGCTAGTAAAGGAAAGGGTAAGGGAAAGGGAAAGGCCAAGGCCAATCCCTAAGCCCAAGCCCAAGCCTAAAGGACAAGATGCTCTCAAGCCTGCGGGTGGCATTGGGAAAGGTGGGAAGGTAGTTTGCTTCTATTGTGGCAAGCCTTGCCACTGGAAGAAGCACTACAAAGCTTTCCTCGTAAACAAGAAGAAATCAGATGCTTCGACTTCAGGTATGTTTATGATTGAGATTAACTTCTCTCCTTCAACATCTTGGGTCATTGACACAGGAAGTGGTACTCACATTTGTACTGATGTGCGGGGACTAAGGCATAGTAAATTGCTCGCCAAGGGAGAAGTGGACCTACGAGTTGGAAATGGAGCACATGTGGCTACATTAGCCATAAGGACTTATTGTTTTTCTTTCCCTTCGGGCTTATTATTAGAACTCAAAGATTGTTATTTTGTACTTGTGATTTCTAGAAACATTATTTCAGTATCCGATTTGAGATTTATAATGGATTGTTGTCCTTTAGTTTGAATGGTATTCTATTTGGAATTGCAAGGTTATATAACGGATTATACGTTCTTGATTTGAACAATAAGGATATTCGCAACGTTGAAACTAAGAAAGCTAATCATAGCGAACAAAAACATACATACCTCTGGCATTGTGGATTGGGTCATGTTAATCAGACTCGCATTGCAAAACTTCAAAGGGATGAAGTTTTGGACCCTTTTGACTTCCAGTCATTTGAGGTATGCGAGTCATACCTTTTAGGCAAGATGACCAAGTCACCTTTCATAGGACAAACTGAAACGGCTACTGAACTGTTAGGCATCATCCATAGTGATGTATGTAGTCCACTAACAGTTGAAGCCAGAGGTGGATATTCCTACTTCATCACATTTACTGATGATTTTAATAGATATGGTTATGTCTACCTCACGAGACATAAATCTGAAGTCTTTGATAAGTTCAAAGAATTCAAGAATGAAGTACATAATTGTAACAACTGCTGTAAACTAGTACAATGCATGCATAATAACAATAGAAAATGGGCCCAAAACTTTACTTTTCTTTATAAGTAATAAGTCTTTTATACACAAAGAGCATCATTTACAGAAAGCCATTTTAAAAGACAAAAACAGGGGAAACAGTGTAGCTATTGCTCCTCGCTTGCCGACGCCCCTCCGACTGCATCATCACCTAGATCCTGCATCCACAAAGGAAAATAACGGGGTGAGCACAAAATAATGCTCAGAAGTAAAACCCTCTATCTGTTTATCCCCGTATGTATTTCTCTTAATTCTTTCCATACACTTTCTGTTGTTTCCTACTAAACGTCATGGCCTCATCTTACCAGAGGCACGGCCGGATGGCGTTCACATAGCACCATCTCAATTTTCATGACTATCGGGTGGAGTTCACAGAGCACCAACCCGTTCTTAGTGACTACCGAGTGGGAATCACAAAGCACCTACTTGGTTTTCGTAACTATCGGGTGGAGACCACAAAGCACCTACCCGTTCCTCATGACTTTCAGGTGACGATCACAAAGCATTAACCTGTTCCTAATCACTGTCGGGTGATGATCACAAAGCATCAACCCACTTCTAATAAATGTCGGGTGATGATCACAAAGCATCAACCCCTTTCTAATAACTAACCGGGTGATGGTCACAAAGCATCCATCCGTTTCTAATACCTATTGGGTGATGATCACAAAGCATCAACCCATTTCTAATGGCTATTCGGGTGGTGATCACAAAGCATCAACCCGATTCTCATAACTATCGGGTGATGATCACAAAGCATCAACCCATTTCTACTACTCTTCTCATTCACTCTATTCTAGCACTTCTCATTCATTCTACCCTTAGAGTAGTTGCATCCACAAAGTTCTCTACTCATAGAGCTAGTGCATACACAAAGTTTCCTACTCTTTCTTAGGTCACTTCTCAATGCACAATTAATGCATATGGATGGTTCATCTCCACTAATGCACTTATGAAATGCCAACATGCAATGTTGCAAGAATTAAGGTTCACTACTCATACTCAAACCTCTATTAGGCATTTCATCAAACAACTCAAGTGCATAATAAAACTCTACTATAACAATAATTGTAAGTCTTTCTCTAACCATCCAAAATGGGGAGAAACTCCCTCACATAGCTATAAATCTTGCCAAAGAAAGACACTTCCAAAAAGGATTTCTCAATATCCTTCAATTCCATCTCAAACTACCTTTCCAACCCACATCTCACTTCTTATATTTGAAATGTATAAACAATCACAAAGCACTAGAAACCTCCATTTAAGACTCAATAACATGGCATATAACATGTATATAACATACATACATAATTGCTATCAAAAACCCTAATCAAGAAAATTCTTAAATCTCAACTTGGGTTAGGATTTACTTACCCTGTTATGGAGAGATTTCACTAGCTCTTCCTTTCACTTGGTTTGCTTGACTTTCTCTCTACTCTTAAGCAAATGAACAAAAACCCTCAATATTCAATAAACTCAAAAACTCACAAAACTTCACAACCAAAGCAAGAATCCTTACCTTAGGGTGCCTTAGATTGATTTTATACCCCAAATCACTCCAAAAGCCCTTTAAAACTCCTTGAACAAAAGAAAGAGAAATTGAGAGGAAGCAAGAGAGGAGAGTGGCGATGGAGAAGAAGAATAAAGGGTTTGCAATGACTTAACTCCTTTTAATGAACTTTATACACAAGCATTCCCATTTTGCCCTTACTCTTCTTTGGGAATGCCATCTATATCCTTTGATTCATTACAAACACACCCCCATAACAACATATTCTCCATGAAAATCCCTTAACATTTTACTCCCCACTTTTCCTGCTAAAAAGGGGTAGAATGGTCAAATTGCCCTTAGGGAAGAAATTATCTAAAATTTAACAAACATTTTGATTGGCACGTGCCGCGGCGAGGAAGCTTTGTCACCGCGGCGAAACTGTCCAGCAACTTCTCGTGGCTTCAACACCTCTTCGCCGCGGCGAAGAATAGAACACTGAACTTCTTCTATTTCAACCAATTTCAGGGCAAGTATTCCACACACCACTCAATCAAAGGTCAACCAAACAATAATACTAATAAACCAACTCAAATAAGAGCAAAAGAACAAACGTTGGCTACGTACCTCAAATGGGGCGTTACAATAATATGTTTGAAAAAAGTATTAAAGCTCTTTGGTCAGATCGAGGAGATGAACACTTAAGCTCAGGGTTTTCTGAATACCTAAAGGAATGTGGGATAGTATCACAACTCACCCCTCCGTATACACCCCAACACAATGGAATGTTTGAAAGGAGGAATAAGACCTTACTTGACGTGGTTAGATCCATGATGAGTTTTAGTGATTTACCTACATCATTCTAGGGTTATTCCTTGGAGACTGCAACTCACATTTTGAACCCTGTGCCATCAAAGTTTGTAGACAAGACTCTATTTGAACTATGGAATGGACAAAAGCCCAATTTGTCTTATCCAAGGATTTGGGGTTGCGAAGCTTACGTCAAGAAATTGACTTCAAACAAGTTGGGCCCAAAATCCTACAAATTATCCTAAAAAGACCAAAGGATACTATTTCTACCATCCAAAAGAGTGCAAAATTTTTGTTGCTCGTACTGGTGTCTTCCTAGAAAAGGAATTTTTTTAAGAAGTACTAGTGGGAGAAAAGTAGAACTTGATGAAGTTCTAGAGCCACAAGATATACTAGATGAAAGACGAGAAGATGTGCCACAAGCAGTGGTTGAACATCAGGAGGAGGTTACTCCACAACTTGTAGCACCAGAGCTAGTATATATGGGAGAGTATGCCATGAGCTTGAGAGATACGGTTATCTTGTGACTCAACATGGTGACGTACTTGTCTACCAAGACGATGAACCCAAAACCTACGAAGATGCTATATCGGGTCCAGATTCTGTTAAATGGCTTGAAGCCATGAAATATGAGATGGACTCCATGTACCAAAACCAAGTACGGTCTTTGGTGGAACCACCTGAAGGGGTAAAACCCATAGGGTGTAAATGGGTCTTCAAGAAAAAGACTGACATGATGGCAAGGTGCACACTTATAAAGCATGACTGGTTACCAAAGGTTTCAAGAAAATTCATGATATTAATTATGAGGAAGCGTTTTCGTTGGTTACCATGATTAAATCCATCCAGATTATGCTTGCGATTGCTACATATCATGATTATGAGATTTGGCAAATGGATGTTAAAACGGCTTTCTTGAACGAAAACCTTGAAGAGGATGTGTATATGACATAACCCGATGGTTTCGTTCTAGATGGGCAAGCTGAGAAGGTTATGCAAGTTGCAAAGATCCATTTATGGACTCAAGCAAGCTTCAAGGAGCTGGAACATTCGTTTTGATGAAGCCATAAAAGAATTCGATTTTATCAAGAACGAAGATGAGCCCTGTGTTTACAAGAAAGTGAGTGGGATCGCAGTGGCATTCCTAATGTTGTGTGTTGATGACATACTTCGATCGGGAATGATATACTGAACAGATGGTGGTGCATGTGATCCTTAGACTTGAGATCACCGGAGCGCCTTGTGCACCAATTGGTGTAGTTTGAAACTAGCCCAACGTAGTTCTATTCAGAGCTATACATACGGTAGTGATTGGCTACATTGAGAAGTGTATCGAGACTATGGTGGATCGACAAAGGATTCATCACTCTTGGGTACTGGAGAAGTTATCTCACTGCGGGTAATTCAATAAATGGCAATGACACTAAATCTATAGCCACTATGGAATTGAGTTGATGCTCAATCCAATTTAATGTTCTTGTCATTGGTCTAGTAACTGAATAAAAACATGTCGAGGATATCTAAGGTTGACACTATTTCTTTACCTCAGTCTTGATGAGATAACAGTTGATGAAAAGGATTTGATTGCATAGTAAACAAACCATTGACAAGCTACGGTTTCACTGAATCCGAATCTATCGGGTGGCCATGATGCCTTGCTAGGGGCCAATCTTGGTTTGTGTGTAGTGAGACGATTAATTGGTGTTAATCGCGATACTACACACTGCCGATATGATGAGGAGCCTATGGGTCACACACTTAGAAGATAATTTAAGAATCAATTTGTGAGAAATGGTATTTTGGTAACCTCACAGTGCAATTAAATTTGCTAAGATTGTTGCCTGTATTTAATTTTAATATTAAAATTAAATTAGTGAGATTATATTTAAATATATCTATGTATATATTTAAATGAATTATTGTTATTAATTGAATGTTAATATATTATTATATACATTAATTGATTTTAATTATAATAATAATAATGAATTAAAATACCATAAAGGGTGTGTTTGGTTGCAAGGGTGAACTAGGGTTGGAGCCCATGGCTATTCCTAAGTGGAATAGAGTTTTAATTGTTGCACTATATAGGTGCAACTTAAAATTAAAAGACAAGAATTATTCATTTAATTAAAACCCTAGCCACTCTATCTCTCTCTCTTAAGAAGAAAATTTTTCTTGTTCTTCTTTCTTTATTCTTGAAGTCCTTGATTGTTCTAGCAAAATAATTAAGGGTTTTGCGGATTATCTTTGTGTGGACTTCCGTGAGTGCGATCCTACTTTGATCGATTGGCGAAAAATCACGTGAACAGTAACCGTGAACATTACCATGAACAGTGTTCTTGTCCAAAATTAGAGATATTCGAAGGAGCCTCCAAACGTATGTAAGTATTCTAATCATTGAATGGATTTACTTTATACAAATTTTGTTTATAAACATGCAAACGGTATAATCTATACTCGGATCTTGGCAAAGAAAGGTAATTGATTTACCGATTAAATTTTTGTTTTCCGTTGATATGGTAGATCAATTACTTACAGCAACAAACTATCTAAAAATGGAATTTGAGATGAAAGACCTTGGAAAAACAAAATTTTGTCTCGGTTTGCAAGTTGAGCACTTAACAAATGGAATTTTTGTGCACCAATCAAATGATAGTGAGAAAATCTTAAAACGATTTTATATGGATAAAGCACATCCATTGAGTAAACCACACCCCCAAATGGTTGTAAGATCACTTGATGTGAATAAAGATCCTTTTTGGCTGGCAGAAGATAAGGAAGAAGTAATTAGGTCCTGAAGTATGATACCTAAGTGTAATAGATGCATTAATGTATCTTTCTAGCAATACACAACTAGATATAGCATTTTCAATAAATTTGTTAGCAATATATAGTTTTGCTTTGACACGAAGGCATTGGAATGGAATTAAGCATATATTCTAATATCTTCAAGGAACAATAGATATGGGTTTATTTTATTCAAATGAATCTACACCTCAATTAATTGGTTATGTAGATGCATGACATTTATCTAACCCACATAAAGCTAGGTCTCAAATAGGTTATTTGTTAATGCTTGAAGGTACGACTATTTCATGGTGTTCTACAAAACAAACTATACCTACTACTTCTTCAAACCATGCTGAGATAATAGCTATCCATGAAGCAAGCTGAGAATGTGTTTGGCTTAGATCAATAACCCAACATGTTCAAGAATCATGTGGCATCGATTACAACAAAGAAGTTCCTATAACATTATATGAAGATAATACTGCATGCATATCTCAGTTAAAGGAAGGTTATATCAAAGCGAAACATATATCACCAAAATTCATCTTCACTCATGATCTTCAAAAGAATAGCGATATTGAAGTTAAATAGATGTAATAATTTGGCAGACTTATTCACTAAAGCTTTACTGACTACAACATTTGAAAAGTTGGTATACAATATTGGAATGCGTCAGTACAAAAATCTTAAGTGATATCATCATGAGGGGGAGTAAATTCACATTATACTCTTTTTCCCTTGACCAAGGTTTTATCCCACTGGATTTTCCTTGTAAGGTTTTTGATGAGATAGTTTCCAAATGCGTATTATACACAAGAATAATGTACTCTTTTTCCTTCACTAGATTTATTGGGTTTTTTCCTAGTAAGGTTTTAACAAGGCATATTCTTTGTGTAATGGACATCAAGGGGGAGCGTTATGAATAAATGTGGATGTCCCTTGCAATTCTATAACTTCCTAATATTTCATCTTCTCCAACTCTTGAAACTTTCAAGTTCTACAACTTCAAAGCATTTTATTAGCTTTTAATTTCATTTATAATATTTCATAATCTTGAGACTATAAATAGATTTATTGTGAAAGATGATGTACACTCAACTTTGGAATAGAAAAGCGTTGGTTCTATTTCTTCTTAATTATCTTTTCTCTTCTTTTAGCATATTTTATAATGCAAATTATTTTTTTCTCTAATAATTAAATTCTTCCAACTGTTCAAAATAGAAGTATTGATTGGTTCCTCAAGTTTAATTTTATGGTCAATTTTTCCTTCTTTTAATGTTTAATTTTTTAATATTTCGATTATTTCTTTTAATTTGCCCCCACTGAAACAAATTGTTGGCTCCGTGACTCCATCATTACAAGGAGATGGTGATACTGTTAATAGTAAGTAGCTAGACTGTAATACGTAAACTCCATAAGGTTAAATCCATAATCTACCCTATAAGAGGCTTGTTGCTTTTTTTTAATAGGGAACCCATGATAATATAAGGCATTTAGTAAGTTGTCTCATTAATATTATTTTTATTAGAGAAAATCAACCTCCAAGACTTGTTTATTTGGGTAGGTATACCAATTCCAAACCTGCCCTTGGTCGGGCTTGCTATTTAACCCTGTCTCCAGGGAAAATTCCAAGGGTAATTATCGGGCCCTAGGACACCTAGTAAACATGGGTACCCATGCCCACTGTTATAATTTAGTGGTGTTATTCAGTAATAATTCAGGAAAGATAAAGTGAAGAAAGTAAAATAAAAGGGATGAAAGTGAGAGAATTGAGAGTTATTAGTAGTATGATTTCTTTCATAAAAGTCTTGGATGTGTCAAACTAAAAGGGATTGGTGGTTGCCTTCCCCTACTTTAATTGTCGTAAGGTTTCCTCCACCACTAGGTAAATGGTGGAGGTTCACCTTTTATAATGCTCTCCTTTGGACATCCACCATTTACAAATGATTGTATTTAACCTTACTCAAGAAAAACCCAGTGAGAAAAAACCTAAGTAAAGAAATACAACTCTATAATGAAACTGTAACATGAAGATGGATGTGCTTCATACTGCCTTGTTAAAAACCTTCTTAGGAAAACCCAGTAGGACAAAACCTGATCAAGGAAAAAAGAGTACAGTGAACATATGTCCAATACAATAAACTTTTCTAAACACTCCCCCTAATTGATGTTCCTCTTAATCAATGCTCCCCTTCATAATGGTAGAATTAATTTAGTAACTTATTAAGTCACCACATATCAATGTTATACACTAACTTTTCAAATGTTGATGTCGGTAAGGCCTTTAGTGAATAAATTTGCAAGATTATCACTAGAGCATGTTTGTTTGACATCAATCTCTCGATTTTGCTGGAGTTCAAGAACTTTGGTGAAATATGCTTAGTTTTGTCTCCTTTGATATATGCCCCCCTAACTTGAGCAATACATGATGCATTATCTTCATTTATAATTGTGGCAGGGTCTGAGGTACATGGCAATTTGCATGTACTTTTAATATGATGGATGACAGATCTTAACCATATGCATTCTCGGCTGGCTTTGTGAAGCGCAAGAATCTCGGAGTGTTTGGAGGAAGTGGCAACCAATGTTTGTTTTGTAGAGCGCTATGATATTGCAGTATCATTATAAGTGAAAACATATCCCATATGTGAGTGGGCTTTGTGAGGATCAGAAAGGTACCTAACATCCGTGTAGTCAACTAATTTAGGATCATTATCAGACTTCCTTGGATAAAATAATCCCAAGTCTTTTGTTCCACTAAGGTAACGAAATACATGTTTGATCCCATTCCAATGTTGGCGAGTTAGTGCAGAGCTAAATCTTGCCAATAGATTCACTGCAAATGCTAAGTCTGGTCTTGTACATTGTGCCCAATATAATAATGCACCTATTGCATTTAGATACAATACATCAAGGCCAAGTATCTTTTCATCATCTTCTTTAGGACGAAATGGAATCCTTTTTAGGATCAAGAGACCAAACTACCAATGGGGTACTTACGGGGTGAGATTTATTCCATATTAAAATTGCTTAAGGATCTTTGTTGTATAATTTGATTGATGGAAAAATTCCATTTGAACAATATTCGATCTGCAGGCCGAGACAATACTTTGTGTCCCCTAGGTCCTTCATTTCAAATTCTCTTTTTAAGTACTTAGTAGCTGTTGTGACCTCTTCAGGAGTCCTTATTAGGTTCTTGTCATCGACATATATTGCCACAATTACAAATCCTGATTCTAACCTTTTTATAAAGACACACATACATACAGGATCATTAATGTATCCTTCCTTTATCAGATACTCATTGAAACGATTATACCACATTCATCCTAATTGTTTCAACCCATATAACGACCTTTGCAATTTAATTGAATGCATGTTCGTTTTATTTGCTTCTGGCACTTTGAATCCTTTAGGGATTTTCATATAAATATCAGTATCTAGTGTCCTATACAAATACGCAGTGACAGCATCCATGAGATGCATATCAAGTCCTTCTAGGACTGATAAACTAATCAAGCATCGAAATGTAATAGCATTCCATCACTGGTGAATATGTCTCATTAAAGTCAATTCCGGGTCTCTATACGAAACCTTAAGCCGCTAGTTTGGCCTTATACCTAGCAATCTCATTTTTCTCATTTCTTTTCCTTGTGAATACCCACTTATATCCTACTGGTTTCAAGTTCTCTGGTGTTTGGACTACAAGTCCAAATACATTACGTTTTGCTAGGGAGGTTAATTATGCTTGAATTGCCTCTTCCCATTTTGGCCAATCATGTCTCTTGTGACATTCATCAACAGAACGTGGCTCAAATTCATCATTCATAATTTCAGTGGCTGCTGCGTATGAAAATATGTTATTGACAATAGGTTGTTTCACGATTCCACATTTCTTTACTATGAGAATAGTTTATAGAAATTTCTTCCTTTCTATGTTCTTGCATTCCTTTAGGGATTTGTTCCTCTTCAAGGGCTTGTGTCCGTTCAGGGACTGTCAACTCTTCTATAGTTGGTTTAGAAGGTATGGAATCGTCAATTGTTCTAGTATTGTCAATATTGGCACCTATTTGGTTTTGTGTCTTTCGTTCCCTAGGAACAATATCCTTGGCTCTAATCGGCTTGCCATGCTTTTGGCATGTAACAGATGAATCTATCATTGTCCATATGGATTGTTCATTGGTAACATCAATCCTTGTTGGTGTATTAACAACAAAAATGTATGATCTCATTATTTTTGCTGTATCTATAAATGCATCAAGCATTTGCTTGGCAAAATTTTGCAAATGAGTTATTCTTTGCACTTCAATTTTAGATTGAGCTGTGCGAGGATCTAAATGAGACATAGAATTTAGTTTCCAAGAAATTTCAGGTCTTACTTCAGGAGGCTTTACCTTTCCCCCTAAAAGGGGAGATATTGTTTCATCAAAATGGCAATCCACAAAACGTTCGGTAAATAGATCATCCGTTAGGGGCTCAAGATATCTAATGATGGATGGTGAGTCATAGCCAACATATATTCCCAAACGACATTGGGGTCCCATTTTGGTGCATTGAGGGGGTGCAATTGGAACTTGCACATGACAACCGAAAGTTCTTAAATGGGATATATTAGGCTGGTGTCCAAATACAAGTTGTATTGGAGAATATTGATGATATGTAGTAAATCTTAGGCGAATTAACGTCACAGCATGTAAAACAAAATGAGCCCAGGCAAAAGTCGGTAATTGTGTACGTAGTAGCAAAGTTCTTGCAATTAATTGGATACGTTTTTATAAATGACTCTGCCATACCATTATGGGTATGTACATGTGGTACTGGGTGCTCAACATCAATTCCCATTGTTGTACAATAGTCATCAAATACCTTTGAGGTAGCTCACCAGCATTGTCCAAACGTATTGCTTTAATTGGGTAATCTGGAAAGTGTGCATGTAATATGATAATTTGTGCTAGCAATCTAGCAAAGGCAGCGTTACGGGTTGATAGTAGACAAACATGTGACCATCGTGCCGATGCATTAATCAGTATCATAAAGTAGCGAAAAGGTCCACTTGGTGGATGAATAGGTCCACATATGTCCCCATGAATTCTTTGTAAAAATGATTGGGGTTCTAGACCAACTTTAGTGATGGATGACTTAAATGCCAATTTGCCTTGTGAGCAAGCAATACAAGCACTCTCATTAGATGATAGAATCTTCATGTTCTTTAATGGCTGCCCATGTGAATTTTCTATGATTCTACGCATCATAGTGGATCCTGGGTAACCAAGACGATCGTTCCAAATCTTAAAAAGTTCAGGATTAGTGAACTTCTAGTTCATAACTGCATAGACTTCAACATTCTTAAGGAATGTGTAATATAACCCTGATGATAAAGTAGGGAGTTTCTCCAGTACATGCTTCTGGCATGAAATATTAGCAATGATGCATAAAAACTCTCCATCCTTTTCACTTAAAGTTTCAATGTGGTATCCATTGAGTCGTATATCTTTGAAGCTAAGCAAATTTCTTCTGGATTTGCTAAAATATAAAGCATCATGTATATTTAATTTAGTTTCGCTTTGTAACAAGAGTGTTGCTCTTCCAGAGCCCTCAATTATGTTTATAGACCATTTATGGTATTTACACTGATATATAATATATTTTATCATGTATACTTAATTTAGTTCCGCTTGGTAACAAGAGTGTTGCTCTTCTGAGCCCTCCATTATGTTTATAGACCCTGATATGGTATTTACTTTAGCTTTAGTAAATTTCAAATCTGAAAAATATTTTCTATCTCGAAGGATGATGTGCGTCGTTGCACTATCTACTATACAAATGTCTTCCATCACTACTAGATATCGATGTTTCATTCTTTAAGTTCATCCCTAGAGAATTTTTTTTTTTTTTTTTACACTAGTGAGGATGTTTACATAACTTAAGGAGGTATAAACAAGACAAAAATATTCATCAAAAGTTCATAGCTCAAAAACATGACAAAAGGTACATAAATCTTGGAAATCAAAGGCATTTTCATAACTACTCTAATATTCCATATTGGCATCTCCAAGGAAATCTGAGACATTCAGGCCAGTCGGATCAAAATTATCAATATGATTTGACTCAAGGGCATCACTAAGATTTGTCTCTATCTTTTTGTTCTTAATCGATGCTTGATACAATTCCACCAAGTGCTTGGGCGTATGGCAGGTACGTGACCAATGGCCCTTTCCTCCACATATATAGCACCTGTTTTCATAATCCTTATTTTGTGAGTGGTTTCTTTCATTTTTTTGATTAATTTTGCTAAAGTTGTGACCAAAATTTCTTATTATGACCACCTCTGGGTCGATAATTGTTTCGCCCAGACCTCGACCTGGACCTCGCCCATGCCCACGATTATTATTGCTAGTCATTGCATTCTCTTCAGGGAACATTTGGGAACTGGTGGGGCGAGTCTGGTGGTTTCTTAGCAACAATTCATTATTTTGCGCATCTACAAGAAAACAAGAAATCAATTCAGAATGTTTCTTAAAGTTACGCTCCCTATATTGCTATTGCAAGAGCATATTGGAGGGGCGGAAAGTGGAGAATGTTTTTTCCAACATATTTTCTTCAGTTAGTTTGTCTCCACATAATCTTAATTTAGAGACAATCCCAAATAAAGCAGAATTATATTCATAGATAGATTTATAGTCCTATAGACGTAAATGAGTCCAGTCATATTGACCCATTAGGAGTATTACTAATTTGCTATGTTCAAATCTCTCCTTCAAATTAGTCCACAATTAGAGTGGATCTTTTATATCCTTATACTCAGCCCGTAGCCCTTCTTGGATATGATGCTGAAGGAAAATGATAGCCTTTGATTTTTCTTGCAGGGCCTTATATTAGAACTTCACAAGGCTCGACATTTCTGAGAACTATTCATTAATAAGAGTAATGTAATTAGTTTCGCATCTTCTGGATGTATTTCATGGGATGCATTCAGGCATCCAAAACTAACAAATGAAATATAAGATGTGCTAATTGTAAAGAATCGATAAATAAAATGACAATTATAAATAGATCTGTCCATGAAGGCAGTATTCGGCAATAGTAAATAGGTCCGACCATAGAGGCAGGGTTTGACAATAATAAATAGATCCGACCATAAAGGCGGAATTTAGCAGTAATAAGTATATCCGACTATGAGAGGCAGAATTTAACAATAATAAATAAATCCGACTATAGAGGCATAATTTAACAATAATAAATAAATTCGACCATAGAGGCAAAATTTAATAATAATGAATAAATCCAACCATAAAGGCGGAAATAGAGATTAAAGAACACATGTGGGATTGAAAATATGCGGAATTTAATGATAATAAATAAATCTAGCCATAAAGGCGGAAACAGAGATTAAATAACATTTGTAGGGTTGAAAATACGTACTTTCAGTAGATGTGCACTGTTACACTTATTAAGCTCTTCGTGCTAATAACGTGTTATAATTTAGTGGTGCTATTCAGTAATAATTCAGGAAAGATAAAGTGAAGGGATGAAAGTGAGAGAATTGAGAGTTGCGAGTACTATGATTTCGTTCGTAAAAGTCTTGGATGTGTCAAAATGAAAGGGATTTGAAAAAGAAAGAGGGGGAGGGGGATGGGAATTTTGTATATCCCACCCCCCACTTTACCCCCACTTTAACCGCCATAAGATTTCCTTCCACCACTAGGTAAATGGTGGAGGTTCACCTTTTATAATACCTGCTACGTAATTTTCTCATCCCTAACGCCTTTCTTTGGTTGGTCATTTGAGTTTGATTCTTGAGGTTAGGAATTAGGGTAGAGGGTTCAAAAATGCTTTTTGCAATATCTCATCCCTATCCTTTAAAGAAAAAAAAAATTCACTAGTAAGAAAAATGTTCATATTCTGTTAAAGATTTTGTCATAACATGGACTTTTTATTTCTGGGCGTTAATGTAAATTCATAAAATGGAATGTGAAATTCACAAAAGAATAAATAATAAATTGTAGCATAAAATGCATATTTTCTATTTGTTATCCTTATTAATACACATCTAATATTGTATTTGTATATATATTTATTTTATAGCTAAATTGCTAAAGCCCGTTGCTAATATATAGTTAAACACTTGATAAACTCTAATAAATAAATTAGACACAAGTTTATTAGTGTTTTTAATGTTATTAAAAACGTTTTTACATAGTTAATTTTTGTAACATAAATGAAAATCACAGTCCTCCTCCTACATAAGATTCATGTACTATGTTAAATGAGGGGCAGGTAAATGAAACGGTTTTCCACAATAGATGAATTCTGGCTTCTCTACTATATTACTTTAAGCCTTGCAGTTTGTTTATCCATTAAATTACATGAAACACAAGCGCGAACACAAATGCAGAAAAATAAAAAGATGCCAAAGAGTGTTCTTGGCTTTTACCCTTGCCACTTTGTCTTCTTCCAAATATAATTGATTTGATAATCAAGTCAATTTACAAGAAGAAATAATTTATGCTAATTGATTAGTTTCCAGTCCATCTTCCAGCCTCAGCAAATGATGCCACCTTAGCTTTATTGATAATTGATGTTTTTAGTAGCCAAGCACACAAAATAATCCCAATAAAACAAGCCACAGCAGCCCCCCAAATAACTGCTACTTTCACTCTAAAACTACCATCACCGCCACCATCTTCATTACTCTCCCAAATCCTAACACCCCCTGCACCTTAATCATTGCCAACTAACCACCCACCACCATTGATATTAAAGAAGAACTTGTAATTCTCATTCTGCACAATGCACTGTCTAGAAACCACAGTGCCTCCTTCTCTGCTACCACAATGCTCATAAAGCTTTTTAACGCCTTTCCCACAAATTTCAGAGTCTTCAGGTGGCACCTCGTGGACACACTCAGCGAGACCATAATAAACTTCAGTTGAATTCCCAGATGGGGCCTCGACCTTCCCAGTTGAAAACCTGAGGGGGACGGCCCTTTTGATATCAGCTCTAAGTCTCAAGATAAGAGTCTCAACAGCCGGCTCCATGACTTTGGTTTGGTTATGGCAAGACCAATAATTGATCGTGTCAAGATTTGCGTATTGAGAAGAGAAGTAGTGAAGGTAGCAACCTATCAAGCCAAGCTGTTACGGCGGTGGCATTTGGGCAGTGAATGGGAATGGTTTCTTTGGCCATTTGGGCACAGAGTGCATGTTGTCGGGATCAAATTAGGGAAGCACTGCATGACAACAAAGGGCCGGTCCAACCCAATATTAGTGGTTGAGGTGATGAACCGGGTTTCTGTTAATTGAAGGGGTGAGATAATCAATGAGGATTTGATGGAGTTGTGAAAGAGAGCATTTTTAGAGGGTGGGGTGCAATTAAGAGACAATACAGACGGGGTTGGAGAAGAATTAGAGAAAGATAAAAGAGATAAAATGAAGAGGGGTAGAGAATAATGAAGAAAGACCTTAAAGCTTTTTGTGTGTCTTGGAGACTCTTATGTTCTTGAACGCTAAGTTGCTATTTACCAGTGCTTGTTTATGTATTTTTTTGTTGGTTGTGGGCGTGTGGCAGCCAAGTGAGCAGGACTATTAACTTGACTTGAAGTTGAAGCTCAGTTCGAGAAACGTATACCGTACACGTGGTTCTGTATCATGGGCCTTCAGAGCGATGTTTGGACTACAAATTGTTACCCGTTGGTTGTACTACGCTCCTAATGAAATTTAAATTTATGGCCCATAACAATTATGAAACTTACTTGAATTTTTGATTGATTGCAGGAAATTGATTTGTTAACCTCCAATAAACTATAACTGTGTGTGTATTATTATTCAAGCCATAAATACTTGCTCGAAATGTGTTCTGTTGTTTCAAAATAATGGTTATAGTCTTTGAAATATCATATTATTGGGTCGGTTGTATTAATAAAAAAAAATAGAGAAAATCTATGATACGAATCATCCATAGCTTGACATCTGTTTTTTTAACTTTAAATTAATAAATGTGATACATTGTTGTGTGTGATTTTGTCGGAAGCTTGGAGATCTTAGAAGCTTGTGGAATTGTAGTTCGACTCAGAATCAGCGTAACCTAGCAGAAGCTCATTGTATTGACAAATCTTAACCGTTGTTTGACGGTTTAGAGGATAAGCATCAATCTCTGATATTTTGGAGAAGATAAGACTAGCATTGATTACAATGCTATCTCAACGCACAATCATAGAAATCACGGGATGGCATACCAAGTCTGATCACAATCCCGAATTTATCACTATTTCCTTTGTAAAAATCATGTATAAATAGCCCCAAAAACAATGCAAAAGTTGTTAGACTTTTATTATAGGCAAAAGGCATATTGTTGTACCCCTCTAAGCAATAATAATAACAGTGGATGTAGGTTGTAGTTATAGCCCGCTAAACCACTTTAAAAATCCTCTTGTCTTCTTTTGATTTTTTACATTCATAACTTATTTCATTAATCACGCACACATCTGCTCTGATTTTGTCAAGATTAATCAGATCTCTTTGGTTGTTGTAGATTTCTATAGCAATATTTTGGCACTAGAAGGAGGGCCACCGACAAACTCTCCTATTCCCAAAAAGAAAAGACAATTTTAGTGACAACTATTCACTTGAGATTCCCTTAAGGCTCGTAAAAGATCCAAGGCAATCACTGGAAACTAGGACAACATGGACACATCCCACTAGGAAGTGAATCAGAGTGCCATGACCACAACAGGTCACTGATAAGAGCTTGAAAATACATATTTTCTTAGTGATTTAATTGGATTATTTGTGGAAAAATGTGTTTTTATTGGGAAATTTGAGTTAATTATTTCATAAATACCTTTTATGGGATCACAAAGTGTATTTTGAGTATTTTTAGGTTAAAAACGATATTTGAATGAAGAAAAATGATGTCGATGGAATTTGTGACGAGTAGGAACAAACAGTGCAAGAATCGGAGTTGAAACGAGAAAGTTGTGACGCGTTGAAGATACGACGTAAAACTTGGAAATCCTTCAAGATGAGCATGCTTCGATATTTTGATCATAACTTGAGTTGTAGAAATCCGAATTCGATGATTCTTATGGCGTTGGAAAGCTTATTCGGAGAGATGCAAAGTTATGCTGATGGCTTCACCAAATTCTATAGATTCCAGACTCATGGGATAGAAAGAATGATTACCATAAGCACGACCGTTTCTTATCGTCGCAACAATGGATCACAGGCCTGTTTGGGTTATTGTATTCTCCTAGCCATGAATTTGAATGGTTTAAGGCATTTAATTGTTTCCTAATTAACCTCTAAACCCTAGCACTATAAGTAAGGGTCCCTTGTATTATTGGTAGTTGTTATTTTGATAAAGTCTTATGTGATTTAGGGGCAAATATAAATTTGATACCGTTTTCTATTTACAGAAAACTTGGATTAGGAGAAGAAGCTAACTACCATGTCTCTCCAAATTAGTTGATCGGTCAATAACATATCCTAGGGGGGTGGTAGAAGACGTCTTGATTAAGGTAGATAAATTGATTTTCCCAGTTGACTTTATAGTATTAGACATGGAGGAAGATCGGGAAATGCCTTTAATCCTAGAATGACCTTTTCTAGCAATGGGTAAAGCATTGATAGATGTTCATCAAGGGAAATTAATCTTAAGGGTAGAAGATGAGCAAGTAGAGTTTAATGTTTTTGATGCTAAGAAGTGTCCAATCCGACTTTGACACATGCTTTGAGATTAGTGTCCTTGATAACACAATGAATAAAAAATTAGAAGAAAACTACCCTATTTCACCCCTAGAGAATTGTTTAATCAACTCTAGGACTATGGAGGTTGACTTTGAGATGGTAGATGAACAACGATTAAAGCCCTATGTGAATGGTGAAATTAAGGATATGAGGCCTTAGGATTCTCCTAGATGATCCAGATTGAAGAAAATAAAAATTCAAGCTTACGACTTTAACCAAGCGCTTTTGGGAGGCAACCCAAGCTTTTTATTTTTATTTTTTTTTAATTTTTCTTTTAGTTGGTGATCGAATTGTCATGCGTATCCTGCACTTCACTATTGCAAAAGGGGGTAACTTTTATTTTCCCCTTTTTCCTTTTGTTTACATTTGTACATTGGGGACAATGTAGATTTTAGGTTGGGGGTAAGAGAAGTTTCTTCCCAAAGATTTCGAATTTATGGGATTTAAGAGATTTTTTTTTTTTTTTTTTTTTTTTTTTTGTGTTCTGTTTTGAATTTGTTAATTTTTATGTCTATGATAGGAATATGATTGCAATAACATGTAACAAGTAGAGGACATTAATTTTTGCCTTAACTACAGACGATTGTAAATGTTAATGACATTTATTTGAGACCCAGCAGTTTATGGATTGAAAGTGGTTATGTTTACTTACTTAGAGACGTTTTACGTGTGAAGATTTCATAGACATTTTTGCGATCTCAACAAACTCTAGAACTCATTTGATAACTACTTGAGGTGAAATCCTAGAGTTCACATCATTTAGGAAATGATTTAGGCTATTTTTGGACTGATTGAGCCTTTCAAGTCGACCCTTTTTATTATCATCACTAGTTAACCCTTTTAGCTTTTTTTTAAACCCAAATTAGCCTTTGGTTTTCTTTCTTTGAACTTAATTTTTACCTTACCCTGATTATGAACCTAAAACACAATCCTACCCGTTTTATCTTTAAGAGACTTAATTGTGATTCAAGCTTATTACGAGTGTTGGTGAGGAAGTGTAGTTTTGCCACAACCCAGGTTTATGCGAAGAAATTGGTTAGGGGTTGTGTGTGCGTTTTCTACTTTCTTCTTATTATTGTTGTTAGAAAAGAAAATCTGAAAAAAAAAAAAAAGAGATGAAAAATGATGAAAAAAAAGAGAAAGAAAAGAAAAGTCGACATTGAAAAGCATTGTGAAGATTTGAAATTATGCAAATGGGTTTATATTACTGTCGAAAAGAAAGAGCTCAATAAGGGTTGGGAAGCTACTGAGTGAAAAAGGGAAGTGTTTTTGTATGATAGTAATAAGAATGAATGAAGATTAAGTCTCTTAATTTGATTTTTGTTGAATTCCCTTTCTGTTCTTTCATGAACCCATACCCTGGCCTAACGTTACAACCTTTACAAAGACCTATTGATCCAAGTTAGTGTGAATTTCTACATTAGTGGAGAGTGGTTTGAAAACCGAGCCTATGGAGTTTGATTCCATGATTCACCTATAAGTCATAACTCGAATACTGAGACCAAAATTTTGTTCATGAATGTTATGCATAAAACCATCCGGGTTTGCAGATTAATGGTTTGTGGTTGTATGTTTGTTCTAGAGTCGAGAACGAAAATGGAATTGACGTTTGCATTGTCTGTGAGCTTAGGCGAATTTTAATTATTCTATTTGTTTTTGCGAATATGCGATTTTTTAGACAACTTTATGAATTGATCCAAGATTTTTTGTTAGTTTTTTTTTTTTTTTTTTGGAGTTTAGGTTAAGTTTAGTGTGGATATTTGTGGGTATCATCGCTGGAAACCCTCACAAGACTACAACTCGTCCAACTAGGGCTGTCTAGGGGTTTAAAGGCTTGTTGCATATGCTAAATGCAATCATGTCAATCTACAAAAGTGATTTAGGATAGTTTAGATATAGGTTTTAATTGGTTGTTTTATTTTCAAGCTTAGAGACTTGTTTTATTACTTAGTTTTCTAGGGACTAGCAAGAACCTGGTTGGGGGTTTGTGATAAGAGCTTGAAAATACATATTTTGTTAGTGATTTAATTGGATTATTTGTGGAAAAATGTGTTTTTATTGTGAAATTTGAGTTAATTATTTCATAAATGGGATCACGGGGTATATTTTGAGTATTTTCAGGTTAAAAATGATATTTGAATGAAGAAAAATGATGTCGATGGAATTTGTGACGAGTAGGAACAAACGGTGCAAGAATTGGAGTTGAAACGAGAAAGTTGTGACACATTGAAGATATGACGTAAAACCTGGAAATCCTTCAAGATGAGCATGCTTCGATGTTTTGATCATAACTTGAGCTGTAGAAATTAGAATTCGATGATTCTTATGGCGTTGGAAAGCTTATTCAGAGAGATACAAAGTTTGTGTTGATGACTTTGCAAAATTCTGAAGATTCCAGACTCATGGGACAGACAGAACGATCACCACAGCGACCGTTTCTTATCGCCGCAGCGATAGATCACAGGCCTGTTTGGGTTATTGTATTCTTCCTAGTCCGAATCTGAATCATTTAAGGCATTTAATTCTTTCCTAATTAACCTCCAAACCCTAGCACTATAAATAAGGGTCTTTAATTAGTTTTTAAGGAAATTAGAGGAGAAAGAGCTGCTACTATTTTGGAGGGGATCGAATTCCAACAGTTCTCATTCGCCAATTAGAGAAATTTTTCTATTTTTCTTTCTTGAACTGATGTTTGTTAATAAATTTTTTTTATTACTGCAATTATGAACTAAATCCCTTTTCTAAGGCTAAAGATGTAGCCCAATTTATGAATATGTGTTGAAGTTATTGTTGTTGATTTTAAATTGAGCATTAATTCTAAGTTTTATTATTGTGTGTAATGCTTTCAATTCTTAAGGGCCCGAGAGTTGAATGATTTTATGGGTTGGGTTGAGATCGAGAGATGAAACCTGATTAGTCTAAGGTAATAAAACCATAGATTAAGCGAACGCTAGAGATAGGTTACTGCGATCTATGAGGCTCTGGTAAATTTCATAGAACATAATGATCTCTTAGCTTCTAAATCCAACTTAGAGATATTTTGGGTTGTTGCTTAAGGTTTAATTTGCTAATTGTTTGGGAGAAAGTTAGTGGAATATTAGGGAGTTTGGCCTTTAGAATAAGCTTAATTAGGTTAGCAATAATTGTCAATGCATATGATTAGATTGGTGTGAAATTTGTGCTCTAGGTTTAATCTTATTGATCATTTTACCAAAGTATTAATACAATTCTGCTTTTGTTTAGTTTTTAGTTTGTTTTATTTTTCATTAAATTTATTCTTAAAATTTTGTTTCATAAAATAGCAATAAAATAAACTAGTTTGGTACTTGGTAGGTAGTTCTCTTGGGATTCGACACTCGTTTACTCGAGCTTTACTATTTGCGTGATTTCGTACACTTGCGAACAACCTGTCAGTCACAAAATAGTTAGGGGCAAGGACCTCCAACCAAAAAAATGTTCAACTGATGGATATGATATGGTTGTTGGTTGTACCAGTGGTGTAACCAAATGTGGCAGAATTGAGAAAAGAGTAGTAGACCAACTGATGCGTGTTTACTACAACATGCAAAAACTAGCAAGTGCATTAGTCGCTCAAGTAATAAAGTGATGGGTAGGATATCGTTCCCACGAGGACTGTAGCAAAGCACTAAGTTTCCTACGTTATCAAGTTGAAGAAATCGAATTCTTTGGATTGGTGGGAGCAATTTGTAATGAAAAAGAAAACAAAAATGAAATTAAACAGAGAATTAAATCTTAACTAAGAAAGCAAAATGAAACAAAGAATATCAATTCAAGAAAAACGGGTAGGGTTTTGACTTCGTTGGACTTCTATGGGTTAAACCTAAGCGTTATACTATTTTCACATTCATGCGCAATGGTTGTAAATCGGATTCACTAATATGTTAACATACCCTCTCGGGCTATGTTTTACTATTCATCCTTATTAACATTCCGCACCCAACAAATTGAAGGTTAATAATTCTAAATTCATTAAGCACAAGAATCCTAAATTGATTTCATTAATTCTTGAATCTATCTCTAGCATCCAATACTATAATGGTGATTACCCAAGAAGCCTAACATGAATTATTTCTCAATCTCATCATGTTCATCCCATACAGCATTCAAATTCAGAGTAACACACGACCAAAGCTTATTCACATGGAAATAACACAATCAAATACTTAACCCATTTGAAATCCAAACTACAATCAAAACCCTAACCCATAGAAGATTAGTTCATAGCTAGATTAACAATACAAAAACGAAACATAGAAATAAACAAGTTAAACATAATTATACTTAGATGAAAGATAAGAAATCTCCCCAAAAGATGAATCTTCTAGTCAAAATCTGAATCTTCCCTTCAACAATCCGAAATAAAACTCAAACTTACTCTAAGAAAAGTGTAAAAATGGCTAAACCTAAAAAGCTGAAGATCCCAACAAAAAGTTAAGTTTTTCTTTTATACTTAGTCCAAAAACCTAGCCAAAAACACGCACAACACGAAACTGTGCGTTTACAAAACTGAATAAGTTGACTGTCGATGCGGCGAAGAATGAAAAATTCCACTTGCTCGCTAACTTCGCGGCGAAGACAATTTCTTCGCCGGGCGTGCTCCTTCAAAAGTTCTGAAATTTACAGAACTGCCACTCTACTTGCCTCTTCGTTCGATTCTTCGATTTTCGGCTCTCTTCCTTGGAAACAAGCTTCATCGTGCGTTGTCCTGCTCCGGAACTCTCCTATCTTCTGAAATCCGCTCATTTCCGAGTCAAAACTATCCGATTTTGTCTTTATTCGCTCAAAAACTCCATTTTAACCTGAAACACGAAAAGTAAAGAATTAACCACCAATTCAGGTAAAAATGCACTAGAAAGTACCTGAAATCCGACAGAAAGATCAAATAAAAACTGTATAATTTACGGATTATCACCAACCTGAATCTTGACTAGCTGCATTTCACTGAGCCTACCCCCAATAGGCAGAATATGCCAATTGGCGACCAATCTAGTTTGTCAACGGCAAAGAGCGACCATCATCCTCGGTGAGAAAGGGCATATTCCACTCATGACCACGAAGCCCGAGAACGGGTTAATCCCAAAAGGCAACCAGGCAAGGAGCTTGTTGGGGAGAATGAGAATAATGGTTATTGGGGAGATTCTTGTCCTAAACAATGAAATGCCTAGTGCCTACGTGCTTGGACTCCAATCTGGTAATAACCAATGATCTGATTTTAACCAATGTCCTAGGCAGGAAGCCGAGGAGCACAACAACACATACTGTCCCAACTATCATGATTCCACCTCGCACATAAGATAGGATAGGCTCGCAAGCAACCGATCTTAGAACCCATCTACTTGAGGTGAGAATGAACATAGCTTGCATACAAAACCCTCAAGATAATGCAGAGTTATATCAAGTGCAAAGAATGCTCGATGATCTGAGAGCTTGCCAGAATAACTCTGTGGAAGGGATAGTAAGTTCTCCATTCTCAGAGGAGGTTCGTCAAACACCACTTCCCTAGAAATTTAGGGTGCCAGAGAATAATTTTGATGGGAAAGGAGATCCTATAGACCACCAAGACACTTTCAATGATCTGATGGAATTGCATTAGGTTTCTAACTTGGCAAAGTGTCATTGTTTCACGGTAACTTTAGTAGGAGACGCCAAGAGGTGGTACAAAAGACTCAAGGTGAACTCGCTCAAGTTGTGGCAACAGTTCTCCTTGTTGTATCTCCAGCAATTCCAAGTGAGGAGATAGTTCGCCATGCCTCTTAGCTACCTAAGCAATATTCGTCAAGAAAGAGACGAATCTTTGACTTCATATTTAATGAGGTTCTAGAACGAGTAGTCCAAAGTTGTGAGTTTGGCCAAATTAGAAGAATTGATTTGGACCTTATTAATCGCCGGAATAAGGTAACAAATAAAACTATGGAAAGATCTCCAAAGTGAAGATCATGTGAGTTTGGCCAAATTCTATCAAATGGCGGTAGTGAGTTGAGAGTTCACTGGCAGCCTTAGTTGATCGCTCCTCCAGAAAAGCCTCCGACAAGGGGCAAGAACACTCAACAAACTGAAGAAGAGGCCAAGATCGAGGTGACAAAGACTAGAATAGGTTGTATAAAAGGTAGCCAACAGATTTTTGCTAGGAAAAAGAGTATTTTCCTTGATTTACTGAGTATACTCCTTTGGTGGAGGATGTAGCTTGAATTTATGAGGTCTCTTGCTGTAACGACTCCATTCTTATAAAAACATGCATAGTAAAAGTACATGTAACAATAACATAAAAAGTTGGGCCCAAAATTTTTTTTTCTTTTATTAAACATATGTACTCTTTATACTAATATATACAAGATTTATAACATATGCAAAACTATCAAAATAGGGTGGACAGCGTAGCCATTTCTCTTCGTGTGCCGATGTCCATCTGACTGTGTCCTCATCTAGAACCTGCAAAACATAGGGAACAACTGGATGAGCACAAACAATGCTCAGTAAGTAAACCCATCTACTCAATTATCCCCATAACTCTCCCTCTAATTCTTTCCCTACCATTTACTGACTCTTCTCTTATGTAACTCTCTATTTCCTCTATCTCATAACTCTTTTATACTAGCTCTCTTTCTAGTAAGTCACGGTCCCCATCTGACCGGAGGCATGGCTGGGACTCGCTCCCACTCCCTGTGACTTCTACTCATTCTAGCTGATCGGACTTGGTTATGCATGGATTCGGAACCTTTGGCCATGTGAGTGCATAGAATCTCTCGGGTAAACTCGGGTATAGCCCTCATCCGCATGTACACTACGGGCTACACCACTTCTCTTTCTTTTGATGCTTTGGCCGCTTTCTTGATGCGGCGTACATGCGGGAATACTCTACCCGTACTCACAGGTTCCCCATTGCACAACCTATTCTATTCTCTTATTAAGCACTACTCTAGCTTTTACTCTATAGTGCTCATTCTCTCTTTCTCTCTACTCTTAGAGTAGTCTAAACTCAAAAGTCTCTACTCTTTCTCTACTCTCTTTTCTAATGCATAAGTAAAGCATAGTTAATGCACATCAATGACTCATACTCATTAATGCATTTATGAAAAGTACTATGACATGTAGCAACAATTAAGGCTTTCTACCCTTACTTATGATTCTCTTGAGCATTTCATCATACAACTCATGTGCATAAACAACTCTACTCTAACTCTAGCTTTTCTCTTTTCTTTAATCAACCAAATGGGAGAAAACTCCCTCATAAGCTCTAAATTTCCTGTCAAAAGAAAAACACTTCCATAAGCTTGCTCAAAACTCCCTCCAACTTCTATCAAACTTAACCCAACATCAAGCAAATAAAACACTTCTCATAACTCAATCATAACTACTAATCTCATTCAACAATTAAAAGAATACACATATGTACATAACTCTACTCAAAAGAGTTCTTAAATCTCAACTTAGGTTGAGTTTACTTACCTTATGAGAAATTTTCTTCTTTAACACTTCTCCTTTCCTTTGGGAGCTTGCTTTTCCTCTACAACTTAACCAACAATCACAACATGAGACTCTAATCAAAACATAATAAAACTCTTAACTTAAGCAAAAATCCTTACCTTAGGAAGCTTTAGATTAAAACCTTACTAAAAGTTACTCAAAAAGGCTCTTGGAAATCCTTACAAGATTGAAGGAAATTTGAGAGAATTTGGAAGAATGAAGGAGGCGGTGGAATGGGAAAATGAAGAGCTTTCAAAGACTAAACCCTTTTAAATATCTCTTAATAACTCATTCTTCCCATTTTGCCCTTGCTCTTTCATGGAAATTCCATCCATATCTTTTGATTCCTTACTAACACACCCCCATACTAACATATTCTCCTTGAAATTTCCTTACATTTTACTCCCCACTTTTCCCGCTAATTAGGGGTAGAATGGTCAAATTTCCCTTAGGGAAGAGAATATCTAAAACTTAACAAACATTTTGGTCGGATTGTCGTCACGGCGAGGAAGCTTCTGTGGCCGCGGCAAAAATGTCTAGAACATTTACCCGTGGATTCAACACGGCTTCGCCGCGGTGAAGATTCTTCTTCACCCCGACGAAGCTTGGCACACTAAACTTCTTCTATTTTCAACCAATTTCAGGGCAAGTATTCAACACAACACTCAAACAAAGGTCAACCAAACAATATTACCAAGAGACCAACTCAAATAAGAGCAAAAGAAGGAACAATAACTACGTACCTCAAGTGGGGCGTTACACTTGCGAGGCTAAAAGATTGCCAGAGAAAATGAGGGGGACACCAAACAGAAAGGATCAACATAAATATTGCATGTTCCACAAAGATATTAGCATAACACAAATGATTACCGAGCCTTGAAGGATGTAATCGTAGACCTAATAAGGAGAGGTCATCTAAAAGAGTTTGGGAAGGTAAACCAAGCTTGTGATAAGGAGAATGACCAAAATGATTAACACTAGCAGTCCCAGCCGTCTGACAATGTCATGGTAAGAATGATTTATTAGGGACCTAACATTGTAGGAAACTCTAGACATGCTTGCTAGCAATAAGCGCGAAAAGCCAGAACAAACTTGATTCCCCAAGTTATAAGTTTTGAAGTAAGGTTGCCAAAGCGACTCAAAGTAAAAAGTGAAGTGATTGGGCTTCACGAAAGAAAGAGGGTGACCTGGTACCTCACCCTAACTGTGATACGATCGTAATCATGACGAAGATTGGCAATAGCCGGGTGTTTCAAATAATGAATGGTTGACAATGGTAGTGCGGTCAATATTATCCATTTAGGGGCCTTTCGAGAAATGAAGTTCACCGAGCGAGATTTGAAGCCATGCTCGACACCACTGTAACTGTACCCATGATTCTTGGGGAAAAACCCCAGATAATGATAGTAGAAGCAACAACTTTGTATTTTGCCTTAGTAGAGGATCAAGATATGGGATTGCGACCAAGATAAACAACATAAGCACTAATAGATGAAAAACCTTGTTGCCAGCCCAATCAACATTGAAAAAGGCATGTGCGAAAAGTGGAGAATTACGGTAAAACTGAATGCCATCATTAGAGGAACTGCAAAGATAACGCATGAGGCATTTGACAAGAACCCAATGTTCGGTAGTTGGCTAATGCATGAATTGAGAAAGCTTGTTGATTGCAAAAGTTATATCTAGGCATGTGATTGCTAGATACTGTAAGCTCCCAACAATAGTTATATACTCTGTAGGATCTGAGAAAGTGGTACCAAATTTCAATGTAATACGAGGACAAGTAGGGAGGGGAGTGAGTACTAGCTTAGCGTTCATCATGTTTGTTCGAGCAAGAAGATCCATAATATAACATCTTTGAGATAGCAGGATACCATGGGAATTTTGAATAACTTCTACACCAAGAAAATAAGATAATTGTCCAAGATCCTTAAGAGAAAATTGGTGAGAAAGTAAATGCACAAACCGATGAACCAAATCATCATTATCACCAGTAACAATAATGTCATCAATATAAACCAGAAGATACATAATATGACATCCATTTTTTAAAAAACATATAGAGAGGTGTCAACATGAGAATCTTGAAATCCCAAAGTAATAAGAAATTTGCAAAGTTCATAGTACCATGCTCGTAGGGCTTGCTTATGTCCATAAATTGCTTTTGAAGCTTGAAAACATAAGTGGGATAGTCAAAATGAACAAAACTTGGAGGTGGGGACTTGTATAAATCTTTAAAGAGATGGCCTTGCAAGAACGCATTGTTAACATCAAGTTGTCGGAGAGACCATCCATGATTAATAACAAGGCTACAAACAAGACAAACTGTAGGGGCCTTGACCACAAGACTAAATGTGTCATGATAGTCAACTCCTAGACATTGATGAAAGCCTTTTGCAACTAAGCATGCTTTGTGCTTGTCAATAAAACCATTAGAATTGCGTTTAATGTGAAAAATCTACTTGCAACCAACTATATTAGGACTAGAAATAGAAGGTACAAGTTCCCATGGCCCATTTTGAACAAGAGCATCATATTCTTCAGACATGGCCTGACGCCATTTTAGATCTTTGAGTGCTTAAGTCACGCTAGTAGGTTCTACATCACAAGCTTGGTTGAGTTGAGTGGAAAGGTTAAGTTTCTGGATTGGTTTGTGGATATTGTTTTTGGCTCTAGTAATCATAGTGTGTATGGGTGGTGGTGGTGGTAGGGGTTTGGTTGAAGGCTTAGAGGTGGTTGGTGGAGTTTGAGATTCTTGCAACAATGGTGGTGATGTGGGTAATGGCAGTGTGGTGGTGGTAGAAGTCAACTGATCATTACACAAAGACTTCCCTTGAGGTGGAACTGTAGATGAGGTGGAAAATGGCATTGAAGGAGCAAGACCTATCGGTACTGTTATTACAGGAGGGATCCAATTGGAGATAATGTTAGGTAGTGGACAAGGAGATTGAGTGAAAAGAGTTTGAAAAGGAAAGACCAACTCAACAAACTTGACATGATGAGAGACAAACATTTTTGATGTAGAAAGATGATAGCATAAATAGACACTTTGAGTGAGAGAGTACCCAAAAGATATAGGGTTTGGACTGAGAGTTAGTTTTGTGAGTGGAGTAGGGACGAAGCCAAGGATAGCACAAACAACCAAAAATGTGAAGCTTCGAGTAGTTTGGGGTAAAACCAAAAATTGTTTCGTAGGGTGATTAAAAGTTTAACGTGGGAGTGGGCATACGATTAATTAAGTAAACCGCAGTGGCAAAAGCATGAGACCAAAAGTTTAAACATCATATTTTGACAATGTGATGTTGTCATCTTTTAGAATAGCCATTGTGTTTAGGTGTGTGGGGCGGAGTAGTAAGGTGAGAAATGCCATGAATTGCAAAGAATGAAGCAAGAGCCACGTATTCATCACCATTATCTGAACAAACTGTTTGAATTTCATTTTGAAAGTATTTTTCCATAATGGCTTTAAAACGTATAAAGACACCTTTAACTTCAGATGTATGCTTAAGGGGATAAAACCAGATATATTTACTAAAGTGATCAACAAATATGACGTAATGTTTAAAACCATCATGTGAAATAACAGGTGAGGTCCATACATCAGAGAAAATCATTTCAAAGGGTAGAGAAGAAATAAGAGATGAGGTGTAAAATGGTAATTTGTGACTTTTATTGCATTGACAAGCATTAAGGAGGACAAAAATCTAACTGATAATGAGAAACGATTTGTTTTAAAATGGGAAATGCAGAATGACCTAATCTATGATGCCACTCATATGAACTTGTTTTATTACTAGAAAAAGCGAATAATAGAGAGGAGAGTGGAGAAGAATTTGGCCATTCATGCACCCCATCCTTCGTTTGCCCTTGTGTAAAGATCTAGTGTGGGTTATAGGAAGACTTGAACCAATTGCCAATCATTATGATCAAAACCGTTGTATGGTACATGAAGAGATAAATTATTCATATCGGTAGTGACATGATGAGAAGCACTACTATCAAGTAGCCACTGTGGAGTGTAAGACACGGTGTTTGTAGCGAAGTGAGCTTAGGGTTGCCAGGGTGTTGGAGAGTTTTTTGATGTACTTGGATTGGTGGAGGACTAGGTTAGTATAAGGCGAAATGAGGGACATTTCTTAGAAATATGACCTTGTATTCCACAAATTTGGCAATAGCCAAGATAAGGGCGTAAAGGAGGTCAATTGCTTCGTGAGGGGTTTGGCCCAGAACAAGGAGATGCGGGGTAGCAGTCATTGTTTGAAGGCGATGAGAGCCAGCTCATACTATTGTTTCCTAGATTCTTTGGCGGACACCAGTTGAAGTTTTTGTTGCCTAAGTTGGTTGGAGGGTGCCAACCCATGTTGTTGTGACTTGCAGGATTTGTTGAGGTTGGAAAGTACAATGGTTCTTACTTCATTTCTTGAAGAGACACTTCAATATTTAAGAGTTTTTCATGTAGTTTATCAAAAGTGATTGAGGTGTCTCGAGCTTGAACAGTGTGCACAAGTTCTTTGTAATCATCACCAAGGCCATCAAGGATCTTCTATGTGAGATTATCCTTTTCAATTGGTGCTCCAAGAATGGCAAGCTCATCAGCTCATGATTTCATAATTTGCCAAAAAGTTAGTGATACTTTGTGAACCTTTAAAGAGTTTCTTGAGATGGCTCTTTACTTGCTTAATGCATCCTTGTGATGGCTTTGCATATGTGTTAGCGAGGATTGTCCAGGCTTCTTTGGTGGCTTTGGCATGAGCAATAAATGAGATAATAGTAGGAGAAATAGACCCAACAAGAGCATTGAGAATTAATTGATCTTGTTGAATCCATATTGTATGAGTTGGGTTTGGTACAAGGTGTCATTTTTTGTGATAGTAAGGGCAGGATATGGTTTTGATCCATCGATATAACCAAGGATGTCATATCCGATAAAAAGGGTGTGAAGCTGGAGGGTCCCATGGAACATACTTGTTGGTGTCGTTGCCTTTGAGTGGGGCTTCAGCAAAGATATTGATGGTGATTAACATGTTGTTTAGGTTATTGGTGTTTGCGGCCATTTTGGCAGTGGCTGGAGGTTACGAAAAGAAAGCCTGTTGCAAAGGAACTTTAATGAAACTTATTATTTTGGCTTCGGTATGGGAACCTCAACGATTCAGGAACTGGCTTGTAATGACTTCTTTCTAATAGTACATTTTATAACATATACTATGAAAACATACATAATTAGCATATGAAAATAGTTGGGCCCAAATTTTTCTTTACATACAAAATATAATTCTTTACATATATCAAAATAACAAGTACAAAAACTTAGCAACGGTGGACAGTAATGCCAATTCTCGTTCCGCTTGTCGACATCCTTCCGACCGCTGCTCACCTATTCTTTCAAAAACATGGAAAAAAAACGGGGTGAGCATAAAAATGCTTAGTAAGTAAATCCCTTAACTTTTCTTCTTCTTTGATTATTTCCTTACTTAATTCTCTTCTTCTTTCTTTCTCTGTTTCTAATTCTCACTGTTCTTTTCTTTCTTTCTTTCTAATTCTCCCTATTTCTTTCTTTCTTACTCTTCTTGCTACTCTTATATTCTTTCTAACCATAATAAAATTCATGGGAATAGGCATAAATGAAATGTATATGCAATAATGCATACAAATGCATTTTATTTCTTCGTTCTATTTCTTTTCTTTTCTTTTCTTCTCTATTCTTTTCTTTTGTCTTGCTTGCCCAAGCTTCTCTTTTCTTTGCTTGTTCAAGCTTTCTCATTCTTTCTTATTCTTTGCAATCAAACTCAATTGATGTATGGATTCAGAACCTTGGCCGTGTGAGTGAGTACAATCCTCATCTACATGCACTCTGACTGTACAAATTCTTCTTTCTTCTTAGGCCACTCAATTAAGGTGACGTGCATGTAGGAATTCTTTTTGGTACAACCCTCATCCACATACACTCTTACGGGTCGTACAATTCTTCTTCTTCTTATGCCACTGAATTAAGGTGACGTGTATGTGGGAATTTCTTCTTAACACTCACGATTCCCCATCACACCAACCTATTCTTTTCTCTTCTTTAACTCTTTTTCTTTCTTTAATTTTTTAATGCTTATTCTTTCTTTCTCTTTATTCTTAGAATATTTTATTCTTTCTTTCTTTATTCTTTATTCTTTATGCTTTCTTAAGTTTCTACACATACACAATTATATGCATATGGATGGCTCATGCTTAAAATTTCTTATTTAAATGCACTTATGAAATGCACATACGCAATGTTGCAAAAAATTAATGTTTCTACTCAACTCATACTTCTCTTAGGCATTTCATCAAACAATACTTGTGCATAAACAAACCCTAATGTAATTATCATTCTATTTGTTTCTTAAACCATCCAAATTGAGAGAAAAACTCTCTTTTAACATCACCATACCTACACGGCAAAAACACTCCCAAAAGTTTCTCCAATTCTTCCAATTTCAACCCATCATCAAACCATCACATACACTCCTCATATTCAAAATATATCCAACAACAAGCATAAATAATCATCCATCTCATCTCAATTTCTCAATAATCATAACATATGCATATTTAAAAGAAATCTCTACTCACTTGATTTTTTAAAATTTAACTTGAGTTGGATTTTGAGTGGAATTTACTTACCTTATGTTTGAGTAGTCTCTCCTAAGCTCTCTACTCTTGTTGGATTCAAATATTCTCTTAACCCTATACATAAACTTCATAAGAACTCAACTTTTACATAAATAAATCATAGATAAAGAGCATGAATTCTTACCTTTTGAAGCCTAAAATCAAAACCCTACGAAAAATGACTCAAAAGCCCGCAAAATCCTTGGAGGATTGAATGAAAATTTGAGAGAAAATGGGGGAGGAGTGTGGCGGTGGAATGAAGAAAATAAGGGTTTCAAACCCTTAACACTTTAGTTTATAAACACACTTTTCCAATTTGCCCTTACTCTTTCTTGGAAATTCTATCTATGTCCCTTAGTCAATTACCATAATGCCCTCATTTTTAATGCATTCTCTATGAAATTCTATCTCTTTTCACTCCCCACTTTTTTAACTAATTTTGAGTGAAAAGACCATTTTACTCTTAATGCAAGTTTTAAGGCATTTTCTTTATATTCTCTTCACTTTAACAAAAATTAACTAAGGGCCATAAAAATATAAATTAAATCATGTACCTCCATGCTGGGCATTACATGGCTCGTTTTATAGGAATTGCAAGAAGTAGATAGAGGGAGCTGCCAAAACCTAGAGCAAATGGCTGAAAACTAAAAAAAAAAAAAAAATGCAAGAACTAGACTAGATTGCTTAATACCATATAAGAAGTGAGTAGAGGACAAAGATTGTTGGTGCTTGCCTTTGCATTCAACATCAAAGGTATTTATACATGTGTAATAGATATGAGATTAGGAATTCAAAAAGCAAATATAAATTCAAAACAATGATCAAATAAAATTCAAATAAAGATTCTCTTGACTATTTCTTCTCTAATAAGTTGGTACCCCAATTGTATTGTAGATTTTCTCTAATAGAATATCATTGATAAAGGAAGATTGATGAAACAAATATTAGGTTTAGAAGTTTTGAATAACATGGAGGTTATGAATATAGAAGTCAATGTATTATAATTTACATAATAGGTAGGGTTTACCCAATATGGCAAAACAAAGGAGATTTCTTTTTTTAGATTAAGAGAATTTTTTACTTACCCAAAAAATATTAAAAACTAATACCCACCCACCCAACCACACCCCTGTTAGGAAACGACCCGGTTGCGCAGCGGAAAACAAAAATTTACAACCACGGATCGTTCCTTAGAACCCAAAATCAAGGCACAGATTTTACAGTTTATGCATAATAAGAATCTGCAGAAAAATAAATCCAAAAGTTTGAGAAACCATACCCACGTTGGAGGCTCCACCAATGTTGTCTCTGAATGTGTTTGCTACCGATCCAAGTGTAGGATCGAACCGTAGAGGTCCACACGAAGACAATCAACAAGAACCAATGAGGGATTTGCTAGATCCTCCTTGGCCTTAAGAAATCAAGAAGAAAATCAGTATTTGATTTTTCAATCAAAAGATGAAAGTGGCGTGGGAGTGAGTGTAAAAGGGGCTGCTGTGTGTGTTTGTTTTCAAAGGCAAAAACAATTAATTAATAAAACAACAAACACTATTCCTTTTATAGGCAAACCAAGTTGCCCTATTCCCACATGGAATGGGCTTGGGCTCCAACCCAAACACCCCATATTGCCAAACACTCCCAAATTAGATATTTTATTTATTTCATCATTATTTCAATTAAAATCAATTAATATATATTTAATATATATATTAACATTTAACAATAATGATAATTTATTTGAATATGTGCGAACGCACATTCAACCGTAATTTCACTTATTTAATTTTTAACAAATTAAATAAAAAGGCTACGACCTCAAAGCAAATTTAATTGCCATTTGTGAAATTACCAAAATACCTTTTCGCCTAAAAAAGACAGAAAACGCCCTTCTTTCTTCTTGGCTCTTAAATTATCTTCTATGTGTGACCCATAGGCTCCTCATCATACCGGTAGTGTATAGTATCGCGATTAACACCAATTAATCGTCTCACTAATACACGCAGACCAAGATTGGCCCCCTAACAAGGCATCATGGCCACCCGATAGATTCGGATTCAAAGTAGCACTACGTCAGCGATATGGTTACCGTGACAATACGATCCTTTCATCATACGTTATCTCGGCGAGGACGAAGGCATAGAAATAGTGTCAACCTTCGGTTACTCGATATTATATATTCGTTTACGGACCAATGACCCGTATTATAATCTGGATAGAGCAACAACTCAATCCCACTTTGTGGCGCTTTGGGTGTCATTGCCATATCTTGAATTGCGCCGTGAGATAACTTCTCCCATACCCGGGAGTGATGAATCCTTTGTCAATCCACCATAGTCTTGATACACTCCTTGATATAGCCAATCACCACCGTGCTTGACACTCTGAATAGAAGCTGCGTTAGGCTAGTGTCAAAGCGTACCAATCGGTGCACAAGACACTCGGTGATCTCAAGTCTAAGGATCACATGCACCACCATTCGTTAGAGGATTTGTTCCATAGACACGGGGTTACCATCCATATGGAATCCTCTGGTGGGAGGGTCGATCCGGTGAACTTGTGCGGTATATCCGCCTACAACAAGTACCCATGTGTTGCACCAGGTTGTCACCAAACAACCTTGACAAGTGAGACAGCCACCGCCTTTCGGACAGGTCGTTCAACACTATGATAGCCTTACCGTATTATCGTGCCCTTACTTCAGAATAATACTAGGGCTACGGACGTTTCTAGAATGGCCACCATATGTGCTCATAGGGTTCTCACTATCAAGATTTGAAACACTTGATACCCTCATCACGGTTCTACCATTCTAAGGACATATATCAATACTTATTGCAATAATAATGATTTACGCGATATAGAATAAATGCCTTTTATTATTGATTAATGAACATTATTACAAAGAGTCAATTCCACAATAATTGATTGGCTCTAGGGCATCTACTCTAACAATCTCCCACTTGCACTATAGCCAATCATTCATGTATTCAATACCAAATGATTTCAAGTGCCTTTCATGCTTCTGCCGCGACAGGGGCTTTGTCAGTGGATCTGTGAGATTGTCGTCAGTATGCACTTTACTAATCTACACGTCTTTCCTCTCAACTATCTCTCTGATGAGATGGAATCGTCTGAGTATGTGTCTAGACTTCTGATCAGACCGTGGTTCCCTAGCTTGAGCAATTGCTCCATTGTTGTCACAATAGATGTCTATAGGATCAACAATCGTAGGAACCACACCAAGTTCAATGACGAACTTCTTAATCCAGAGTGCCTCCTTGGCCGCATCTGACAATGCAATATACTCAGCCTCCATTGTAGAGTCCGCTACAGTGCTTTGCTTGGAGCTCTTCCAGCCCACTGCACCGCCATTGAGACAAAATACAAACCACGATTGCGATCGATAATCGTCTTTGTCCGTTTGGAAACTAGCATCTTGTATCCTCTTATAGTGAGCTCATCTTCCCCTCCATAAACCAGAACATATCCTTAGTCCTCTTCAAGTACTTAAGAATATTCTTGACAGCCATCTAGTGACGCTCACCTGGATCCGATTGATATCTACTACAAGTGCTCAAAGCACATGAGACATCAATCCGAGTACATAGCATGGCATACATGATGGATCCAATTGCTGATGCATATGGGATCCTCTTCATCTTATCTCTCTCATCTTGTGTTTTAGGACACAATTCCTTAGAGAGATAAACACCATGTGACATTGGAAGAAATCCTTTCTTGGATTCTTCCTTACTGAATCGTTTCAGTACTTTGTCAATATATGCACTCTGACTTAGGCCAAGCAACCTACGCGATCTATCACGATAGATCTTTATACCAAGGATGTAGGCTGCTTCTCATAAGTCTTTCATGGAGAAGCACTTGGATAACCAAGTCTTTACCGACTGCAAGTTCGGTATATCATTCCCGATCAAGTATGTCATCGACATACAGACTAGGAATGCTATGCGCTCCCACTCACTTTTTTGTAAACACAGGGCTCATCTTCGTTTTTGATAAAACCGAATTCTTTTACGGCCTCATCAAAACGAATGTTCCAGCTCCTTGAAGCTTGCTTGAGTCCATAAATGGATCTCTGCAACTTGCATACCTTATTAGTTTGACTATCAAGAACGAAACCATCAGGTTGTGTCATATACACATCCTCCTCAAGGTTTCCGTTTGGGAAAGCAGTTTTGACATCCATTTGCCAAATCTCATAGTCATGATATGCAAGAATTGCAAGCATAATCCGGATGGATTTAATCATGGCAACCGGCGAAAAGGTTTCTTCATAGTCAATGCCATGAATTTGTTTGAAACCTTTGGCAACCAGCCGTGCTTTATAAGTATGCATGTTGCCATCCATGTCAGTCTTCTTCTTGAAGACCCATTTACACCCTATGGGTTTTACCCCTTCAGGTGGTTCCACCAAATACCACACTTGGTTCTGGTACATGGAGTCCATCTCAGATTTCATGGCTTCAAGCCATTTAACGGAATCTGGATCCGATATAGCGCCTTCGTAGGTTCTGGGTTCATCGTCTTGATAGACTAGTACGTCACCATGTTGAGTCATGAGATAACCGTATCTCTCGGGCTCATGGCGTACTCTCCCAGATCTACGTAGCTCATGTGCTACCTGAGGTGGTTCACTTTGATCCACAATTTGTGGAGTAACCTCCTCATGATGCTCAACCACTTCCTGTGGTACATCATCCCGTCCTTCGTCTAGTATATCTTGTGGTTCCAAAACTTCATCGAGTTCTACTTTTCTCCCACTAGTACTTCTTAGAAAATGTTCCTTTTCTAGGAAGACACCAGATCAAGCAACAAAGATTTTGCGCTCTTCTGGGTGGTAGAAATGGTATCCTTTGGTCTCCTTTGGATACCCCACAAATATACATTTACAGGATTTGGGCCCACTTGTTGAAGTCAATTTCTTAACATAAGCTTCGCAACCCCAAATCCTTAGATAAGACAAGTTGGGCTTTTGCCCACTCCATAGCTCATATGGAGTCTTATCTACGAACTTTGACGGCACACGCTTTAAAACGTGAGTCGCGATCTCTAGGGCATAACCCCGAGGCGATGCGGGTAAATCACTAAAACTCATCATGGACCTAACCATGTCAAGTAAGGTCCTATTCCTCCTTTCTGACACTCCATTGTGTTGGGGTGTATAAGGAGGGGTGAGTTGTGATATTATCCCACATTCCTTCAGGTACTCAGAAAACCCCGAGCTTAAGTATTCACCTCCTCGATCCGACCGAAGAGCTTTAATATTTTTGCCCAACATATTTTGTACTTCATTCCTGAATTCCTTGAATTTATCAAAGGCTTCAGATTTATGTCTCATAAGGTAAACATAACCATATCTACTGAGATCATCAGTAAATGTGATGAAGTACGAATATCCACTTCTGGCTTCAACTGTTAATGGACCACATACATCACTATGGATGATGCCTAACAATTCGTAGCCCTTTCACTTTGTCTGTGAAAGGAGACTTGGTCATCTTGCCTAAAAGGCATGACTCGCATACCTCAAATGACTGGAAGTCAAAAGGGGCCAAAACTCCATCCCTTTGAAGTTTTGCAATGCGAGTCATATTAACATGACACAATCTACAATGCCAGAGATATGTTTGGTTTTGATCGCTATGTTTAGCTTTCTTGGTTTCAATATTGAGAATATCTTTATTGTTTAAATCAAGAACATATAATCCATTATATAACCTTGCAATTCCAAATAGAATACCATTCAAACTAAAGGACAACAATCCATTAGATATCTCAAAATGATACCCCATATTATCCAAAACGGATACTGAAATAATATTTCTAGAAATAGAAGGTACGTGATAACAGTTATGTAGTTCCAACAATAAGCCAGTAGGCAAAGATAAACAATAAGTCCCTACGGCTAATGCAGCCACATGTGCTCCATTTCCAACTCGTAGGTCCACCTCTCCCTTGGCGAGCACTCTACTCTGCCTTAGTCCCTACACATCAGTACAAATGTGAGTACCACATCCTGTGTCTATGACCCAAGATGTTGAGGGAGAGAAGTTAATCTCAATCATGTAAGTACCTGAAGTCGTAGCCTCAGACTTCTTCTTACTTGCGAGGAAAGCCTTGCAGTGTTTCCTCCAGTGGCCAGGCTTGCCACAAAAGAAGCAGACTACCTTGCCCTTTCCTATGCCACTCTCAGGCCCAAGAGCAACTTGTCCTTTGGGCTTGGGCTTGGGAGGGTTTGGCCTTGGCCTTACCCTTGCTGTTACCCTCTTTCTTTCTTGGCAAGCAACCAGTAAAACAGGCTTGGACTTTTTCAAGTCCTGCTCTGTAGTCCTTAGCATGTTTAGAAGTTCTGACAGGGTTTTCTCCATCGTGTTCATATTGAAATTCATTATGAACGGAGCATAAGAGTCAGGCAAGGATTGCAGAATTAAATCCATTTGTAATTCTGCATCCAAGCCACATCCCAAAGTCTCAAGCCTCTCAATGTGCTCGATCATCTTGAGCACATGAGGACCAACTTGGGCACCCTCAGTCAGACGACTCCCAAACAGTGCTTTCGACACCTTGTACCTCTCATGTCGAGCATTTGTTTCGTAAAGCTCCTTGAAGTGTAGAATTATGGAAGAAGCATCCATATTCTCATGCTGCTTTTGTAGCATAGGTGTCATCGATGCTAACATCAAGCATTGTACGCTATCAGCATCATCAAGGAAATTTTGATAAGTTTCCTTAACTTCCTGAGTGGCATCAGGATCAGGCTCAGCCATGTATGGCTTTTCAAGGATATACAATTTCTTTTCTGACTTAAGTATAATCCGAAGATTACGATACGATCGAGAAATTGGATCCATCCAACTGTTTTCTTTTTCGATTATCGGTCGCAGTTCATAATGCTCATTTTGGTGAATCTACAATTGCGAAAAGATAAAGTTATTATAAAGTTCATTATTATTTAATATGGTCTTTTATTAAACGATGCTCCCATTATTTTACTCAAGCCAATAGCCCTCACTATTAACTCGGGAAAGCCCGTCGGCTTTCCTAGTGGACCGAGATCCCATCTTGCCCATTTCAAACCTTTGCTTTGGCGAACAAGCCAAAATGGGTTGATTAGGTTGGCCAACAAACTTAATCCACACCAATTGATAGCTCCCACTATCAACCTCAAATGTGAAAAAGCCAACAAGCCAATCACACAATTCAATGGCTCCAACCATTGTCCTCAAGTGTGATTCTCAGTATCAGGAGAGTGGACACTACATGTCACCATGTACACATAATATGTGTACTGCTCTACTATGCCTATGACTCGTTTATCAACCTTCGCTTTGGCGAACAAGCAAAACCATCATTTTAAGTCGACCCATCACCATTAAGGAAAACTCCAATGAATTTTAACCTCCCACTGGTAGAAGTGTACCCTTCGCTTTGGCGAACAAGGTTTCGACGAACAGTGGTTTGATTAAAACCATGGTGATGGAAGGCATTCGTGACTTAATATACTTATTTGAGGGGTTTGTTATTTAATGTCTCATCAGATTATTATCTTTGTTAGAATGACATTGTTTGGCATGTTATTCAACATTCAACCTTAGCATGCATTCTAAACAAAATATATTAAACGTGCTGGTACATGGCCTAACAAAAAATCGATCTCCTCGAGCCTAGAGGGATCGGTGGGTCACCTAGGGATCTTGTAACAAATATCTTGAGTCTTCAAGTATGGTTGCCTCGTCCTTCGCTCCGTCTCCAGGTACATTACATAAACATCATTCTAAATTTACAATAAAATTAATATTAAACTAATTTTACATCAACAAATTTAGAAACCTCGATTTACATTCGAGGGGAATGAGATGAGAAAAGAATGTACATTAAGAAGAAGATAGAAGGCAGGACACGCAGGCCCTATTTAAAATATTACATCCATACATACCCAAAATAATTTAAAACATTCACCCTTAGGTCTAAGGCTCATGTACCGCGCACCATGCAATATACAAACAAGTACAAAGTATACATTTCAAAAACAATCAATTTTTGAATTGGGTGGGTTAATTAATTAATTACCCTCTTAAATGTGCAGAATGTGCATTGGCTTTATAGGTTATTAAAACTGAAGATTAGTCCCTTTCAGAAAAATACAGAATGGGAAAACTACAACCTTCGGCGCGGCGAGGATTTACAGTATGCACTTCCCTGCTGCATACTTCGCCGCGGCGAAGGTTTTATCTTCGCCGCGGCGAGGATTTAAATTAGGTCTAGCCGCCACAGACTTCGCCGCGGCAAAGGTTTTATCTTCGCCGCGGCGAAACCCGAAATCCCCGAAATCCCCAATTAAATGCAGTTCGCGTTTTTGCGGTTTTTGTGTATAAACACGAATCCAAATCAAATCAAACGTACATACGTTCAACCAGGATATTAACCAACCAATATAACATTCATCAACACATTTTAAACCAGTTTATCATTTGAATCACTCATTCAAGATGGATTTACAGATTTTTCAGTTTAACAAAAGCGGGTTTTTCATATGAGATTCATCAAGGCAGCATGTTATCAACAAATACATGTATCAACCATTCAATAACTGTAAATCTAGTACCCTAGGCTCTGATACCACTGTTAGGAAACGACCCGGTTGCGCAGCGGAAAACAAAAAATTTACAACCATGGATCGTTCCTTAGAACCCAAAATCAAGGCACGATTTTACAGGTTTATGCATAATAAGAATCTGCAGAAAAACAAATCCAAAGGTTTGAGAAACCATACCCATGTTGGAGGCTCCACCAATGTTGTCTCTGAATGTGTTTGCTACCGATCCAAGTGTAGGATCGAACCGTAGAGGTCCACACGAAGACAATCAACAAGAACCAATGAGGGATTTGCTAGATCCTCCTTGGCCTTAAGAAATCAAGAAGAAAATCAGTATTTGATTTTTCAATCAAAAGATGAAAGTGGCGTGGGAGTGAGTGTAAAAGGGGCTGCTATGTGTGTTTGTTTTCAAAGGCAAAAACAATTAATTAATAAAACAACAAACACTATTCCTTTTATAGGCAAACCAAGTTGCCTTATTCCCACATGGAATGGGCTTGGGCTCCAACCCAAACACCCCATATTGCCAAACACTCCCAAATTAGATATTTTATTTATTTCATCATTATTTCAATTAAAATCAATTAATATATATTTAATATATATATTAACATTTAACAATAATGATAATTTATTTGAATATGTGCGAACACACATTCAACCGTAATTTCACTTATTTAATTTTTAACAAATTAAATAAAAAGGCTACGACCTCAGCAAATTTAATTGCACTGTGAAATTACCAAAATACCCTTTCGCCTAAAAAGACGAAAACGCCCTTCTTTCTTCTTGGCTCTTAAATTATCGTCTATGTGCGTGACCCATAGGCCCCTCATCATACCGGTAGTGTATAGTATCGCGATTAACACCAATTAATCGTCTCACTAATACACAGACCAAGATTGGCCCCTAGCAAGGCATCATGGCCACCCGATAGATTCGGATTCAGCAAAGTAGCTACCTATCAACGATATGGTTCTTGTACAATACGATCCTTTCATTATACGTTATCTCGACGAGGCGAAGGCATAGAAATAGTGTCAACCTTCGGTTACTCTCGATATTATATATTCAGTTGCTGGACCAATGACCCGTATTATAATCTGGATAGAGCAACAACTCAATCCCACTGTGGCCACAGTTTTAGTGTCATTGCCATTTACTGAATTGCGCCGTGAGAATAACTTCTCCCGTGCCGGGAGTGATGAATCTTTTGTCAATCCACCATAGTCTTGATACACTCCTTGATATAGCCATTCACCACCGTACTGACAGCTCTGAATAGAACTGCGTTAGGCTAGTGTCAAACTGTACCAATCGGTGCACAAGGCACTCCGGTGATCTCAAGTCTAAGGATCACATGCACCACCATTCGTTAGAGGATTTGTTCCATAGACACTGGGGTTACCATCCATATGGAATCCTCTGGTGGGTCAGTCCAGTGAACTTGTTGCGGTATATCCGCCTACAACAAGTACCCATGTGTTGCACCAGGTTGTCACCAAACAACCTTGACAAGTGAGATCGATCCACCGCCTTTCGAGTGGTCATTCAACACTATGATAGCCTTACCGTATTATCGTGCCCTTACTTCAGAATAATCTTGGGGCTATGGACGTTTCTAGAATGGCCACCATATGTGCTCATAGGGTTCTCACTATCAAGATTTGAAACACTTGATACCCTCGTCACGGTTCTACCATTCTAAGGACATATATCAATACATATTGCAATAATAATGATTTACGCGATATAGAATAAAATGCCTTTTATTATTGATTAATGAACATTATTACAAAGAGTCAATTCCACAATAATTGATTGGCTCTAGGGCATCTACTCTAACAACCCCCACCCCCATTCCCCCAATGGCAAAAATAACTGAGGCACTTTTGATGCTATAATTCATTTAGTTTAAATTCCAATAAAAATATTAACTCGATCAACAAGATCAAACTGAGTTTTTTTTTTCTTCCATTTAAATTTGGTTTCACAAATTTCAACAATAAAGATTATCCGCTTCTACCTAGGACGTCGAATTAGAAGAAAGAAATAAATGAAGAAAGTTTTTAAATCATAAAAAAATTGTAAATGTATCCCTTAAAATGAGGAGATTATCGATAACCGCCCCATAGTTTCATTAATCAATAATATGCTAGCTTTAGCAAATTTAATCAAACAGTGCCCCTAGATTTTAAAAAGAGTGATGATATTTATCCTCCATATCAAACACTGAGATGCACAAAATGGTTTAAATTATTCATCAACAAATCCCTTTTATCGATAAATGTCATGTTTATTTATCAATAAAAGGCATTTACTTCTATATCATGTAAATCATAATTGCATGTCTTGATATATGTCCTTAGGATGGTAGAACCGTGACGAGGGTATAAAGTGTTTCAAATCTCGATAGTGAGGACCTTACGAGCGCATATGGTGGCCATTCTAAAACCATCCGTAGCCTCAATATTTTCTTACCAAGGACACATATAATATGGTAAGTCTATCATCGTGTTGAACGACCTTGTTGAGAGGCAGTGACAGTTCTCACTTGTCAAGATTGTTTAGTGACGACCTAGTGCAACACATGAGTGCTTGCTATTTGAGCAAGTTCACTAAACAGACCCACCAAAGGATTCCACATGGATGGTAACCCTAGTGTCTATGGATCAAATCTTCTAATGGATGATGTTGCATGTAATCCTTAGACTTGAGGTCACTAGCGCCTTGTACACCGATCATTGTAGTTTGCCACTAGCCCAACATAGTACTCTTTAGAGCTATCAGAATGGTAGTGATTGGCTACATCGAGAAATGTATTGAGGCTATGGTGGATCGATAAATGATTCATCACTCCTGGGTATGGGAAAAGTTATCTCATTGTGCAATTTGGCTATATTGGCAATGATAATATCAATTTGTGACCATAGTGGGATTGAGTTGTTGCTTAGTCCAATTTCTATTTTGATCATTGGTCTAGTAACCGTATACCTAGTTATTAACGGTATTTGAGGTTGGCACTATTTATGTACCTCAACCTTAAAGAGATAATAGTTGATAAAAGGATTCGATTGCACGGTAAACATACCTAGGGGTGAAAAAAAATAAGAAAACCAAAAACCGAATCGAACTGGGAAACTGGACCAAAAAACTGGTTTTCTAGATTAACAAGTTTGGTTTCGATTTTAAAAAATGACCAAACTGATTTACCGATTTAGATAACGATTTAAGGACAATGTCAAACCGGTTAACCAACACCAGTTTTAAAAAAATAATAAAAAAACTAAAAATCCCAACTTTTCGTCCACTTTTTCTTGGGTATTGGGTCTACTTCTCCTCCACTTTTTATTTTTCTTTTTCGTCTTCTCCTTTGACTAACTTTTCGCTTTCTTTTCTATTTTTCTTCTTCTTTTCCTCTCCTTTTCCACCTTTCTTTTTCTTTTTTGTCTTCTCCATTTCTTCTCCTTCACTATTTTTCTCTTTCTATTTTTTCTCTCTTTGGTTTGGAGAGGAGATTTTGGGTTGGTGGAGGTTATCCGGCAACCAAAAAATACATAACAAACAACAACTGCAACAAACACCAAGGTGAAAGATCAAGGCACAAAAAGGGGGAAAAAAGGGTGATTTGCAGTGGAAAAGGGAAAGGGGTCGCAAAGGGTGATTGTTGCATGGCTGTGAGAGTTGATTGTGGAGGGCAAACGATGAGTGGGGATAGTTGGTGGGGGGTGGGTTTTGTTGAGGAAAGTATGAGGGGCTGATAGAGTCTCTATCATTATGGGCATTTGGAATGAATTGATTGTGAACTGGAAAATTTCCAGCAAATTGAAGAGCTGGTTTACTTATTCGATTATTAGGAGTGTGTATTTTTTAATTAGAACAATGAAAAATTGTGGTATGTGTATAGGTAAATTGGATTACATTTAGAAATTAGAATTAGGTTTACTGATTTAGCGGTCAGTTTTATAAAACCGGTTAATTGGTAACCGAACTGATAATTCGGTTCTGTTAATAACCAATTCAAGGGATAATTCGGTCCGGTTTTGGTTCAGATTATCCTTTGAATCGAAAAACCGATTCAGTTTGGAAAGTGGGCAATCTAGTTCGATTAACCGGATTTCCACATCTCTAACCATACCGCTGACAAGTATTAGTACTTCGCTAATCCCTATGTGCTGGGTAACCATGATGTCTAGCTAGAGGTCAGTCTTGGTCTATGTGTAGTGAGATGATTAATTGGTGGTTACTTGCAATACTACTCATTGCCAACATATAAGGGAGCTTATGGGTCACACACATAGGAGGTAGTTTGAGGATTTTGGTTTAAGAGGGCATTTTCGTCTTTCTAGACATGAGGCCATTTTGGTAATTTTGTTGTACAATAAAATTTGCTAAGGTTGTTGCTTGTGTCGAATTTTATATTGGAATTTAATTAGCAAAATTACGTATTTTAATTGAGGGTATTTTGGTAATTTGTTGTGCAATTAAATTTGCTGAGGTTGTTGCCTGTATCCAACTTTATATTGGAATTAAATTTAGCAAATTACATATTTATATTTATAATTATGTTTATATTAATAGTTTTAATTAAATTAGAATACCTTTACACTTAGGAATATGTTAACCCTATTCTAATGTGGAATAGGGTTAGGGTTTTGCTATAAAAGGAAAACTTTAGCAAAAATTAAGTAAGAGAAAAAAAATTAAAAAGAAAGTTGCTGCCCCTTTTAGCCCTAGCCACCTTTTTCCTTTTGTGAGATATTTGTTCTTTCAATTCTTTAGCAAAATCCAAAGAGCAATAGAATTAATCTACTAATTAATTCAATTGTGAGTGATCTTACGTTCATGTGGATATTGTATGTGCAGTCCTTTTCTTGGATTGACTAGCAAAGAGATCAAAGACATTGAAGGAGCCTCCATCGTTGGTATGAACTATAATCCTTGTATGGATTATTTATTTTGTACGTCAAACATATATATATTTGACCCTGGACGTGGGATTTGAGCAATTGATGAACCAAAAATTTTGTTTATTCTGCCGCCAAGGTTCATCAGTTATTTACAGAAATAAAGTATGAAATAGATCAAACCATATTAAAATAACAAAATAACACTAAAATATAAATTAAAAAAAAAAATGCACTACGCTTATTTATCCATAATGAAGTAAATCAAATAAGGGGAATGCATATTGGCTAGCTGGTAGTTTGATGGTGAAGAAATAGTAATTGATTGGGTGAGAGCTAAAAAATTTAAGAGTTGTCAATCCACTCGCCGAATTTTGCAGTGGTGGAAACAGTGGGATCTATGAAAGTTGTATAGGAGAAATTTTAATCATGTCATTTAGATTCATCGGATTATTATGAGATTCATAGATGTGATTTGTTTTGATGAATACAATATTTTGAACATGGTTTTGTGAGTGCTGTCCATTAAAGTCTTCGGCAATGGTGGTGGTGTGCAAAACCAATGGCAGTTTTACAATCCTAATTATGTAATTTTTTGAAAAAAGGGAAACAATTATTTGTTTAAGACAAATGTCAAGTTATGAGTGGTGCCAACTGTTGAGTTGGTGCCCTCGTTGTATGGCAGATTTTCTTTAATAGAATATCATCAATTAAAGGAAGATTGATGAAACAAATATTAGGTTTTGAAGTTTTGAATAACATGGAGGTTATGGGTATAGAAGACCAATGTATTGTAATTTACATAATAGGCAGGGTTTACCCAATATGGCAAAACAAAGAAGATTTTTGTTTAGAGTAAGAGAATTTATTTACTTACCTAATAAAAATTAAAAACTTACCCAAAAAATAAAAAAATAAAAAAGAGAATTAATGCCAAAATAACTCAGGCACTTTTGATGCTATAATTCATTCAATTTATTTGTCAATTATTTAACTATAAAAATTCAAGTAAAATTTCAACTATAAAGATTATCCACTTCTACCTAGGATGCCGAATTAGAAGAAAGAAAGAAATGAAGAAAGTTTTTAAATCATAAAAAAATTATAAATGTGTCCCTTAAAATGAGGAGATTATCAATAACCGCCCCATAGTTTCATTAATCAACAATATGCTAGCTTTAGCAAATTTAATCAAACGATAGCCCTGGATTTTAAAAAGAGTGATGCTATTTATCCTCCATATCTTAGCTTTTTGACCCCACTTCTAAAAAAAACCATTAAAACTTTTAAAATTATTAAAATATCTAAATAAACCCCATGTATTTCCAAAACTATCAAAAATTTAATTACTTATCTCATACTTCATTAGTCTTTATTTTTTGTGCATATAAAAAATAATCATTTATATATATTTATATTTTTAATAAAATCTTGTTTTAAGATCAAATCAAATACAACTATCAATTTTTTTAAGACAACTGTAACTAGTTTGATTACAAAATGAAATATTGTTGAATTTCTTTTTCTTTTTCATTTTTTTTTTAACTAATCAGATATTTTTTTCATTCAACGCTATAAGTAATTTGGAATACACTATGATGCATAAAATGATTTCAATTATTCATTGACAAATACTACTATTGGGTCTATTGATTAATTTTCTTAGTCTTGTTTTAAAAAACAATAAAACATTTATTTTTTTCTAACAATAGAAAAAAAAAAAGTAATTGAACCAAAATTGATAAAAGATGCATTAAAAAATTAATTTAAAATAAAGTTCTATAATGTAGAATAAAAATTAACAGTTTTTGTAATAAATATATATCTTAGATGTAATTTTTATTTTTAATTTGCCCTATTTAATAATTTTGAAGGAGAATAAAATTCCCGCGAGTTTTTTCTGGTGAGATCTTGAATCAGATACGCCTTTGTCATTGTTATTTTCACCTTTGAATATAAGTTTATTATTCTCAACTTCGAATTTTTGAATGAACTGAAACTGATTATGTTTATGTGGCGAGTCTTTTAGTTTTAAAGATTTCAGCATTTTTTGAAAATAATATTTTTCCTCAGAGTTAAAATTTTGTAATAGATCGATAGAATTTTGTTATTGGAAGTACGGAATTGAGTTGAGTTTGATTGAATTATTCACTGGTGCACTGAAGTTTATGATTATAATGTCTGTGATTTTATTTATTACTTGCTGTGTACAGTGAAGTTTATGTCAGACTAGTAGTGGAATAAACTGAATGTTTGCTCTTTTATTTCACAATTATGTTACTCATTAGCTGGATTTTATCACAGCAATGACCGTCTTTAAACACCATGGTGAAATGTCAACGGAGAAAAGAAGTGAGAATGTTTGCTCTTTTATTTCACAATTATGTTACTCATTAGCTGGATTTTATCACAGTAGTGACTAGTAGTGGAATAAATAAATGGTTTTATTTATTACTTGCTGTGTACAGTAAAGTTTATGTCAGACTAGTAGTGGAATAAACTGAATGTTTGCTCTTTTATTTCACAATTATGTTACTCATTAGCTGGATTTTATCACAGCAATGACTGTCTTTAAACACCATGGTGAAATGTCAACGGAGAAAAGAAGTGAGAATGTTTGCTCTTTTATTTCACAATTATGTTATTCATTAGCTGGATTTTATCACAGTAGTGACTAGTAGTGGAATAAATAAATGGTTTTATTTATTACTTGCTGTGTACAGTAAAGTTTATGTCAGACTAGTAGTGGAATAAACTGAATGTTTGCTCTTTTATTTCACAATGTTACTCATTAGCTGGATTTTATCACATCAATGACTGTCTTTAAACACCATGGTGAAATGTCAACGGAGAAAAGAAGTGAGAATGGTTTTCGTGTTGTGCGTTTGGGACGGAGGTTTGGTCGATTTTATAGACAGAGATCGTGGCATTGGGTGTTTTTCCTTGCTGCACTCTTTTTGATGTGTTCTGTTCCCTTTGCCTTCAAATTCTTTTCCCATGGTGAGTGAGACAACAAACTTATTGTATTTTAAGGAGTAGAAGCACTTGTTTTATTTCATTCTGGATTCTATTATGCTTATCATTAATATATACCATTTCAGGTAACTTGGAAAATAGGGCATTAAATACGCAAGAAGTGCAAGAAGTAATATCTGAGTGTAAGAGTACTTTGCTTGTATTATTTTTCTTGAATTTGCATGTTTTCATTGTGCAATTAGATTATAAATGACATCAAGATCTGTAAAATACTCTAAAGCTTCGACAATGCGATTTCACTTTGTCAGTTTGAGTAGAGGGAATTTCCAATAAAAAGCCCAAAAAGAGTTTTCCAGGATCAATTTGTATTAACAGATTTCATGACCTGCAACTGTGAACAAAGACAGATGACAACAAAAAATAATAATAATAGTAATAATTTATCATTGGTTTTTGCTTCATTATATTCTTCTAAAATCTTACAAATCAGTCTTCTTTTGTGTTTCATTTTCTATATTCCTTGTATCTCAACATTACAACCCAACTAAAATATATACACACACTCAGCAATTACATATATACCCTTTACACTACATATACATAATTTCCAACACTCCCCCTCAAGTTGGAGCATATATATCTATTATGTCCAGCTTGTTACAAATATATGTTACCCTTTTGCCAACTAGAGACTTCGTGAAGATGTCAGCTAGTTGTTCCCCTGTTCTAACATGATTAGTAGCAATTAGCTTTTGTTCAAGTTTCTCTCGTACAAAGCGACGATCCACTTCTATATGCTTAGTCCTCTCGTGAAAGACTGGATTATTTGTTATATGTATGGCTGTTTGGTTGTCACACCACAAGTCCATAGTCCCTGGGTCACCAAACCCAATTTCTCTAAGAAGATGTCTTGTCCATATAAGCTCACACGTAACTTTTGCCATAGCCCGATACTCAGATTTTGCACTTGACCTAGCTACAACCGGTTGCTTCTTACTTTTCCAAGAAATAAGATTTCCTCCAACAAAAACACAAAACCCAGTCACAGACCGTCTATCCATAGAGGATCCTGCCTAGTCTGTATCTGAAAAACCTTCTACCTTATTATGACCATGATCACTGTAAAGAATCTCACGTCCAGGGGCTCCCTTTAGATACTTCAAAACATGGAGGACCGTATCCCAATGAGATGTCCTAGGAGATGACATAAATTGACTCACCACACTCACTGAAAAAGCAATATCTGGACGAGTTACTATAAGGTAGTTTAACTTTCCAACTATCCATATGTATCTCTCTAGATCACCAAACATCTCTCCATCCTCAACATTCAATCTCACATTAGGAACCATAGGAGTGTCACAAGGCTTAGCCTCACTTAGATCCATTTCAGTCAACACATCTAACACATATTTGCATTGAGAGAGAAAAATCCCTTTCTTACTCCGAGAAACCTCGACTCCTAAAAAATACCTTAAAGTGCCCAAGTCTTTTGTGTGAAATTTGGAATCCATAACGTTTTTCAAACTCTGAATGCCAACATCATCACTGCCAGTGATTACAATGTCATCAACATAAACAACCACAAGAATGATGCTAGAACTAGATTGCTTATAAAAGACAAAATTATCATAAGCACTCCTATGTAAACCAAATTGAGTCACCACTTTGCTAAACCTGCCAAACCACACCCTTGGAGATTGTTTTTAAGCATATAAAGATTTCCTCAGTTTGCATACCTTTCTTGACTCCCCCTAAGCAACAAACCCCGAAGGTTGCTCCATGTAAACCTCTTTAAGAAGATCACCATGTAAGAAGGCATTTTTTACATCAAGTTGGTGAAGAGGCCAACAATATGAAGCTGCAAGAGAGATGAATAGTCAGACAGAGGTCATTTTAGCCACTAGGGAGAATGTCTCAGAATAATCAATACCATACGTTTGGGCATAACCCTTAGCAACCAACCGAGCTTTCAACCGAGCCACCGTCCCATCGGGATTAGCCTTCAATGTGAAAACCCATTTGCACCCAATAGCCTTTTTATTTTCAAGCAACTCCATTAGAACCCATGTATCATCATGTTCTAGAGCCAACATCTCTTCTTCCATAGCCCTTCGCCACCCATCATGAGTAATTGCTTCAGACACAGAGTTGGGAACAGACATAGAGTCTACAGAGGCAATAAAAGACTTAGAAGATGAAGACCTCTAGTGATAGGAAACAAATGAGGAGATAGGATAGGTACAAGAGCACTTACCTTTAGAAGAGCAATGGGAAGATCATGATCATGGTCAGAGAAAGGAAGAACCAGATCCGAGGGCGAGGCAGTTGATAGAGGCAGTGGATCAGATGTTGCTGCAAGTGTCTCATGGTGCTGGTGAACCCTGCGAGAGTATACCTAGGTGATAGGAGGACGAGATGGTAGAGGACTATGATGGGTCATATTGTAAATAAGAAGATCATTAGGGGCTGCTTCAAGAGAAGTGGAGGACTAACATATGGAAGTGGTTTCAAAAAAAGGAAACATCAGTTGAGATAAGGTACTTACCTAGGACAAGAGAAAAACAACGATAACCCTTCTGATATTAGGAATAATCCAAGAATATGCACTTGAGTGACCTAGGTTCAAATTTGGATACATGAGGTCTAACATTTTGAACAAAGCACGTGCACCCAAACATTTTAGGAGAAAAAGAGAATAAAGGCTATGATGGAAAAATGATGGAGAACAGGATTTGACCACCCAAAACAGAAGAAGGCATGTGATTGATCAAGTGACATTCTATAGAGATAGCATCTACCCAAAATTCTATAGAGACTTTCATCCGAAAAAGGAGAGTATGAGCGACTTCTAATAAATTACGATTTTTGTGTTCAACAACTCCATTTTGTTGAGGTGTATAAACACATGATGATTGATGAATAATACCTCTAGTAGATAGAAATGAGGAGAAAAGAGCAGAAAAGTATTCTTTGGCATTATCACTTCTGAGAATTTTAATAGAAGAAGTAAATTGATTTTGTATTTCAGCATAAAAGGTACAAAATATGGAAAATAATTCAAAACGTTTTTTCATAAAGTACAACCAAGTTACACGTGAAAAATCATCCACAAAAATAACAAAGTATCGATATCCAGACTTGGACAACACAAGGCAAGGACCCCAAACATCAGAGTGTATAACATCAAAAGGGGTTGTGGCTCTTTTTGTTTATCCTAGGGCTATAGGACACTCTATGGTGTTTTCCAAATTGACACGCCTCACACTCAAGGTGTGACATTGAACCTACACTAGGACACAACCTTTTCAAAATGGGAAAGGGAGGATGACCAAGGCGACCATGTAATATGGGTAGAGATGAATCGCTAGTACATGCAACAGGTTGTGAGAAAGGAGTGGAGACATCATCGAGCATATACAGGCCACTTGATACACGACCCTTACCAATAATCTGCCTCGTCCCAAGATCCTGAAATATACAATGAGTAGGAAAAAAGTAAACACCACAATTGAATGCATTAGTAATTTGACTAATAGATAAAAGATTAAAGGGAAAATGAGGAAAGCAAAAGATAGAGGAGAGAGACATATATTTGTTGAGGTAGGCAGTACCACATCCAATAATAGGTACAGTAGACCCGTTAGCTAAAGACAAATTGGGAGAAGGTGTAAATGAGGAGAGAATACCTGTATCGCGAGTCATATGGTGGGTAGCACCAGAATCAATGACCCAGTTACTACTAGAAGTGGACAAACAGGCTATAGGATTACCTAACTGGGTTAATGTAGTGGTAGTCGATGGGATGGATGACTGGGAGCAAGAATTCTGAGTGAGACGAGCATATTCTGCTTCAGAGATAGTAACCTATGATGGGGTGGGTAAAAGACCATCTTGAGTTGCAACATGAGAAACTTCTAAGTGTCTCGCATATTTAAGGGCTTGCCATAGAGCTTCCAAGAATTTTTTATTTTATTTTTTAATTTTTTTTATGTGACCCTCAGCACCACAGTGAAAGCAAGTACGAGGGCCATTACCACGATTGTTCCCGGTATCACAACTTATCCCTTTGTTACCTTTGCTATCACCAGACTTCATGCTAGCTAGGGCTGCATGATCAACATTAGGATCCTTAAGGGTTTCTTTGTCCTTAGACACTCCTCGATCCTTCCCCTTATTAACTCTGAGAAGTCAAGCAAAGACATCCGTAAGAAAGAGAAGTGTCTCACCGGTAAGAAGTTGTGTATGAGCTATCTTATATTTCCGTCTCAAACCAGCCAGAAAACATTGCACTAATACTTGTTCTTCTTGTGCTTGCATCATCTTCGCATCAGTAGGGACAGGAAACATAGCCCTTTTTTCTTCAAATGCTTGTTTTATCTCTGTATAATATTCGAGCAACGTCTTCTCTTGCATATTTGCTCAATAGATCTTCAATAACAATTCATGGGCTTGAGACAGGTCTTGTTTACCAACATACAAGAACTCTAAATACTCCTATAACTCCTGGACTATATCATAGTGACCAATCACATCGTCCACGGACGAATTGAGAGTGTTATGAATCTGATTGAAGAGCTTATCATTTTCCATCGGGCCATTTTTTTCGAGTTTTATTATCACTTTCTGTTTCCTCAAGTGGATCCTCGATTAAATGGTCTCCCATATCAATGCTGGACACATATCGTCGAATAATCCGCTTCCATTGAATATAATATTTTTTTCCCCAAAAACTTCTGATCAGTAATTTTGGTGGAGGAAGTGACAATTTCAGTCACCATCTTCTTACTGTCCTCTGCCATACTATCTAGCAAATAACTCCCAACTCCACAGATTCATAATAATCTCAACACCAAACAACCAGGATTCACAACACTCTCAACAATCCCACTCCCAACACCAAACAACCCAAGCAAACACAACAGCGTCCCAATCTCAAACAACCAGGACTCACAACAACTCCTAGCCAACACAAAAGGATAGCCAAAAATGATTCACAACAACTCCACGTTCACTACACCAAACAACAGCAGAGAAGAGAGACTGGAACAAAATCAGTATTCACCGAAAAAAGAGAAACAGAGGTCGTTAGAGATAATAAAGGAACGAATAGGTGTCATTGGAGATAACAGAGGTCGTCGAAGATAACAGAGGAACAAAGAACAATAGAGAACAGTAGCTAGAAAAAGAGAAACAAAGGTCGCTGGGGAGATTAGGGGAACAAAGAATAATGAAGAAAAAATTCAGACGTCGTAGAAAAAAGAGAAGCTAAGGGCAAACGTCACTAGAGAGAGAGAAACCATGGACAAAGATGTCACCGGAGATCGCCGGTCGCCGGAAAACAAAAACAAAGGAATGGGTCGTTGGAAAACAAAAACAAGGAAATGGATTCAAGATACCATGTTTCATTTTCTATATTCCTTGTATCTCAACAGTACAACCACTACAAGAAATTTTACATTTAGGGACGAACATTTTTGTCACAAAAAGTGGAATATTCGTCCTCAAATATAATGCGGGACGATAGACCAAATCATCCCAAAAGCCACGTTGCCAAAGGGTAATGCCCACAGAAAAATGAATCGTCTCGAAAACTACATGATTGGGGACGAAATACAGTTTTGTCAGCAAATATTACTTATTTTGTGACGAAATTGTTCGTCCACAAAAGAATAACTATTTGTCCCCAATAATGTCATTTCGTCCCCCAAAAAAGCATAATTGGGGACGAAAAAAGATTGTGTAGATAATTTGGGACAATTTTTTTCATCATTGTCTATGTAGCAAATTTGGGGCGAAAATTTTCGTCCCAGATATGGTGTGGTCAATTGGGCACGTAGATTTTCGTCCCTAATGGAATGGTGAATTAGGGACGAAAATTTTTGTCCCTTGTGCTATAGTGAATTGGGGATGAAGAATTTTTTCCCTAATGGTTACCGAATTGGGGACAAAAATTTTCATCCCTGTCAATATTTAGAGATGAAAAATTCCGTCCTTTCTTTTATATGAATTACGACGAGAATTTGTTCCTGATTGAAAATTAACAAGTCAAAAAATTCATATGAAACATCTTTTTAACTAAGTGAAAAATGTTACTTAATATCAAATTGATACTACTAAAATCAACAAATAACCAAGTAATAACAAAATATTATATATATAAGCCAATAGTATCATAAACACATCCAACTGTAACTAACATATAAACAAAAAGTATAGAATGTATCAGCTAATAGTATAAAATAACTACACTTTTTTTTTTAGTTGGATGTCAAAATATGTACTATTTTCTTCACTATTTGAATGTCAAAAAAGGTACCACTCCTATAGTAGCTACATTTCAAAAGAAGCAAAAAAGTGAATTGCTGAAGCTATTGGACGTCTAGGTATACGTATCCCAAACAAGTCTGCAACAATCATTATTAACAATTACTCAACTATATATTTGTCTAAAGTTTGTAAGATAAAGTTAACATAAAACATTAGGGAGACATATTGCTAATGATTTTTACCTTCAAGGAGCAGGTGGATGATTTCTAGCGGCAAGCCACATCTCAAACATCTTTTCTTGTCGTTCTAAGTGTAAGGTTAGTTCATCTACTTTCTCTTGATACTTGAGATTTATCTCCTCTGATTCTCTAAATCTATCTTCAAAGTTCTTTAAGAGCATCTACAATTCTCTTAATTTGAAGACTTGGTCCTGCTTTTTTTCTTAGGCATTGGACCATACCCAAGTCCCTTAATATATCTTGATCGAGTTCCAAGCACTTATCACAAATTTCATCTGCAGTTAATGGTTTGTCATATGATGAACTTTTTCCCTTCAATTCTATCGTTTCATTTTGCATTTTAGGACATTCAATATAAACATCAAATTAAGTTAAACAATGCCAATCATCGTAAGTAAAAACAAAATTGTTACATACAATCAATTGAATACTAATTAATTTCACTTACATATTTTGCCTCGGCTTCTGGGGGCATCCAACCCTTTCCTTCTTGAAATGAGTGAATTTAAAAAAGCTAATTTGATCACATTCCTCCTCATTAAGTTCATTCTTCTCCTAATTTCATGTGCATCCAAATTGGTAACAATACAATTTCAAATTCCAAATAACTGAATATATGTGACTAATCAGATTTGATTTATATGTATGTTTGTACTAAACTAACAAAAAGAATCCAAGTTAAAAATGAAGGCTATTTAGAGTACTTACAATCTCATTGCGGACCACCACGAAAACCATAGATCCTTGGTTATGTGGCATAGTATTCTTTGTTCGATTCTCAGCATTTTTTTCACATTTTGCCTACATTAGACAAAACCGGTAAAATAGTGAATCTCGTAAATTCCTTGTATTGATTATTGGTCTAATAATCAATATTTGCAACTATAAGATTTTTTCACACTATAAGATTTTATACCTTCACATTAGGATCAGATTAATATTTGCAAAGTAAATTCCAATTATCTTGAGTCAAACCATTTTCTTTTGGCTTGTTTCTTAGTGCCTCCTCAAGTGTTGTAAATTTCTTAAAATGTTTGTGCAACTTATACCGTACATTCCTAGATCGATTCTTCAACAATTGCTCAATCTTCTCTTGTATTGCTTCATCACCTATGTCTTCAATTTCCATGTGGAGCTAAACAAATAACAAGTTACACTTTATTACTATAGGCAATTGTCATTGTTGAAAGAAAGAAAACAAGTATGCATGTTGCTTGTTGAAAGAATAAGAACATATGAAACACTATGTATAATATGTAATACCCATTAGGTGACTCTATATAGTGATCAAATAAATCAAATATGTATCTATGTCTCTATTAATGAATAGTACATCTAATAAAGAATGATCAAATAACCTAATTTATGTCTATTTCTCAAATCATATCAAGTAAAAGAAAATAGAATTATTGTTCCCAATAAAAATAAATAAATAATGAATACACTTAACGTCTAAGTTATCCAATGCAAGATTGAAATCATGAACCTCCATATCCTTCCATTTGATTGGTACATGTATACACTCCCGAGAAATTACTCCAAGTTGACTGGACAACTTAGCCGATTGAACTCTATTTACTGGCCTTCCCTTATCCAAATCAACATGCACTTTCAACTTCTTACCAAAGGATTTGTTCATTTTACTTAGGCCTTTCCCTCGTGTGCGACCTCTTTTCACTTTGGTTGAGGTGGAATCTATTGTGACAAAAATGAAATTTATCATTAGTAGTAAAAAGACTTATACTATGTAATGAAAACATATAAGGAAGACCAAAATTTTAAGCAATTTAATGAGAGCCCAAACCTATAGTAGGAAGGGTGACATCCTCTAAATGAGATAATGTGATAGAAGGGACAATGGGAGGAGAAGGATGAAATTGGTTCATCTTGCGAAGAGACAACCTGAGGAACATCTTCAACTAAATTAAGTGAAACAGTTGTACCACTTTTTGATGCATGAGAAGGATTAGTTGCAGATTTCCCCTTAGCCTTAGAGCGGCGACATAAAATTGAAACCATCTTCTACAATAAAGTACCTGTTACAACAAGTATGGAAAATAAAGATTAAAAACTCCCAGAGAAAGCATTACTAACTCGTGCCAAAGTAGAGAGACAAATACTGGCGTATCCTCTTCAGTTAAGGTTGTAAAATGTTGATGCCTTGCATTGATTATAATCTTAAATTGATATCTGTAGATTAAAATGTTTATTTCTTTATTGTTTGTGAATATGTTTATTTTATAATGGGTATGTTTTGATTGCATTAATATTTGTTTATGTGATAGATAAATATTAATTAGGATTGTTTGAATCCAACCATGTTTTATATTTGTATGGATGCAATTTGATTGCAGTATATGTGATAAATGTAAAACATTTTTTAATAAAGATTAAACCTAATAAATCTCCCCAAGGAATAATATTAAATCCAAGTCTTCCATTATGAGCCAATTAATTCTTTGGCATAAAATTAGATATCCCAAGATTTCTATTACGTGAGGAGTGTTAATTCTACGACATATAATGAATTGTCTTAGTTCTTGAATAGAAATTTTCATTGTACACAAGAATTCTATTATGTGAGGGTATAACAAATATTCTATTTTAAGAAAACATAATGAGTTGGATTTAACCTAGTCTAGGGTACCAAGATTTCTATTATGTGAGGTATTCAAAACTAGAGGCAGGAAATGAATCATACCTTATATAGTGATATAAAAGGAAATAGTTTCATACTTATTAAATTTAATTGACCAAGATTTATATTATGTGAGGCTTAATTAATTTTAATAAGAATTTGATTCCTCATTAAAAACTTATTCTAACGAAATTTCCCAATCGTCAATTAGGGGAGTATGAGATTTGAATAAAATAGTGGGAGCTAATAAGATTAGCATTAAAGGTTTAAATTTACAAGACACTAATAAGACGTTTATTTTCTTGCAGCGTTTCTCAATAGTTGTGTGATGTTTTATGAAAATGAGTGGCAACCTTCTTTTGAGAACTCTAGATGACAACAAACTTATTGGACCCAATCTTAACGATTGGTTAAGGAATTTTAGAATTGTTCTCTAGCTCCGGAATGCCACACGGAGGAGAGAGAAACTTTTGAAAAATGTTGGGATTGGTTAAGTTTTAGTTTGTTCTTTTAATCTCTCTTGAAAAAGTTTGGTGGAAATTTTACTATCCATTTTGAATTTAAGTATTACTTCTACTTCATGTCATGAAACTAATTAATAGATTGCCTGATCAATGCAAGGGTAAGTTAAAATGAATAATTTTGTAGCTAAAGTTTAGAAATTGTTTATCCTAGTACAGGGAAGGAATTTAGATCACTTTTGGTGTGCCTATTATGGTACTGTATAGTATTGTAATGCATAGGTTTACATGGTATTGGATATGACTATATACTACCATACAAAAAAATATAATATGATGTTTGGTACAAAACTTTTTGGTATTCATGTCTATTTTTTTTCAATTAATTTTTAAATAAGCATTTACTTAAATTTACTAATTCATATAAAAACTTAATCTTTCTACGTTCAACTTAAATATAAATCAATTATTAAAAAAGCTGTAGGAAAGAAATTAAAAATTTATTAAAACTTATACTATTCAATTAATTTCAAAACCTTTTTAATGTTATTTAAAATAATAATCGTTGATGCAAGATTTGTACCAACTAGAGCAATCCGACTGACTCTAATAGAATTGGAACCGATGTGTGCATGATTAAAGATAACCAGCAATGTAATGAATTTAACTATGGAAAAGTAAAGAACAATGAACAATTTTTAAAGTGGTTCGGCAAGTTTGAATCTTGAGCCTACGTCCATTGTTTTTCTTATTGCTTAGAATGCTTACAAGAAATATTACCATATGCCTAGAATGATTTTCTAACCCCTCTCCCTTTGTTGGAGGGGGTTTATATACAAGTTTCTTTCAAAGGAAAGAGAGAAATCAATGGAATTATAATCAAGATAAAAGTGCAACTCTGATATTCTCGTGATTGAGCGCTAGGATCGTGCCATTATTGTTGTTGATCTGATCTCTTCCGAAATATTTAAGATCTGAGTTTATCTATGATCTACCAAACAACTGGCATGGTTGGTCGCGACTAGCTTGTTCTGGGCCGAGCTATATCTTGACGAGCTTATGTTGGGTCAAACAAGTGTTGAGCTAAACTAATTCTAAGTCAAGCTATAACCTCGCAACTTCTATCCATTTCAAGCTTAATGGAAAAATCACACACAATATCTGGCCCCTAGTGTTCAATGTTCGTTTTGAGCTTTGAAGACTAATTGCTCTCTTTGAAATTTAGCTCGGGCCTCTTCAATTGCACGTTGATTGTGGATTGGGTCAACCTTTGTTAGTTAGCCTTAGCTTAGGGCAACATCAACAAGACTTTAGCTTTTTTGGTGTGATATTTGCAATAAACTTGGAATTTGAAATGAGGGGCATGCAGGTAATTTCTATGTGGTCATGTTGCATTAAATGCAGTCAGCTTTTGTAGTTACTTTTTGTTGTGCGTGGACGACTATAGCTGTCCACGCGTGAAGTCGAGGCAACGTGGATGGTTGACATGTGGACGCATCGAGCGGTTAAGTTTACTTGACAAATGGAGGGCTAAGATTTTTGTAGATCAACGGTCAAGGTCGAATCCCGCCCTTTTGTCTCCCATGTTCACCACTATAAAAGCGGGCATTTTCATCAGAATTGCACAGTTGCAAATTTTTTTCAGAGCCATTTGCTTTTTTATTCCATCGTTGCTCTTTCGAGTTTACGATGACTTTCCAACGAGTTCTCACCATGTTTTG
>CM047902.1:16949805-17017075 GCA_026229545.1 Pistacia atlantica | reverse complement strand
CTCACCATGTTTTGCACTTCATAAGCCCCTAATCTTTATTCTTCCTTATTTTAAGCCTTATTTGTTATTGTGGGTGGCCATCGCTATGGTCATGCTACCGTTTTTAGGGTTTTTTTAGTAGACTCATTGATTTGGGTTTTAGGAGGGTTTAATGTAACACCTACTGAAAACTAATACAATGCATGCAATTAACAATGGAAAATTGGGCCCAAAAGTTTCTTTTCATTACAATTCACATGTCTTTTATACACAAAAGTTCTTGTTTACAAAAGTGCATTTCAAAAGACAAAATAGGGGAACAGTGTAGCTATTGCTCCTCGCGCCGACGCCCTCCAACCGCAACATCACCTAGAACCTGCATCCACAAAGGAAAATAACGGGGTGAGCACAAATAATGCTCAGTAAGTAAAACTCTCTAACTATCTCATCCCCGTGTGTGACTCTCAATTCTTTCCTTTTCTAATCTGTTTCTATTTCTGTTTCTAATAACATCATGGCCTCATCTTACCGGGAGGTACGGCCGAATGGCGTTCACACACACCATTTCACTCTCTATGGCTATCGGGTGGAATTCACACAGTACCAACCCGTTCTTAGTGACTACCGAGTGAGGATCACAAAGCACCAACTCGGTTCCTCCTAACTATCGGGTGGAGATCACCTAGCACCTACCCGTTCCTCATGAATTTTGGGTAATGATCACCAAGCATTTACCCATCTCTAGTCACTATCGGGTGATGATCACAAAGCATCACCCCGCTTCTACTAGCCATTGGATGATGATCACAAAGCATCAACCTACATATCTCTTAACTAATCGGGTAGTGGTCACAAAGCATCTACCCATTTCTATTACTCATTGGGTGACGATCACTAAGCATCGACCCATCTCTCTAAGGCTATTCGGATGATGATCACAAAGCATCAATCCGATTCCCATAACGGTCGGGTGATGATCACAAAGCATCATCCCAACTACTACTCTTCTAACTCATTCTATTGTAGCATTTTTCAATGCTCTCTACCCTTAGAGTAATTTTACCCACTAAGCTCTCTACTCATAGGGTATTTCTATACACAAAGTTTCCTACTCTTTCTTAGGTCACTTTTCAATGCATATAACAATGCACATGGATGATTCATCTCTACTAATGCACTTGTGAAATGCCAACATGCAATGTTGCAAGAATTAAGGTTCATTACTAACACTCAACCTCTATTAGGCATTTCATCAAACAACTCATGTGCACTATAAAACTATATCATAGCCATGAATCTAAAACTTTTCCTAACCATCCAAAATGGGGAAAAACCCCTTCACAAAGCCATAATAACCTGCCATAGAAAACACTTCCAAAAAGGGTTCCATAATACCCCTTAAATTCCATCTCAACTACCTTGCCAAACCAACACCCATTTCTCAAATTTGCAAGGTAAGAACATTCACAAAGCATAGAAATTTCCATTCAATACTCCATACATGGCATATTACATGCACATCACATACATACATCCTTTCTATCAAAACCCTAATCAAGAAATTTCATGAATCTCAACTTGGGTTGGGTTTTACTTACTTGCTATGGAGAGACTTCACCAATCTTCTTTCCACTTGGTTTTCTTGGCTATTCTCTCTACTCTTAACCAAAAGAATGAAAACTCTCAAAAACCAAAATGAACTAAAATCTTCAAATCACACAACTTAAGGAGAAATCCTTACCTTAGGAAGCCTTAGGTTGTTTTCTCTACCTCAAATCACTTCAAAATCCCTTGGAAATCCTTGATCAAAAGAAAAGAGAAGTTGGGAGGAGAAGAATGAGAAGTTGCGTTTGAGAAGAAGAGAAATGAAGGGTTTCTTTGATTCTAATTCCTTTTAATGAAATATAACACACTCATTCCCATTTTGCCCTTATTCTTCTTTGGAAATTCCATCCATATCCTTTGATTCATTACAACTCACCCCTAAATCAACATACTCTCTATGAAAAATCCTTACAATTCACTCCCCACTTTTCCTGCTAATTAGGGGTAGAAAGGTCAAATAGCCCTTGGGGAAGAAAATCTCTAAAACTCAATCAACATTTTATTGGGCTGTCGCCGCGGCGAAGAAACCTTCGTCGCCGCGGCGAAACTTTCCAGAGAGTTTCACCCTTGGTTCATCACATCTTCGCCGCGGCGAAGACTCTCCTTCGCCCCGGCGAAGCTTGGTACACTCAAATTCTTCTATTTTCAACCAATTTCAGGGCAACATTCAACATAACGCTCAAACAAACAATTATAACAAAAAAAAAACCAACTCGATTAAGGGCGAAAGAGGAAACAATAACAACGTACCTCAAGTGGGGCGTTACATTTAAGGAGGTAACTGCCAGAATTTTGATAGCTTGCTTATATCTCTTGGTCGATGCGAGCTATCTTGGATGTCTGAACTGAAAGCAAAGTGTAAATAGGTTGTTGATATTTCGAGCTCTGACACTTGGTCGCTTTTGTTTAAGGTATCAAGAGGCATGCTTCCACCATGTCTTCATCTAGCAGCCATAGCATAAATCACCTCTTCGACTCCCCAACAACTTTAGTTGTTCATAGGGGAGGAGTCCAAGACGATGTTTTTGAGGACTTTGTTGTAAAGAGCTTGGACAACGATGCTACAGGCTCGTTGGACAATGCTTCTACCAAACTTCCCCTGCTGAAGAGCTCACCAGTTCCTCGACCTAGAAAGGAACCAAGTTCCTCGATTGGAGTTGATGATCTTGAGCGCATAGGAGATATTTATGCGACTCAACTTCTGTTGGTAGCTCTACGAGAAATCTCCCAAAAAAATCCCCCTAGAGATTGGGTGGCAATTTTGGATACCCTTTTGAGGTGTGGAATGTCCATTCCTCCTCACTTTTTTATTGCCGACGTACTGACTAGGTTTGACATTGCTCCCTTCCAACTGATAGGGAATTCATACATAATAATCATAGGAATGTATATAGCATACATGATAGCCAATTTAGGTGTGCTATTGGTGGACAAGCTAGATTAAAGAAAAGCCAAGACTATACATACTACCTGTTAGTGTATGCCCTAGGAACCAATCATGTCATCAGTTCCAAGGCATTATGTTTTGTATATATATATATGTTAATGTATATATATTTTGTATATACATTTTTATCTTATTAATAGAAGAAAGTGTTCTTATTTCACATGTGGTGTATTGTTTCATTTATATATATTCATTACATGTGAAATGTCCGGATGATATAAATCTTTAGAAGATTAAAATCATCAAAGTATTCCTTACATAGGTAATATTAATTGGGCAATAATATTACATAGTAGACATGCTGAATGCCTCCGTAGAATATCATGTGATGGTATTAGTGTAGGTGATTATAAAAGTTATATCAGTAGGGCATTAGCATGGATAAGCGGTTAGTGAAGTGTTTATCGAATATGACCATTTATGATGAATCACGTGGACATTTAAAATGTAGTCAATGATTCATCATAATATTGTACTAGTGTATTATTAATCCTTAGACCTACGATATCACGGTTGGATTCTGCATAAACGCATATGGTTCATATGGTGTATAAACATGAGGCTAATCATATTATGTGTTAATAAGCCGATTTGGCCATGTGTTGTTTATGTGTGAGGACAAGTGATAGTCAAGATGGGATCCATTGACTTGGTATAGATTGATATAAAGTTCCTAGACAAATGTCAAGATACATTGGAAAAGGGAAATCTCCGGACGGGGTATGTAAACTGTTGCCTGAAAGGTTGTTTCATGGTGACACGTTCCATATGTATTGATTTTCAATTTGATATAAAATTAAGATAAGGATTTTGACATACCATCAATCCATTCTTAATTGGGATTAGACAACAAAAGGATTTGATTATATAGTGCGTATGATTATAAAAGGGTTCGTTAGAGTATATCTTCATATAAAAGGGTTCGTTAGAGTATATCTTCATTATGACTTAGGGCTTATGGAGCATTGCTAGATGCCTACCGTAATCGGTTGGAGTTTTGTTCATAAAGAGTTATGACAAAACATATCGGAATAGACTATGATATTAGGCTCACGGCTAGGCCACAGTGAACCTAAGAGGTCAAACATAAAAACTAAGGAGAATGGAGAAATAGCCAAAGAGAGTTGATTATCCAATATCCAAGGTTGGCTAGCACCTACCTAGGGTAATAAAGTTATTTATATTATTATCATTGAATTAGATTCAATTGAGGGTTATATTAGTTATTATGAATAATTTAAGAGTTAAATTGCTAATTGGAATTAAATGGAATTCCAATTCATAATTAATCATTTTCTTTATATTAAATTGAATTTAACAATGGGTTGTAATTGTAAACATATGAACAATTTAAGGGTTATAAACAATTTAAGAGTTAAATTGTTAATTGTGATTAAATGTTAATCCAATGTTATTGTTTAAAGAAGTTTAACAACTTCGTAATAATTGTGGAATTATTTACAACTCCAAAACAATTATGGAATTGTTTAAGGAAGTCTAAAACAATTATTGAATTGTTTACAAGGCTACATATATAAAGAAAATGATATATCAATTTTGAGATAGAGATAAAAAATTTCTAAGAACCCTAAATGTCTCTCTTGGCCTAATTCTTCTTTTACCTTAGTGTGAATACTCTTTTGTTTAATTTCTCTTGAAATTAAAAGTCTCCAAGATTGCTAAGGACTTAAGGTAACAATTTCTACCTTACTTGTTGTAACGCCCCACTTGGGGTATGTAGCTAATTTACGGTACATTGTTTGAAAGTTTTGCTCTTAATTGAGTTGTTATATTGTTACTATTGTTTGGTTGGTCCTTGGTTGCATTGATATTGTGAGTTGGTTGAGTGGTTGCCCAGAAATTTGTAAAGACTTGGCGAATTTTTGTGTTACAGACTTCTTCTTCGCCTCGGCGATGAAGTCCTGCAACCTACGGTGTAGGTTTTGTAAGTTTTCGCCGGTGAAGGGCTTGACAAAATGTGTATTGAGTTTCTAAAGAATTCTTCCTTTGGGGCACAATGACCATTCTACCCCTAATTAGCAGGAAAAGTGCGGAGTGAAATGCAAGGAAATTACATGGAAAATAGTTTAAATAGGGGTGCATTTGCAAATAATTCAAAGGGCAAAAGTGAAATTCCTAAAAAAGAGTAAGGGTAAAATGGGAATGAATGAAGATAATTTGAGCTAAAAAGGGGTTAAGTTTAGTAAACCCTTTTGTAACAACTGCTGTAAACTAGTACAATGAATGCATAATAACAATAGAAAATTGGGCCCAAAAACTTTCTTTTCATTATAAGTCATTTGTCTTTTATACACAAAGAATATTGTTTACAAAAGTCATTTTAAAAGACAAAACAGGGGAAACAGTGTAGCTATTGCTCTTCGCTTGCCGACGTCCCTCCGACTGCATCATTACCTAGATCCTGCATCCACAAAGGAAAAATAATGGGGTGAGTACAAAATAATGCTCAGTAAGTAAAACCCTCTATCTGTCTGTCCCCGTATGTATTACTCTTAATTCTTTCCTTACATTATCACTGTTTCTATTTTTGTTTCTACTAAACGTCATGGCCTCATCTTACCGGAGGTACGGCCGGATGGCGTTCACACAGCACCATCTCACTCTCCATGACTATCGGGTGGAATTCACACAGTACTAACCTGTTCTTAGTGACTACCGAGTGGGGGTCACAAAGCACCTACCCAGTTTTCGTAACTATCGGGTAACGATCACCAAGCGTTAACCCGTCTCTAATCATTGTCGGGTGATGATCACAAAGCATCAGCCCACTTCTAATAAATGTCGGATGATGATCACAAAGCATCAACCCCTTATCTAATAACTAACCAGGTGGTGGTCACAAAGCATCCACCCGTTTCTAATACTTATCGGGTGACGATCACAAAGCATCAACCCATCTCTAATGGCTATTCGGGTGGTGATCACAAAGCATCAACCCATCTCTCATAACTGTCGGGGGATGATCACAAAGCATCGACCCATTTTTCATAACTGTCGGGTGATGATCACAAAGCATCGACCCATTTCTCATAACTGTCGGGTGATGATCACAAAGCATCAACCTATTTCTACTACTCTTCTCATTCACTCTATTCTAGCATTTTTCATTCTCTCTACCCTTAGAGTAGTTGCATCTACCAAGTTCTCTACTCATAGAGTAATTGCATATACAAAGTTTCCTACTCTTTCTTAGGTCACTTTTCAATGCACAATTAGTGCCTATGGATGGTTCATCTCCACTAATGCACTTATGAAATGCCAACACGCAATGTTGCAAGAATTAAGGTTCACTACTCATACTCAAACCTTTATTAGGCATTTCATCAAACAACTCAAGTGCATTATAAAACTCTACTATAGTAATGATTCTAAATCTTTCTCTAACCATCCAAAATGGGGAGAAACCCCCTCACATAGCCACATAACCTGCCAAAGAAAGACTTCCAAAAAGGATTTCTCAATATCCTTTAATTCAATCTCAAACTACCTTTCCAACCCACAACTCACTTCTTATATTTGGAAGGCATAAACAAGCACAAAGCACTAGAAATCTCTATTTAAGCCTCAATAGCATAGCATATAACATGTATATAACACACATACATAAGTGCTATCAAAACCCTAATCAAGAAATTTCTTAAATCTCAACTTGGGTTGGGGTTTACTTACCTTGTTATGGAGAGACTTCACTAACTCTTCCTTTCACTTGGTTTACTTGACTTTCTCTCTACTCTTCAACAAATGAACAAAAACCCTCAATAATCAATAAATACACAAAACTCACAAGACTTCACAACCAAGGCAAGAATCCTTACCTTAGGATGCCTTAGGTTGATTTTCTACCCTTAATCACTCCAAAAGCCCTTAAAATTCCTTGATCAAAAGAAAAAGAGTTTGAGAGGAAGCAAGAGAAGAAAGTGGCGATGGAGAAGAAGAATGAAGGGTTTGCAATGTCTTAATTCCTTTTAATGAAATTTATACACAAGCCTTCCCATTTTGCCCTTACTCTTCTTTGGGAATTCTATCTATATCCTTGATTCATTACAAACACACCCCCATATCAACATATTCTCCATGCAAAATCCTTTCAATTTACTCTCCACTTTTCCTGCTAATTAGGGGTAGAATGGTCAATTTGCCTTTAGGGAAGAAAATATCTAAAACTTAATAAACATTTTGGTCGGCCTGTCGCGCGACGAGAAATCTCTTGCCGCCGCGCGAAACTGCACAAGTTTCCCCTTGGCTTCAACACCTCTTTGCCATGGCGAAGATTCTTCTTCGCCCCGGCGAAGCTTGGCACACTGAACTTCTTCTATTTTTAACCAATTTCAGGGCAAGTATTCAACACAATACTCAATCAAAGGTCAACCAAACAATATTACCAAGAAACCAACTCAACTAAGAGCAAAAGAAGAAACAATAACTATGTACCTCAAGTAGGGCGTTACACCTTTATTCACTCTTCTTCCACCGCCTCTTCTATTCTCCAGTTCCTTTCAATTCTTCCTTCAAGCTTTCAAGGATTTTTGAGGGTTTTTAGTTGGATCTTGGTAGAGCATTGATCTAAGGCATCCTAAGGTAAGAATCCTTGCTCTAGATGTGAAATTTACCTATAAAGGTGTTGAGGTCTTAATGTGTTATTGTTTAAAGGTGTAGAGAAAAGACATCTACCAAAGGAGAAGAGAAGTGTTAGTGGAATCACACCATCACAAGGTAAGTAAATCCCAATCCAAGTTGATATTTGAGAAATCCTTTGAGTGGAGATTTATTTATGCATGATATATGTTATGTTATTGAGAACTTGTGTTGAGATGAGTAGTTATTTTGTGGTTGTTAAATACACTTCAATTGAGAAGTGTGATATGTGAGGAGAATGTAGTTTGTGATGAAATTGGAGGAGATTGGGAAATCTTTTTGGAAGTGTTAAGTTATGGCAGCGATTATAGCTTGGTGAGGGAGTTTTCTCCCATTTTGGATGGTTCAAGAGAGGGATAGACTTATAAATAAAGTGGAGTGTAGGTATGCACACTAGTTGTTTGATGAAATGCCTAAGAGAAGTATGAGCATGAGTTGTGAACCTTAATTTTTGCAACATTGCATATTGGCATTTCCTAAGTGCATTAATGAACATGAACCATCCATATGCATTAATTGTGCATTTGAGAAGTAGTTTGAGAAAGAGTAGAGAACTGTGTGAATGAACTACTCTAAGAGTAGAGAGAATGAGAAGAGCACTAAGAACGGGTTGGTGCTTTGTGATCTCCACCTGATAGGTATGAGAACGGGTTGGTGTTTTGTGATCTCCACCTGATAGGTATGAGAACGGGTTGGTGCTTTGTGATCTCCACCCGATAGGTATGAGAACGGGTTGGTGCTTTGTGATCTCCACCCGATAGTTATGAAAAAAGGGTTAGTGCTTTGTGATTGCCACCCGTAAGTCATGAAGAGTGGGTTGGTGCTGTGTGAACTCCACCCAGCCATGCCTCCGGTAAGATAAGGTCATGACATATAACAGAATTTAAGAGAGCTGTGTGAAATAGAAAATAAATGAGATGAGAAAGAGTGTAAGGAAAGAATTAAGAGAAAGAAGTTACGAGGACAGTGGAGTAGAGGATTTACTTACTGAGCATTATTTTGTGCTCACCCCGTTGTTTTCTTTGTGGTTGCAGGATCGAGGTGAGAATGCGGTTGGACGGGTGTCGACAAGCGAGGAGCAATAGCTACACTGTCCACTGTTTTAATATCATTATGTAAATGATAGTTTATCTTGTATAAAGAATGCTTATATGTAATAAAAGAAAATTTTTGGGCCCATTTATTTTTGCTAATATTCATGTCTTCTACTTAATATTTTTTCTATGAGTACCCTAGTATAAAGCAGTCATTACACTTGTTTTCAATTTGATTGATTTTTTTTGCAAAATATGCAAATACATGTTATAGTATCACATACATCATTCTCCATGCATTCCATCTTTTAAATGGCATCAGGGCCAAGGATTTGATTCTTATTTGTCTAAAATTGGCCAAAAATTTCATGTTCATATGTTGAATAATGTTGTGTATTCTTACAAATTTTGATTTGTGAAGTTACATGTTAACTTGCTTTGTAAGAGTTGTAGATCCATGCATGTGTATCCTTTATATGCCATAAAAAAATTGTTTTTGATCATGTTGGTTAACTTGCAAAATTCAGCCATGGCTTAAGTTTTTAAAATTTTTAATTGCACTTTATGTTGTTATAATTTTTGTTTGAAAAACATGATGGTTATGGCACAAACATCAAGATTTAATTGAAACTTTAGTGTTTTGATTGAAGTTGGCTAGATGAGTTTTGGGTTAAAATGTTGCTTGTTCAATATTTATGGCTTGAAGAATATGATTCTTGGTGATTAGGATAGTATGGATCCTAATATGTCAATTTTGATAAAAAAATGATGTTGTTCACATAATTTTGATTATGTGAAATTTTGGCCATGACAAGTTTGTAAATTAATTGTTGATTAGTTAGCATACTTTTTTAGATAATTTAAAAGTTTTAATGTTTTAATAGTGATTAAAATGTTCATGTGAGGGATTATTGCATTTTTTTTTTTTTTTTTTTTTTAATTTGGTGCAAAAGGGTTGTTTGATCTTCTTTGGCATAATTTGTCATACTACTTTATGTTTGTTAAATATGTGATTTAAAGGACATGTAATATATTCTCTGACTCGATAGTCCTTGTATATATATATATATATATATGTATATGTTTTCTAAGAAATATTTAGTAGATTTTATCATACATATGTAAACGAGCCGAGCCGAGTCGAGTTTTCGACTTATCGAGCTCGGGTTGTTTGCTACAGAATCGAGCTCAAGTAAGAGCTTCAAGCTTGAGCCTGTCGAGTCAGAGAAAAGGGACTCGAACTCAAGCTCGATTGAGTTTGAGTCGAGTTCGAGCCGACTCAACTGACTCGACTGCATCTTCATCATCTGCATCTTTATCTCCATCATCTTCATCATCTACATATCTTTATCTTCATCATCTTCATCTTCATCTTTTTCTTCGTCTTTATCTCCATCATCTTCATCTTCATCTTCATTTTTGTCTTCATCTCATCTTCATTTTGGTCTTCATCTCCATCTCATCTTCATCTTGCAGAGCATCACGATTTACGTTGCTTCCATCTCCATCTTCTTCATCTTCGTCTTCCTCCTCAACACAACCTTATTTTGATTTTGATTTTGATTTTTGATTAAGAATGTTTGCAAGAACAAATTTAGGGGGTTAGGGTTAGTCAATTTGGGAAATCTGATTTGGGGGTTTAATTTTGTGTTTTAGAATTAATTATATTGGGGGGGTTAAATGTTGTTTTTAATAATTTTTAAAACTAAAGAATAAATATACCACTTCAGTCCCCACAGTTTATAAAATATAACAAATGGAACCCTGCTTAGCCGAGCCTATGTAACGCCCCACTTGAGGTACGTTGCTAATGTTTCTTACTTCGCTCTTAATTGAGTCGGTTTTTGTGAATAGTGGTTGGTTGGTCTTAGGTTGTATTGAAATGTTGAGTTTTTGCCTTGGAATGGTCAAAGTTAGAAGGTTTTTGATGTTACAGGGCTCGCTGGGGCGAAGGATACTTGTCGCTGTGGCGAAGAGGTGTTGAAGCCACGGGGGAAGCTGCTGGACAGTTTCGCCGCGACGAAGGAAGATTCTTCGCCGCGACGTGCTTGAAAAGTTTATTAAGTTTTAGATATTTTTTCCCTTGGGTACTATTTGACCATTTTACCCCTAATTAGCAGGAAAAGTGGGGAGTAAAATGTAAGGAAATTTCATGGAGAACATGTTAATATGGGGGTGTGTTTGTAAGGAATCAAAGGATATGGATGGAATTTCCATGAAAGAGCAAGGGCAAAATGGGAAGACTGAGTTGTTAAGAGATATTTAAAGGGGTTTAGTCTTTGAGAACTCTTCATTTTCCCATTCCACCGCCTCTTTCATTTTCCAAATTCTCTCAAATTCCTTCAATCTTCCAAGGATTTCCAAGAGCCTTTTTGAGTAACTTTTAGTAGGGTTTTAATCTAAAGCATCCTAAGGTAAGGATTCTTGCTTTAGATGAGAGTTTTATTATGTTTTGATTAGGGTCTCATGTTGTGGTTGTTGGTTAAGTTGTAGAGAAAAGGCAAGCTCCCAAAGGAAAGGAGAAGTGTTAAAGAAGCTATTTTCTCATAAGGTAAGTAAATTCAACCTAAGTTGAGATTTAAAAACTCTTTTGAGTAAAGTTATATGCATATATGTGTATTCATTAAATTGTTGAATGAGATTAGTAGTTATGATTGAGTGTTACACATAAATTGAGTTATGAGGAGTGTTTTATTTTCTTGATGTTGGGTTGAGTTTGATAGAAGTTGGAGGAAGTTTTGAGCAAGCTTATGGAAGTGTTTTTCTTTTGACAGGAAATTTAGAGTTTATGAGGGAGTTTTCTCCCATTTGGTTGATTAAAGAAAAGAGAAAAGTTAGAGTTAGAGTAGAGTTGTTTATGCACATGAGTTGTATGATGAAATGCTCAAGAGAAGCATAAGTAAGAGTAGAAAGCCTTAATTGTTGCTACATGTCATAGTTGCTTTTCATAAATGCATTAATGAGTATGAGTCATTTATGTGCATTAACTATGCTTTACTTATGCACTAGAAAAGAGAGTAGAGAAAGAGTAGAGACTTTTGAGTTTAGACTACTCTAAGAGTAAAGAGAAAGAGAGAATGAGCACTATAGAGTAAAAGCTAGAGTAGTGCTTAATAAGAGAATAGAGTAGGTTGTGCGATGGGGAACCTGTGAGTACGGGTAGAGTATTCCCGCATGTACGCCGCATAGAGAGAGCGGCAAGAGTATCAGAAAGAGAAGTGGTGTAGCCCGTAGAGTACATGCGGATGAGGGCTATACCCGAGTTTACCCGAGAGATTCTATGCACTCACATGGCCAAAGGTTCCGAATCCATGCATAACCAAGTCCGATCGGCTAGAATGAGTAGAAGTCACAGGGAGTGGGAGCGAGTCCCAGCCGTGCCTCCGGTCAGATGGGGCCGTGACTTACTAGAAAGAGAGTTAGAATAAAAAAAAAAAAAAGGTTATGAGAAAGAGAAAATAGAGAGTTGTATAAGAGAAGAGTCAATAAATGGTAGGGAAAGAATTAGAGAGAGAGTTACGGGGATAATTGAGTAGATGGGTTTACTTACTGAGCATTGTTTTGTGCTCATCCAGTTGTTCCCTATGTTTTGCAGGTTCTAGATGAGGACACAGTCGGATGGACATCGGCACACGAAGAGAAATGGCTACACTGTCCACCCTATTTTGATAGTTTTGCATATGTTACAAATCTTGTATATATTTGTATAAAGAATACATATGTTTAATAAAAGAAAATTTTGGGCCCAACTTTTTATGTTATTTTTACATGTATTTTTACTATGCATGTTCTTATGAGAATAGAGGTATTACAGTCTACAAGCTGAGCTTCCCCATGTTCGAACTCGACCTGTTTTATATATCGAGCTCGAGCCGAGTTGACTCGGCTAATCACAAGCCGAGTCATAAACGAGCTTCAAATGAGCTGAGCCGAGCTGACTCGACTTGTCTGACAGCCCTATATATATATATCTGTGTGTGTGATGTAAAAATACAAAACACTAACTTTAATTTATATATATGTGTGTGTGTGTGTGTGTGTGTGTGTGTGTGTGATGTAAAAACACAAAACACTAACTTTAATTTATATATCTCTACACAAAACAACTAATATATATCAACAAGTACAAAATATCCTTGGACAATGTTGCCAAACTCCTATGCCTATTGACGTCCCATCCGAACATATTTCACCTAGTACCTGTAAAAAAAAGTAAAATAACAGAGTGAGCACTAACTGCTCAGTAAGTAGAATCAAACTACACTACTATTTTTCCTCCGTTACTCATATTCTGGCTTTCCTTTCTCACTTCATTTTTTTCTATTATTCTTCATTATTTTTTATTATTCTTCATTCTCATACTCAATTTGCCACTTCTCAAATTTCTCTTTTGTCCCTTCACATTCTTTCCCATACTAATTTGCTACTTATCAACATGCAAGAACAATTAATATAAAAGAATATAGTCGGACACATATAAAATTCTAATTAATGCAAGTAGCATAATACATATGCAAAATAAATAAACTTTTTCTAAGAAGCAAATTTTATTTTCTGTTTTCTGTCTCTTATTCTGTTTCTGTTTCTTTTTCTTTATTCTATTCCGCTTTGCCGATCAGACTAGGTTGAGGCGTGGATTTGGAACCCTGGCCATGTGAGTGCATTCTGAAATTCTTTCTGGGTGCAGTCCTCATCCACATGCACTTCTAACGGACTGTCCGAATTCTATTTTTCTATTATGAGGCCGCTCACTAATGGCGGCGTGCAAGTAGGAACTTTCTGCATCTCTGTCACTCACGGGTTTCCCATCGCAACAACCTTCTAACATAATATGCTATATCTCTGAAAAAGAATTTATACACATTTTTAAATATATTTCCAAGTTATGGAAAGTCTACAATTATATTCTTTAATAAATAGGAAAATATACATATTTACATGCTAGCTTAAAATGAATCTACAAAGCAATTTTCTTTTCTTTCGTTCTCTCACTTTATGCTAACATTCTCCTTAATATTCTCACCTACCAAATGAAGTATAAATGGATGATATGCACAAAATATGTATTGTCAAGCCCATTGTTTGATGTTCTTTCCAAATTCAAGTATACAAACTTGAGAATTTATTATGGCGTATTGATATGTCATGAGATAATCCACCATTCTCTACTATCAACAATGCCATATCAAAGTAACAATTTAACATACAAATCCCTTCTAACACTTTCCTAAAGTCATAAGTTTCACAATTGCTAATTGAATAACTAAATACAATGTGCTATTCAAAGACATACTAAAGGTTCAAGTAACTTGAACCATGCACTAAAAGCCATTTATCTCATTGAACTAACATGACCAAGTGATATTCTAAATTTTGGCATAAAAAAATGCACTCTTGAATACTAAAACTTACACTTGGTTAAGCCTAACATAACATTTCAAATCCAATTCTTTCCCTTCTCAAACAATTTCTTCAATAAGATTTAACAAACTCATGTATGCATTTTTCTTTGAATTTTCATCAAACAATTCACATGCACATGCAAATACTTGGTTGGCCACACTTCCACATCTTTCCAAATCCACCAAAATTGGAGAAAAAACTCACCAACACTTAACTTCAAATCTAGCCAGATTCAGCACTTCAAAATTCCATCAACAATTCTTCCATATTTCATCCATAATTCCACCAAATCACCACATACACATGAACTACTCTTCATGGCTAGAATTTTACACATCATTCAAACTTTAAAACAGCCAACAATTCCCACCATACATCACATACAAACACACAAGAATCGATCTACACAATTATTGCTCAAATCAAAACTAAAATTGGATTTACTTACGTTGAATTTGTACAACACTAGTGATATAAGCCCCCTTTGCTAAAATTCTCTTCCTCTTGGACCTAAATGATATAAAACCATAAGAATTTAGAACTTTAAAGTTTAATCACATACCTTTGTGCTAGAATCTTACCTTTGGATGCTTTAGGATTGAAAATCTACAAAAATTTAAGCTAAACCTTATGAATTCCCTTTGCAATTTGATGAAGAAGCTTGAGAGAAAATGGGTGAGAGGTGGCGTGTTCAAGGGATGAGAATGGCTAGGGTTTTTCCAATTGAAGCCTTATAACTAATAATATATATATATATATATATATATATATATATATATATATATATATATATATATATATATATATATATTCTCATTTTGCCCTTGCACTTTCTAAGAAATTTCATCTATGCCTTTTAGTCATTTACCTAATTACCCTCATTTGTGTCATCTTCTTCATATTATTTTGCTTCCTTTCACTCCTTGCTTTTTCATCTAATTATGAGTGAAAAGACCATTTTACCCCTAATGAAATTTTAAATAATTTCTTCACATTTGTCTAAGATAAACTTCAAAGAAATTCAAGTAAGGGTATTGGGGCATGAATAAAATTACGTACCTTGATATGGGTGTTACAATTCTCTCTCTCTCTCCCTCCCCTCCCCCTCCACAAAAAGAATTTCATCCTTGAAATTCTGATGAACAATTCAGGATAGCGGTTACGCATATCTTGCTCTACTTCCCATGTAGCTTTGTCTACCATATAGGGTTTCATAAGAAGCCATCTTAATTGTAGACTGATAACAGTTGTTGTAAGCAAACTCTATCAATGGTAGCATCTCATGCCAAGTCATTTTATAATCCATACAACACGCTCTCAGCATGTCCTCAAGCATTTGATTGGTTCTCTCTGTTTGACCATCTTTCTGTGGGTGGTAAGCTATACTAAATGCTAACCTAATACCTAAGTTTCTCTATAGACTAGTCCAGAAAGCTGAAAGAAATCTGGAATCTCTATCTAATACTATTGTCTTAGGCACCCCATGCAGTCTAACTATCCCTTTGATGTAGATCTGGGCCAACTGATCTGAGGTGGTACTGTCTTTTACTGGAAGAAAATGCGCTGATTTGGTTAATCTGTCTACTATCACCCATAGCTCATTATAACTCTTTTGAACTCTTGGAAGGCCTATAATGAAATCCATTGATATATCTTCCCATTTCCATTTAGGAATGTAGAGTGGCTAAAGTAGTCCTGATGGCCTCTGATGCTCTACTTTAACTTGCTAACAAACTAGGCATTTTCCTGCATAGTCTCTAATATCCTTCTTCATACTTGGCCACCAATAACTCTTCTTTAAATCTTGATACATTTTGGTTCCTCTAGGATGAGCTGTGTATGGTGTGTCATGAGCCTCCAAAAGAATCTTCTTTCTCAACTCAACATCTTAAAGAATGCATATGCGATTCCTGAAGCGGAGGACACCATTTGAAACTTGATACTCTAATATCTTGCCTTGAAGCACTTGTCGACTAATTTTTTGACACCACTCGTCGATAGCTTGTCTCTCTTTAATCTCTTCCAGTAAAGTAGATTGAATTCAAACCTGGAAATTCTTCCTGGTATCACCTCTAACTGCTCCTTAAGAAAGTCTTCCAGTAATTCTTTCTGCACTGTGAGCTCAGACAAAAGGATTTTCTACTCAGAGCATCAGCTACCACATTGGCTTTTCCAAGCTGATACTTGATTTCACAATCATAATCTTTAACCAGCTCTAACCATCTCATTTATCTCATATTCAGCTCCCTTTGGTGAAGAAATACTTCAAACTCTTATGATCGGTATAAATATTACTCTTTGCCCCATACAAGTAATGCCTCTATATTTTTAATGCAATAACTACAGCTACCAACTCTAAATCATGCATAAGGTATCTCGTCTCATATTACTTCAATTGTTGGAAAGCATAAGATATTACCCTACCCAACTACATCAACACAACACCAAGTCCTCGAAGTGAGGCATCAGTATATATGCCATAATCTACAACTTCCTATGGTAACACCAGAATAGGAGTTGTGGTTAGCCTTCTTTTTAACTCTTGGAAACTCTCTTCACATGCATCTAACCATATGAAAGGAGTTCCCTGCTTGGTAAGAGTTGTAAGCGGCTTAGCCAACTAAGCAAATCCTGCTACAAATAGTCTGTAATAGCTTTCTAGCCCCAAAAAACTTCTAACCTTTTTTATTGTCTTCGACCTTCGCCCCTCAAGGATTGCCTCTAATTTACTGGGATCTATTGATACACCTTCTTTTGAGACAATGTGGCTCAAGAAGATAACTTGATCCAGCTAGAACTCACATTTAGAAAATTTGACTAACAGCTTCTTATCTCTCAATCGCTGTAACACAAATCTCAGATGTTCTTCATGCTCTTGTCTTATCTTAGAATAAACCAGGATGTCATCAATAAATAGCACTATAAATCGATCAAGATAGTCATGAAACACCCTGTTCATCAAATCCATAAAGACTGCTAGTGTATTGGTTAACCCGAAAGGCATCACTACAAACTCATAATGCCCACATCTAGTCTTAAATGCAGTATTGGCAATATCTTGCTCTGCAACTCTTACTTGATGATAAACCAACCTCAGATCAATCTTTGAAAATATGGCTGCTCCTTTAAATTGATCAAATAAATCATCTATGTGAGGTAACGGGTATTTATTCTTCACTGTCACTTTATTTAGCTCTCTGTAATCTATGCATATCCGTACAACCCATCTTTCTTCTTCACAAATAAAATTGGAGCACCCCAAGGAGAATGGTTGGGTTGAATAAAACCCTTGTCCAGGAGTTCTTAGAGTTACTTCTTCAATTCCTCGGTTGGGGGCATACGATCAGGGGCTTTAGAAATTGGTGCTGTCCTTGGTGCCAACTCAATGCTAAACTCCATTTCTCTCTCTGGAGGTTAACCTGGCAAATCGTCTGGAAATACATCTAGAAACTCCCAGACTATTGGCACATTTTGGATCTTTGATCGGGGGACATCACTACTTTGCACCACATGGGCAATATACCCAGAGCACATTTTTTGTAACATTTTACTAGCCTTCACATTACTAATTAACATGCTAAGTTGATGGCCCTCTCCGAAAATAAACTTATCACCTTCATCAAGATTAAATCTTGCTTTCTTCTTTTGGCAATCAATCTCTACTCCATATCTCCATAGGAAATACATGCCCAAAATAACATCAAAGTCAGGCATATCAAATACAATCAAATCTACTACCAATATCCTTCCATGGATCACTATAGACTCCCCTAGAAGCATCTCCTGAGTTACCACACTGTCACTGTCTGGCAGTTCTATCTTAATGGGCTGATCCACTATAATAGGTCTAAAACCTAATCTCTCTATAATCACATGTGTAATAAATTAGTGTGTGGCTCCAGAATCAACTAATGCATAAAGGGGGACTGAATGAAATAGTAACTGACCAATAACTGCACATGGGCTGGCCTTGGCTTCACTCTATGCAACTGTAAATACTTGAGCGTTAGTACCTCTGGATGTCTGTGTACTGGGTGCAGGAGGGGCATTGCATTCTTTCATCATATGTCTTAGATGTTGGCATCTATAACATACATTTCGGCCCAAATCTTTGAGACATTCCCGCGGATGATATTTCCCACATTTTTGACATTGGAGAAACTCAATAATACTCAGCCTTTTATTCTTCCAATCCCTCATGTTCTTCTTTGGCTGAAATCTTTTCTTATTCTTTGCTTCTTTATTGCTGGGGGCATCAAATCTGTCTCTCTGTGGAGCGAGAGGTGGAATATTGGGTGCTGCCGCTGATGGAGTCGATGGAGTTAACTTATTCACAAATACTTCTACCCGTAAAGCTCGGTCTAAGGCCTCACTGTAAGTCTGAGGGGGCTAGGCACCTGCCATCACATCTCGAGCTATTTCTGGATTCAACCCATGCACGAACTTGGTCATCCTTAATTCTAGTGTGCTCACTATACCTAGTACAAACATCACCAAGGAATTAAATCTAATGGAGTATTCTTTCACTAAACTAGTTCCCTATCGCAAGTGAATAAATTCTTGTGTTTTTTCATGAACTCTGTCAGCTGTCCTGTATTCTGCCTCAAAACGTTGTCTGCAATCTCCCCAAGTCATAGTGGCTACATCATTAGTATCCTCCATCAGCTCCTACCCTATCCAGGCATCATTCTTAAATAGGAAACTGGCATACCGGATCTTTTCCCAATCTGTCTTAGGAAAAAGTGTCATCGTACGCTCTACAGATCTAATCCATTCTTCTGCCACTAATGGGTTAGTCGCACCTCTCAATTCTGGCGGTTGATGCTAACTAGGTAACCCATAAATAGGCTTAAGACGGCTTTGTACTATCGGGGGTAACGACTTTTCTCTGTCATCTCTGGTGGTTGGTACAACAACTGGTGTCTCAACTCTCTTTGATATAGGTCTCCCCTGACTCTCCCTCAATACCTACTGAATGATATTACAAATCCACGCTTCATCGAGGACAAGGGGAGTAGATCCTAACGGGTTGGATGGCTCACTTATACTCGATGCATTCTTATTACCAGATTGAGTCGTACATCTCATCTAAAACACATAGTACCAATACAATTAGTTAACTAAAATAACTCATCTAGCACAAGTAAGAAAAGAAATAACTTACAACGATCGGCTATGGCACATCAATGCGGCGGGAGAGGCACACTGTCAATTCTGATAAAAAGACCTTACTTTTCCCAAAACCTGGCTCTGATACAAAAAATGTAATATATTCTCTAGCTAGTAATTCTTTGAGAGATATATGATAAAATCCACTAAATATTTCTTAAAAAACATACATACATACATACATATATATGATGTAGACCAAAAACACTAACTTTAATTTATATATCTCTACACAAAACAACTAATATATATCAACAAGTACAAAATATCCTTGGACAGTGCTGCCAAACTCCTCTGCCTATTGACTTCCCATTCGACCGTATTTCACCTAGTACCTGCAAAAAATAGTAAAATAATAGAGTGAGCACTAATTGCTTAGTAAGTAAAATCAAACTACACTACTATTTTTCCTCCGTTACTCATATTTTGGCTTTCCTTTCTCACTTCATTCTTTTCTATTATTCTTCATTCTTCATTCTCATACTCAATTTGCTACTTCTCAAATTTCTCTTCTGTCCCTTCACATTCTTTCCCATAATAATTTGCTACTTATCAACATGCAAGAACAATTAATATAAAAGAATATAGTCGGGCACATATAAAATTCTAATTAATGCAAGTTGCATAATACATATACAAAATAAATAAACTTTTGCTAAGAACTAAATTTTCTTTTTTCCTTTCTGTTTTCTATCTCTTATTTTGTTTTTGTTTCTTTTTCTTTATTCTATTATGGTTTGCCGATCGGACTAGGCTGAGGCATGGATTTGGAGCCTTGGCCATGTGAGTGTATTCTAAAATTCATTTTGGGTACAATCCTCATCCACATGCACTTCTAACATACTGTACAAATTCTGATTTTCTAGTTTGAGGCCGCTCACTGATGGCGGTGTGCATGTAAGAACTTTCTGCATCTCTGATAAGAGTGTAATTTACATATTTTTTATTCCTATCATATTATGTTTTTGTTATGTTTTATGCCTAATTGAGTTGATTAGAGTTTATTTTGTAAGTTTGGCATATTTGGATAGACTTTAGGAAATAATTGAGAAAAGACTAGGAAATTCCAGATTTTCCAGATTTTTCGTTATTCTGACCAGTGCTACGTTTTTCAGGTTTTTCAGGGAGCTAGATTCCTCAATTGCAAAAGTGGTCTTCAGAGAAATTAAAGCAGACGAATCAAGATTTTCAGGAAGGTATTATGGGCAAGCATCCGAGTTCGTTTGGGTTCTCAGTAGTTGTTGCAAAACCGGACCTGGAATCCTAGTCGCAGAAGGATTCCTTAGCTGAGCAGTGAATCTTCGAACGGGCCTAACTGGAGCGTCAGATATCAAAAACGGGTTATTCAAAAGCCAAGATTCATCTACACATCCTAAACTACAATTTTTATGAAGTGATGGAGCCCAGAAAAGATCTTTTACATGGCGAGAATCCTGGTGCAATTTGGAGACGAATTCTGGAATCCATATCTGATCAGATTTTATCAAATCTGGAAGTCTATCTTCTAGGAAACGTCCAGGAAAGAAATTCCGTGATTCTTGGGGAAGAATTAAGGAAAACACATGTTATTTAATTAGAAGTTTTTAGGTTAAACGGGGGGAGGACAGTAGAATTTGAATTCTGTAGAGTTTTTGCGTTCTAGATCAAGATGTGCGGCTAATTTCCTTCTTCAGTTCAAGGGGATTTTGAAGCCTAAATTCATGTCATTGGTGTAGCCTAACTTCAGTAACATTGTTCTTAATCTTGTTTTTATTGGAATTGTTTATGTTATTCTGTTTTAATTGTTTATAATTTTCTGTTTGGGTGATTTAGTAATGGCCTGCTGAATTATTTCATCGGAATTTTATCTGTTAGAATTAGGAATTGTGATCCGTAATTGTCCTTTTTCTATTCAATAAGTGACACATGATGATAGCTGATTATGGACAAGTTTTCGGTCTATTGTCTTGAATAACATAACCTAAGTTAAATAATCCGAGCTTGGGTGATTGTTGCTTAGATTGATCTATTCTCCTAATTCTTAAGGCTGCCATTGAATTAAATTTAGAGAGCTTGTTCTAGGTTGTTCAAGGGTTAGTATCTACTCGAAGAGCTTGTTTCGGTAGTGACAAACTAAGGGAGAATTCGGGTAACAGAGCTTGTTGTTTCCTAGGGTCAGTAGTTTCATAATGATGAGATAGAACAGTGTTACGGTTACTTTATGTCCAATGCATGTTTAGGTGGATCTTGAACCGAGAGCTGATTGTTTAACCTGATATTTTATTTCTCTGTTCTACTTTAGTTTGCTTTGATTACAAATCCCCCTTCATTACTGTTGTCAAGTTTACTGTTTAGAGTTTAATTTGCGTTTCTGTTGTTTTTTAGTGTTTTAGAATATAGAAATTAATCGAGTCATTCCCTGTGGGATCGACCCTTGCTTGCCCTTTATACAATTCATTAGTTCGGTCAGTAAGGTTAATTAATTTGGTGCATTCGGCACGCTACCAATCTCTATCACTCATGGGTTCCCCATCGCAACAACCTTCTAACATAACATTCTATATCTCTGAAAAAGATTTTATACACATTTCTAAATATATTTCCAAGTTATGGAAAGTGTAAAATTATATTCTTTAATAAATAGGAAAATATACATATTTACATGTTAGCTTAAAATGAATCTACAAAGCAATTTTCTTTTCTTTCTTTCTATCACTTTCTGCTAACATTCTCCTTAATATTCTCACTTGCCAGATAAAGTATATATGGATGATATGCACAAAATATGTATGATCGAGCCCATTCTTTGATGTTCTTTCCAAATTCAAGTACACAAACTTGAGAATTTATTGTGGCATATTGATATGTCATGACATAATCCACCATTCTCTACTATCAACACTGCCATATCAAAGTAACAATTTAACATACAAATCCCTTCTAACACTTTCCTAAAGTCATAAGTTTCACAATTGTTAATTCAATAACCAAATACAATGTGCTATTCAAAGACATACTAAAGGTTCAAGTAACTTGAACCATGCACTAAAAGCCATTTATCTCATTGAACGAACATGACCAAGTGATATTCTAAATTTTGGCATAACAAAATGCACTCTTGAATACTAAAACTTACACTTGGTTAAGCCTAACATAACCTTTCAACTCCAATTCTTTCCCTTCTCAAACAATTCCTTCAATAAGATTTAACAAACTCATGCATGCATTTCTCTTTGAATTTTCATCAAACAATTCACATGCACATGCGAATACTTGGTTGGCCACACTTCCACATCTCTCCAAATCCACCAAAACTAGAGCAAAAACTCACCAACACTTAACTTCAAATCTGGCCAGATTCAGCACTTCAAAATTCCATCAGCAATTCTTCCATATTTCATCCATAATTCCACCAAATCACTACATACACATACACATGAACCATGAACTACTCTTCATGGCTAGAATTTTATACATCATTCAAACATTAAAACAGCCAATAATTCCCACCATACATCACATACAAACACACAAGAATCGATCTACACAATTATTGCTCAAATCAAAACTAAAATTGGATTTACTTACCTTGAATTTGTACAACACTAGTGATATAAGCCCCCTTTGCTAAAATTCTCTTCCTCTTGGACCTAAATGATATAAAACCATAAGAATTTAGAACTTTAAAGTTTAATCACATACCTTTGTGCTAGAATCTTCTTTGGATGCTTTGGATTGAAAATCTACAAAAATTTAAGCTAAACCCTATGAATTCCCTTTGAAATTTGATGAAGAAACTTGAGAGAAAATAGATGAGAGGTGGCGTGTTCTGTTAGGAAACGACCCGGTTACGCAGTGGAAAACAAAATTTTACAACCATGGATCGTTCCTTAGAACCCAAAATCAGGGCATAGAAAATTACAGTTTATATATTACAACAAGAATCTGCAGAAAAAATAAATCTAAAGTTTAGATTCATACCCACGTTGGAGGCTCCACCAATATTGTCTTTGAACGTGTTTGCTACCGATCCAAGTGTAGGATCGAACCATAGAAGTCCACACGAAGACAATCGCAAGGAACCAAGGAAGGATTTGCTAGATCCTACTTGGCCTTAAGAAATCAAGAAGAAGAAAAAGAAATATTTGATTTTCAATCAAACAGTGAAAGTGGCATGGGAGAGCCTTTAGTTGTGTGTGTTTTTCTTTTCTTTAATCAAAAGGCAAAAATAAAATCATTCTTCTTAAATCACACACAAACACTTTTCTTTTGTAGGCAAACTTAGTTGCCCTATTCCCACATGGAATGGGCTTGGGCTCCAACCCAAACACCCCATATTGTAAACACTCCCAATTATATATTTTAATTTAATTCATCATTATCTCAATTAAAATCAATTAATATTTAATTAACATTTAACAATAATGATGATTTAATTAAATATGTGCGAACACACATTTAAACGTAATTTCACTTATTTAATTTTTCTAACAAATTAAATAAAGCTACAACCTCAGCAAATTTAATTGCACTGTGAAATTATCAAAATACCCTTTCACCTAAAAAGACGAAAACACCTTTCTTTCTTCTTGGCTCTTAAATAATCTTCTATGTGTGTGACCTATAGGCTCCTCATCATACCGGCAGTGTATAGTATCGTGATTAATACCAATTAATCATCTCACTAATACATTGACCAAGATTGACCCCTAGCAAGGCATCATGGCCACCCGATAGATTCGGATTCAGCAAAGTAGTTACTTGTCAACGATATGGTTACCGTACAATTCGATGTTTTCATCATACTGTATCTCGACAAGACAAAGGCATAGAAATAGTGTCAACCTCTGGTTACTCTCGATATTATGTATTCAGTTTCTAGACCAATGACTTGTATTATAAACCGGATAGAGCAACAACTCAACCCCATTGTGGCCACAGTTTTAGTGTCATTGCCATATACTGAATTGTGCCGTGAGATAACTTCTCCCGTACCTGGGAGTGATGAATCCTCTGTAAATTCATCATAGTCTTGATACATTCCTTGATGTAGCCAATCACCACCGTCTTGATAGCTCTGAATATAACTATGTTAGGCTAGTGTCAAACTGCACCAATCAGTGCACAAGGCGCTCCGGTGATCTCAAGTCTAAGGATCACATGCACCATCATTCGTTAGAGGATTTGTTCCATAGACACTGGGGTTACCGTCCATATGGAATCCTCTGGTGGGTCAGCCCAGCGAACTTGCTACGGTATATCCTCTTACAGCAAGCACCCATGTGTTGCACCAGGTTGTCACCAAACAACCTTGACAGTGAGATCAGCCACTGCCTTTCGACAGGGTTGTTCAATACTATGATAGCCTTACCGTATTATTTGTGCCCTTACTTCAGAATAATACTAGGGCTACAGACGTTTCTAGAATGGCCACCATTTGTGCTCATAGGGTTCTCACTATCAAGATTTGAAACACTTGATACCCTCGTCACGGTTCTACCATTCTAAGGACATATATCAATACATATTGCAATAATAATGATTTACACGATATAGAATAAAATGCCTTTTATTGATTAATGAACATTATTACAAAGAGTCAATTCTACAATAATTGATTGGCTCTAGGGCATCTACTCTAACATGTTCAAGGGATGAGAATGGCTAGGGTTTTGCCAATTGAAGCCTTATAACTAATAATAATAATAATAATAATATATATATATATATATATATATATATATATATATATATATATATATATATATATATATATATGTATGTATGTATATATATTTATTTATTTATTTATTTATATTCTCATTTTACCCTTGCACTTTCTAAGAAATTTCATCTATGTCCTTTAGTCATTTACCTAATTACCCTCATTTTTTTCATCTTCTTCACATTATTTTGCTTCCTTTCACTCCCCACTGTTTCATCTAATTATGAGTGAAAAGTCCATTTTATCCCCAATGAAGTTTTAAAGAATTTCTTCACATTTGTCTTAGATAAACTTCAAAGAAATTCAAGTAAGGGTATTGGGGCATGAATAAACTTATGTACCTTGATGTGGGTGTTACAAGACATTAAAGGGTATTAAAATGCTTTTCCTTAAAGAGTTAAGGGCAAAATTGTCTTTGTAGCAAGAACATGGAAAGGTAGTGTGAACACAATTTAATTGTTCATTATGTCTTTGATAAGATTAATTGAATCAATCATTAATGTACATTGATATTCCGTGTGACAAGATAAGCATAAATTTACTCCACCAACTTTTCGTTGCCAATGTTGGTTGTATAATTGCTTATTTAATGTGAGTGTTACATTATCCCCTAAAGTTTCATTAATGATTATTAATGAGCCATTTATTAGATATAATTGATATATGGGATATATGTGTGTCATATTAATACAATGCATATTTGTTATGTTTGATAACATGTGATGCTATATTTAAGCATGTAATATGCTTGTTTATTGTTAAGTTTTAATATTTATATGAAGTATTGAAGCTTAATTTTATGGCATGACATTTAGTTTTAGGTTTGTAGTTTGGGGTTTATGTTTTATATTTAGTTGATACATATGGTGGATATGTATAGGGTAGATATTAAAACATTAACCTAAAACAAAACCTAATCTTTAAATCTTCCCTAATTAAAATATTAATTCTAAGCCTTCCATTAGGAGTCAATTAAATCTTTGCCATAGAATTAGAGATCCCAAGATTTCTATTATGTGAGGGATACTAATTTATGACACAGAATTAATTGTCTTAGTTCTTTGATAGAAATTCTCATTGTACCCAAAATTTCTATTATGTGAGGTATCCGAAACTAGAGGCAAGGAAATGAATAATAGCTTATATGGTGATATAAAGGGAAATAGTTTCCTACTTATTGAATTTAATGGACCAAGATTTCTATTATGTGAGGTTTACTAAATTTGATAAGAATTTGATTCGCCACTAGAAATTTTAATCCAGCGAAATTTCTGAATCTTTATCTAGGGAAGTATAGGATTTGAATAAAATAGTGGGAGCTAATTAAATTATTGGGAGCTAATTAGATTAGCTTAATAAAAGACATATGTGACAAATCACTCATAATTTTTAATTTCCTTGCAGCATCTCTCATAAAATATTAAACTATAAAAGATGAATAATCTACTATTGAAAATCCTGGATGAGAACAACAAGTTAGTTGGCCGTAGTAATTTCAATGATTGGCTGAGGAAACTGACAATAATATTGAATTCAGAAAACGCATCCTATGTTTTAGAAACGCCCATGCCTAAACCTCCTCCTTCTGATGCTCCTTCTGATGAGCATAATGAATATAAAAAATGGAAGGAAGATGAACTTAAAGCTCATCCTTATATGATGGCATCGATGAGTGACAAGCTCTAGAGAAAGTGTGAAGAGATGTAAAGTGCTAATGAAATTTACCTCGAGTTACAAGAGTTGTACCGTGAAAATTCGAGGATAAGACAATATGAACTAAGTTTAACTTTATTTGGAATGAAGTTGAAAGAGGGTGTGTCACCAGAAGAACATGTAATGAAAATGATTAATATTATGGGGCAATTTCATGCCATGAAAATTGAAATGCTAGACACCCTCAAGGTGGATTTAGTTCTTCAATCTCTACCTTCAAGTTTCACACCTTTCATCAATAATTATCATCTCAATAAGATTAAGAGAAAACTTCCTAATTTGTTGAATGAGATTCAATAGTTTTATGGTCATGAAAGAAAAGGGAAAAGGGAGGAGGTTATTAGTATGGTTTCTTCCAGTAAGACAAAGAAGAAAAAGCCAATGAAATCCCAAAAGAAATTGGGAACAAAACCCAAGGGAAAGGGGTTTAAGAAAAAGGCTACACCTCAAGCCAATAAATCTAAAGAAAAGGGCCAATGTTTTTGGTGCATAGAAAAAGGGCACTGGAAGAGGAATTGTCCTCTCTATCTAGAAAGTCTTAAGAAGACTAAAGCTCTTCTCATTGAGAAGACTAAATCAGATATGTCCCAATGCTATGTCATTGAATTTAAATTAAATGTTAGTTCAAATAATTTATCCTGGATATTAGATTCAGCTACTACTTCGTACATTTGTGTTTGTTTGCAGGATCTGCAGAATAGTTCTGCTCTAGTAAAAGATCAAGTCATGTTAAGAATGGCGAATGGAGCAAATGTTGTTGCCGAAGCCATGGGAACATGCAGTTTGATGCTTCCATCAGGACCCCTTTTGTATTTGTACAGTGTCCTGTATTTTTCTAAAGCCACTAGAAATATAATTTCAGTTTCTGTAGTATGTAAATATGGTTACAATGTACAGTTCAATAGAAATGAATATTTAGTTCATTTTGGAAATAAACTTGTTGGCAAAGCTGTCAATACAAATGGTTTGTATGTGCTAGAATTAAATGGTCATAGCATAATGAATTCCATAACTAATAAACAAACTCGTAATGAAATTAAATTACTTTGACATCATAGATTAGGTCATATAAGAGACAGAAGAGTAATCCAATTAGGAGAAAGTCGACTTTTAAGTTCATTGGGTTTATAACCCCATCCGACTTGTGAATCTTGTCTTCAAGGAAAAATGACCAAGTCACCCTTTAAGAGTAAAAGGGAAAGGGCCAAAGAATTGTTGGAATTAATACATACATATGTATATGGACCATTTAATGAAATGGTTAGAGGAGGTTTTCATTACTTAATTACCAAGGTATGGGTATTTGTATTTAATGAAATACAAATCAGAATCTTTTGAAAGGTTCAAAGAATTCAAGAATTAAGTAGAGAAACAAATTGGAAAGAGTATTAAAATTCTACGATCAGATCGTGGAGGTGAATACTTAAGTACGGAATTTTGAGATTTCCAAAAAGAAAATGAAATTATATCACAATTAACTCCTCCATTTACACCACAACACAATGGTGTATCTGAAAGAAATCATACTTTATTGGATATGGTACGATCGATGATGACTTGTATGGACTTGCCGATTTACTTAGGGGGGGTATGCCCTACAAACAACAGTGCATAGTTTAAATAGAGCACCATCTAAATCAATCCAGAAAACACTGGGGTTGTCCAGCTTATGTCAAGACTGTCAAAACATATAAGTTGGACGTAAGATCTAAAAAATGTCGGTTTATAGGGTATCCTAAAGAAAGTTTAAGATATTATTTTTACTTCCCTACTAATCAAAGAATCTCAATCAATAGAAATGCACATTTCTTTGAGAAAGAATTCTTGGAAGAAGGAGGTGTAGGAAGAAAAATTGAACTCAAGGAATATTCCAAAAAGTCTCAAATCGATAATACTCAATAGGTGAACTAGATCAAGAACCTTTAACCCATGACACAATGATTCCAGCCCGTAAATCTTCTAGAATATCTCGACCTCCAGAGAGATATTATAGTTTTCTACATGAAAAAGTTTTTGAATCTTTTTCAGTGGGAGAAGTTGATCATGGAGATGATCCTAAAACTTATGAAGAAGCGATATTAGATATCGATTCTGGAAGATGGCTAGAAGCGATGAATTCTGAATAGAATCCATGCACGCTAATCAAGTTTAGACACTTGTTAACCCTCTATAAGGAATAGTTCCTATTGGTTGTAAATGGGTCTTTAAGAGAAAGGTTGGCAAAGATGGAAAGGTAGAGACCTATAAGGCTAGACTGGTAGCGAAAGGTTATACTCAGAAAGAAGGGTTGGATTATGAGGAAACCTCTTCACTAGTTGCAATGCTTAAATCCATCAAAATCATGCTAGCCATAGCAGCACACTATGATTATGAAATTTGGCAAATGGATGTCAAGATCGCGTTCCTTAATGAATTTGTTGAGGAAAACATATATATGCAACAACCTGAAGGTTTTGTATCCAATACTGAAAGACATAAAGTGTGCAAATTACATAGATCCATTTATGGATTGAAGTAAGCTTTTAGAAGCTGGAATATCCGATTTGATGAAATGATCAAGACTTTTGGTTTCATAAAGAATCCAGATGAACCTTGTGTATATAAGTGGGTAAACTATCATGTCTCAATTTTCCTCATATTATATGTAGATGACATATTGTTAATAGGAAATGATATTAGTATGATGATCAAAGTTAAGATGTGGTTATCAAAGGCTTTCTCAATGAAAGATTTGGGAGAAGCAAATTACATCCTAGGAATTCTCATCTATAGAAATAGAGTGAAAAGATTGATAGGGTTATCTCAAAGCATGTATATAGAGAAAATATTGAAAAAGTTCAACATGCAAGACTCCAAAAGAGGATTTTTGCCTTGTGGTCATGGACTACATCTTTCTAAGGATATGAGTCCTAAGACTGATCAGGAGCAACAGCAGATGCATAATATACCCTATGCTTTAGCCGTAGGTAATCTTATGTATGCAAAGCTATGTACAAGGCCTGATATAGCCTATGCTGTAAGTGTTCCGAGCAAATATCAATCAAATCCAGGAGAGAAACACTGGTCAGCAATTAAAACACTCTTTAAGTACTTGAGAAGGACTAAAGATTTAATACTGAGTTATGGAGGTTTAGAATTAAAAATCCAGGGATACTCAGATTCTAATTTTCAATCAAATGTGGATGATAGAAAGTCTACATCTGGATTCATCTTTACATGTAATGGAGAAGCAGTTAGTTGGAAAAGTTCCAAGCAGTCGACCATTGCCGACTCCACTACAGAAGCTGAATATATTGCCGCTTCAGAAGCAGCATATATAGTCGTTTCAGAAGTAGCAAAAGCAGGTGTGTGGATACACAAATTTGTAGCTGAACTTGACGTGGTTTCGAACATGATTTATCCGATAACCTTGTTCTGTGACAATAATGGTGCTATTGCACAAGCAAAGGAACCATGAGCACACCAAAAATCAAAACATATTTAGTGTAAATATCATATTTTGAGAGAGCTTGTTGAAGTTGGAGAAATTTTGGTGCAGAAAACACCTTCAACGGATAACGTAGCCGACCCAATTACTAAAGTGATGACACAAAAGCAATTAGATAATCATCTTGAGAAGATGGGTATTAGATACCGCAACGATTGGCTCTAGTGCAAATGGGAGTTTTGTTAGTGTATGCTCTAGGAACCAATCATGTCGTCGGTTACAAGGCATTATGTTTTGTACATATATATGTTAATGTATATATATTTTGTATATACATTTTTATCTTATGAATAGAAGAAACTGTTCTTATTTCACATGTGGTTTATTGCTTCATTTATATATATGTATTACATGTGAAATGTTCGGATGATACAAATCTTTAGAAGATTAACATCATCAAAGTATTCCCTACATAGGTAATATTAATTGGGCAATAATATTACATAGTAGGCATGCTGAATGGCTCCGTAGAATATCATATGATGGTATTAGTGTGGGTGATTATAAAAGTTATAACACTAGGGCATTAGCACGGATAAGCGGGTAGTGAACTGTTTATTGAATATGGCCATTACTGATGAATCACATGGACATTTAAAATGTAGTCAATAATTCATCATAAGATCGTACTAGTGTATTATTAATCCTTAGACCTTAGATATCACGGTTGGATTCTGCATAAACGCATATGGTTCATATGGTGTATAAACACGAGGCTAATCATATCATGTGTTAATAAGCCGATTTGGACATGTGTTAATAAGCTGATTTGGACATGTGTTAATAAGCCGATTTGGACATGTGTTGTTTATGTGTGAGGACAAGTGATAGTCAAGATGGGATCTGTTGACTTGGTATAGATTGATATCAAGTTCCTAGACAAATTTCAAGATACATTGGAAAAGGGAAATCTCCAGCCGGGGTATATAAAATGTTACCTAAAAGGTTGTTTCATGGTGACACGTTCCATATGTATTGATTGTCAATTTGATATAAAATTAAGATAAGGATTTTGACATACCATGAATCCATTCTCAATTGGGATTAGACAACGGAAGGATTTGATTATACAGTGTGTATGATTATAAAAGGGTTTATTGGAGTATATCTTCATTGTGACTTAGGAGTTATGTAGCATTGCTAGATGCCTACCATAATCGGCAAGAGTTTTGTTCATAAAGAGTTATGACAAAACATATCAGAATAGACTATGATATTGGGCCTACGGCTAGGCCACAGTGAATCTAAAAGGCCAAACATAAAAACCAAGGCGAATGGAGAAATAGCCAAAGAGAGGTTATTATCCAATATCCAAGGTTGGCTATCACCTACCAAGGGTAATAAAGTTATTTATATTATTATCATTGAATTAGATTCAATGGAGGGTTACATTAGTTATTATGAATAATTTAAGAGTTAAATTGCTAATTGGAATTAAATGGAATTCCAATTCATAATTAATCATTTTCTTTATATTAAATTGAATTTAACAATGGGTTGTACTTGTAAACATATGAACAATTTAAGGGTTAAATTGTTATGTAAACATTTTAAGAGTTAAATTGTTAGTTGTGATTAAATGTTAATCCAATGTTATTGTTTAAAAAAGTTTAACAACTTCATAATAATTATGGAATTATTTACAACTCCAAAAAAATTATGGAATTGTTTAAGGAAGTCCAAAACAATTATTGAATTGTTTACAAGGCTACATATATAAACAAAATAATATATCAAGTTTGAGATAGAGATCAAAAATTTCTAAGAACCCCAAATGTCTCTCTTGGCCTAATTCTTCTTTTACCTTAGTGTGGATACTCTTTTCTTTAATTTCTCTTGAAATTAAAAGTCTCCAAGATTGCTAAGGACTTAAGGTAACAAGTTATACCTTACTTTGTTTTCAATTTGATTGAATTTTTTTTGCAAAATATGAATATACATGTTATAGTATCACATGCATCATTCTCCATGCATTCTATCTTTTACTACCTTTCTAAGGCGAGGAAAGTACACTTGAATGGTTTGGCTGAAGTCTTGAAGAAGATTGCGAATTAGGACTCCCAATATTTCTTATATGAAGTTGGGAAACTGGCATTTTTGCCTTGGAGGCTTGTAAGTATCCTGATATCCGCACAAAGCTTAACACTTTTTTGGTTGGATGCACAAGCTAATCTAATTTTCTTTGTTTTGCAATAAACGTAGAACAAATTTTTTTCCCTGAAGCTAGCTTAGAGCGGCTTCAATATTTTACCAATCTTCTTATCAGCGAGCACGACGTTACCCAGCTCATTACGCTTTCTCGCTTGGTCGTGTACAACTTCTACAATGATTCAGCAAAATTCTATATAATCTTTAAAAAAGGTACGTGTCTGATACTTGCACTTTCTACCTCCATTTTGATAGGTCAGTAATAGCCATGTTTTCATTGCAGATATGTGGGCTGATAAGCCAAAGAACCTGAAGAAGAAGCTGGCAGTTCGCGAGGCTGCCAAGAAACCACCAAGGATCCTAGTGAAGAAACAACCCATGGATCCTACCAAGGTGACTGGGCTTGGTTCTTCATGACCGACTCTCAAGCGAATTGGCAAAGAGCTTGGGGAAGGCTCGAGTGCGACGAAGCTCACAACAGCTTCCAAGGCGATCGAGCAAAAGGGTACTCCCAAGCTCCCAATGGGCTTGACCAAAAAATACTCTAAGCCGACAGGAGGCTCGGGGAAGAAGAAGGTGACCAAGCAGGAGGAAAAGGCTTGGGGAAAAGAAATCAATCGAGCTACAGGGAGGGTCGGGTAAACAAAAGTTGATCGAGCAGTAGGGAGGGTCAGGAAAACATAAGTTGATCGAGCAGTTGGAGGGCTCAGGAAAGAAGACTATCAGGATGGCCTAACAAAAATCTTAGTAAAGATCACGACCAAGAAGAAGTTTGTTCTAGCGGTTGGGGCCGCCAGTACTAGTGAAAGTAGGGAAAGCTCACCCCCGTGACGTTGTAAGAGGAAAGTAGCTAAAGCAACCGAGGTCGATCTTGATGAGTGAATCGTCAGGCTCCTCAAGCATAGAGGCGTTAGAGCATCAACGATCAGGGAGGCCGTTTCGGTGCAAACCTATAAAATGCTCAAGGCTACTCCTCCTTACGAGCAGCTTGCTCACCTTTGCGGCTATGTCACCAAGGTATTAGTAGTTCGCCTCTCTTAGATTGTCTCGAGCTCTTTACCCCTACTCTTCACTAACTGCTTTTTCTATTTTAGGCTAGCACGGTGAGTAAGCTCTTGTTTGATGAGAACTATTTGACCTTGGAGGGTAATCACCTGTGTTGGCAGGAGGCTAAAAAGCTTAAGGAAGATGCCTTGGTGATGGCTGAGGTGGCGGGAAGGAAAAAGAGTCGTTGCGAGCAGAGCTTGAGTGACTAAAAGGGCAAGTTGAGACCTTTAAGGTCAAAGAGAGAGAGTTTCTCGACAAATTCTTAGCAAGCAAGGTAGCTCGATAGAAATCTGAAGCATATCTACAAAAGGCCGAGAGAGACCTGGCACAACAGCGAGGTGCCAACAATAAGTTGGATTCTAAGCTTGCTATGGTTAAGAAAGCTACATCAGAATGGGAGGCCAAGCATACAGATGCCTTGGGCCAAATCTTCCAAGAGAGGGATGATTGCAAAGAGGCCAAGGCAGAGATTGTTAACCTCAAAAGAGGGGTTGAAGATTTGAAGTATGAGGTCAAAGGGCACTCTTGGGAGACATCGGTTTACTTGGTCTCACAGCTTTGGGAGGCTCATCCCTCAGTGGACTTCTCCTTTCTTCCCGCCGTCTACCTACAAGAAATCAAGAGAATGAAGGCCAAAGCGAAAGGCTTGGAGTTTGTCTATGCAGACAATTTTGAGTATAACGAGAGCAAGGATGAAAAAGAAGGTGAAGAAGAAGAAGAGGTCGCGGTCAAGCAAAAGGTCAAGGACCAGACCTTGCTAGCCCTGATTCTGATTGATGTCGGTGACCTTCCCCTAGGTGAGCCATCAAAAGACTCTCTTCAAGCCCCTGCTTATGAAGATGTCCCTCAAGCTCCTGCTAAAGATGCTCTGACTCCTACAATTGAGACATAAAAAAATTTGTTTTTTGTTTTTAGTTTAGTTTTGTAACTAAACATTTACTAATCAATGAAAAATTAACTTTTCTCATTTATGGTCGAGCAAAAATTTTATTCCTGCTGAATCATTTTATCTGTTCTAAACAAACTTAGCATAAAAAATTCGAATTTGCTCCAAGTTAGCTCGCTTCTTTAGGAGCTTTTTGAACAAACAAGAAAATCTTTTTTGCGACAACGCCTAGTTTGGGCTGGTTGCCCCTCTCACGTTTTGGTTGTCGATTTATGATCGATTTCATTTCGACTTGTTTTTACTCGAGTGTTTTTTGAGTTTTAACTCCGTCACTTTGGGGAATGTCTCCGTTAATGAGTTGAATTATGGCGTGGCTTATAAAACTAAGCTGCCTTTTTTCGAACTCTTGATTTAGATGTTGTTGCTTAGGTCACGATTTTGAAATAACAGATAAATAATAATGAAGAAAATAAAGTTTTGAATAATACCTCTTTATTGATAATTGAAACTTGGCCATAAGAGACCTTACATTTGATTTGGGAGAAGAGAAAGAGAGAACAAAATTGAAAACCCGAGCTGCTTATTGGTAATATCTTCATAGGTACTCGACATTCCATGCTCGCAATACAGCTTTACCATTGACGTGCTCCACGTGACAAGTTCCTAGTGTGAGCTTTTTAGAGGACCTAAAAGACCTTCCTATTTGGGCCCAAGTGCCCCCAAGTTCTAATTATGTGTACTTGGGACAACCTTTTTAAGAACTAGGTTGCCCACCTCGAAGTCTCGATTTTTTTCTTTGGAATTGAAATTTCGTTTAGCTTCTTATTGATAAGAAGCAACCCTTAATTGAGACTTAGCTTGGTATTCTTTGATTAAATCTAGCCTCAACGAAGAAGATCTTTGTTTGTTTCTTTATCGAAGACCTCTCTCCAAAATAACTAATCCCAACATCAACCAGACCCATTACCTTGCATCCGTAAGAAAGCGAGAAGGGAGTTTCTCTTATCGAGCTTCTGGCCATCGTTTGATATGACCATAGGGCTTTGAGTAGTTCATCTGCCCATATTCCCTTAAAAGAGTCAAGCTTCTTCTTGATGGTGTGCTTGATCACTTTATTGACAGCCTCCACTTGACCATTGACTTAAGGCCTGTAAACAGAGGAGAAGTTTTTCTTGATGTCGAGCCTTTCATAGAATGATTGAAAGTTTTCGCAATCAAACTGCTTCCCATTATCGGTTATGATTGTATGGGGGATTCCAAATCTACAAATGATGCTTTTGTAGATGAAATCTTTCAGCTTGTTCAAAGTGATGTTAGCTAAAGGCTCAACTTTGGCCCACTTGGTGAAGTAGTCAATTGCGACCCCCGCGAACTTGACACCTCATTTTCCTTAAGACAAAGGGCCTATCAGATTGATCCCCCAGATTGCAAATGGCAATGCGTTTGTCAAAGTAGTCAACTTTTAGGGTGGAGCTAGCGGAATATCCACGAACCTCTGACATTTATCGCACTTTCGTACGAAGTTGGCCGCATCGTCTAAGACTGTCAGCCAATAGTATCCCTGGCGGAGTACCTTGTGTGCCAAAGATCTCCCCACAGCATGATTTCCATAGATACCTTCATGGATTTCCTTCAAGATGTACTTCATATCCTCGTGATCAACACATCATAGGAGTGGGGAATTATAGCCTCATTTATACAACCTGTCATTGATAAGTGTATATCAAGCTGATTTTGCTCAAAGGTTCTTGGCTTCATTTCTTCACTCGGGTACGGTCCCATCTCTCAAGTATGCGATTATTGAATGCATCCATCTGTACCTTTGCCCTGTTACCAAGACTAATTTTTGTGATGTGAGGGTGCTTGGAATTGGGAGGAATTTCAGAGGAATGGAGTCGGTTGTTTCTTTGCTCATCGTTAAAGCTAGACGAGCTAAAGCATAGGCCACTGAATTCTTCTCTCTTGGAATCAACAGAACTGTGAAAGTTTTGAATTGCTCGAGTTCAGATTTTACCTTCCGAAGATAGGACACCATTATAACCTCTTTTGCCTGATATTCTCCAAAAATTTAGTGGACCATGAGTTGGGAGTTGATGGGAATGCAAAATGTCATATTTAACCCCCTTAATGTTTAGTCTTTTATACATATTTGTTTCCTAATTGTACTCATTATTACTTTATTTTGGTTTAGGAAGCAAATGGAGGTGTTAATTGAAAAAACGGAATTAATTAGGGGAATTCGGACAGTTTCGCCACTGCTTCGTATTCTGGGCATAATTCTCTCATCCGAGCTCCGATTGAGATGATTCAAAATGCTGTGGAACGCTAAGAAAGAGATCTACAACTTTTATGTTTTGAGTTTTTAGAGATACTGACTGAATCAAGGTTGTAATCAAGCTTGAAGTTGACGCACCTGCATTACCGACGTCCTGGAGCGTTCTGACTTGTTATGCAAGTCAGTCTATTATTGCACGTTTTAAAGACATACATGCTGCACGAAAATTACAGCTGGAAACACCACCTTCCTATTGTATTAGGACTCTATTTTATTTTATTTCCAATTAGAATTAAATTAGGATTAATGTTATTTTAGGATAGGAGAATATTTCTTTTAGGAGATTGAGTGGGATTTGAATTCTTAAATTAGATTTTAAAAGGGAGATCAGATTAGGTTTTGGGGGACCACGCCTCTCTTCTCTTCTCTTCTCTGAAATTTTCTTTCACTTGAGTTTTTGTGATGGCCATGAGCGGCTAGAACTTTTGTAACTTGGTCGTCGGAAACAGAGACCTCGGAATCAACCAACTGTGAGATCTAATCTATGTTATTTTAGTGTTCAATTTTTGTGTTTGAGTATTGAATGTTATTCTGTGCATATTTTCATGATTGATGCATTTAATTACTAGGAGGCCTACTAGTGTATTATTTGTTGAAATCCACCGCTAAGTTTGATATCAAATCCGTAATTGTTTGATCCCTCCAACTTGTGAAGCAATTAGGGTTAGTAATTTGCTGCGTCAGGAATTAATAACCTTACGAAGAACATTCAACTAAATTAAATACAACCGCTTGTGTTTGTGTTGTTTAGCTTCATCGATCTCTCTAATTCTTAAGGCTGCCACTAGATTAAATCTTGAGCGCTTGTCTAGGGTTGTTTAGTGGTAAGATTAATTAAGAGCGCTTGTTTCCTAATTAATTAAAATTAAGGAGAGATAGGAAAATAGTTCCAACGGTGAATATTCAATGTATGAATTGATTATTTTTGCATCAATGATCAGTTGTGAGATTCCGATGGTGGATGTTGACGGAGACCAAGTTTCGTTATATTAATTGATTTCGAATTGAACTGTTTTTGTTTTTGGTTTTTGCTAAGAACGTTTCCTGTTTTACACAGAACCCCCCCCAACCTTGCTCACATAACAGCAAATTCAGCTAGACACTCTTCGTGGGATCGACCCTGACTTACACTACTACGTGTATTTTTAGGTTTTAATTCTGGGTGCCTACGACAGCACGCCAGATTTTGGCGCCGTTGCTGGGGAGTGATTCTAGTTGATTTTTTTTTTTTTTTTTTTTTTTGTCTTTGTGTTTGTTGTGATTTTTATTTTGTTCTTGTTATTTTAGTTTTATTTTCCAGAAAAAAAATATATATATATATTTTGGCAGTACTGTTCACGACAGGAATTTTGGTTGAGTTAGGAGTGCTACGAGTACCCGTTTCGAAGAAAACGACGTTCTGAGAAAAACTAGAAATATTTCTAGCCCCACCCTCTTGAGGCCAAATTCGAATGTTTTGATACAGTTTTTTCCGTTTTTGTGTTTCTGGTCAATTTTTATTTTTTTTATTTTTATTTTTTTTAGTCGGTTTTCATTATTTTTCCTTTTTCTTTTATGGGATTTTTTGTTTTATGACCAGGTCCTCTAACCTTGGTGAATTAACATTCGATCCGGAAATAGAGACCACTTTGCGCAAGTTAAGAAAGGAAGTTCGGAGAGATTTTGAGGAAAGCAATTCTGATTTAGAAGAGGAGGACGTCATGGCTGGAAATCGGACTTTGAAAGAGCTTGCTGCCCCTGATTTGAATCAAGCACCTTTATGCATAACTTTTCCTGTTTTAGATGCTGCTACTACTTTTGAATTGAAATCTGGACTAATACATCTCTTGCCCACTTTTCATGGTCTTGCAGGTGAAGACCCTCACAAGCATCTAAAGGAGCTTCATGTGGTTTGCACGAGTATGAAACCTACGGGGGTGACCGAGGAGCAAATCAAATTAAGAGCCTTCCCGTTTTCTTTGAAGGATGCGGCTAAGGATTGGCTCTATTATCTACCCTCCGGAACTATAACCACATGGAACGAGATGAAGAGATTATTTTTGGAGAAATACTTCCCAGCTTCGAGGGCAGCAAACATTCGGAAAGAAATTTGTGGTATAAGGCAGCACAACGGAGAGTCCTTACATGAATACTGGGAGCGTTTTAAGAAATTGTGTGCAAGCTGCCCCCATCATCAGATTAGTGAGCAGTTACTTATCCAATATTTCTATGAGGGCCTCACATATACTGATAGGAGCATGATTGATGCTGCAAGTGGAGGAGCGTTGGTGGATAAGACTCCCGAGGCCGCGAGAACTTTGATTGCAAATATGGCGCCAATTCTCAACGAGTTTGGCAAGAGGGCTTAACCTTCCATCTAGGCGTGATAATGAGGTAAATATTTCTTCCCTAGAACAAAAAATCTCGAGTCTAACTTCTCTTGTTCGTCAAATGGCTGTAGGTAACATGCAAACAGTGAAGGCTTGCGGGATTTGTTCGGTAGTAGGGCATCCAACTGACATGTGCCCAACTCTTCAAGAGCTGTTGAGCAAGTAAATGCAGCAGGTGGTTTCCCTGGACAACCGCAAAGGAAGTATGATCCTTATTCAAGCACATATAACCCTGGATGGAGGGATCACCCTAATCTTGGCTATGGGAATCAACAAATGAGTCAGCCCTACCCTCAAAACCGCCCAAATTACCAGCAGTATAAGCAGCCATACCCCCCTAGACAACAACCGGACCAAACTGCTAATTCTGGTATGTCTTTAGAAGATATTGTTAAGTCTCTTGCTACTAACACTTTGCAATTTCAACAGGAGACGAGAGCTAGTGTTCAAAGTTTAGAGAATCAAATGGGTCGATGGCAACCATGAATCGGTAGGGCTGGAGGCGCAAAATTCGGGGAAATTACCAGGCCCTTACTCAAAGCGGTGGTAAATCCAAGAGAAAATGTAAGTGCGATCGTCTTGAGAAGTGGTAAAGAGGTTGAGATTCCAATGAAGGCAGCCCCTGCATCGTCGAAGGAAGAAAAGGAGAAAGATGTAGTTGTAGACAACAATGTTCCCAATGACGATGGTGTTCCTAAGCGTAAGTTTTCGCCTCTGTCCGACTATAAACCGGTACTACCTTTCCCTCAAGCTTTAGCAGAATCTAGAAGAGATGAGCAAAACAGAGATATGTATGAGACTTTTCGTAGATGCGAGGTAAATATTCCACTTTTTGATGCTATTAAACAAGTACCTCGTTATGCTAAATTCTTGAAAGAATTGTGCACACTTAAGAGGAAACAGAAACTTAAGGGGTGTGAAAAGGTGAGAGTGGGAGAAAATGTTTCTGCAGTGATTCAGAGAAAACTTCCAGCAAAGTGCAAGGATCCAGGTATGTTTACTATCCCTTGTATGATAGGTAACACTATGTTTGAGAAAGCCATGTTAGACTTAGGAGCTTCTATAAATGTCATGCCATATTCCATATATGCTTCTTTGAAACTTGGACTTTTGAATAAAACTGGTGTTGTAATTCAATTAGCTGATGGATCTAATGCTTATCCTAAGGGTGTAGTTGAGGATGTTTTGGTACAAGTTAATGGTTTAATTTTCCCTACTGATTTTTATGTACTTGATATGGAAAATGGTGATCAAACTGCTCCTATTTTGTTAGGAAGACCTTTCTTAAAAACATCCAAGACTAAGATAGATGTTCATAGTGGCATACTTACCATGGAATTTGATGGTGAACTTGTCAAATTTAATATTTATGATGCCATGAAATATCCTGATGATCATGATCATGATCATGTTTATTCTATTGATGTGGTTGATTCTTTAGCACAGGAACTTTTTGAACTCAATGGAAAAGATGGATTGGGAGTTGCCATTAGTAAGCATCTTGAGGAAGAGAATGAGGAGTTAGCTTTTAGTACTGATTTGCAGGAAATGGTTGCAGCATGGAATGATTCTCCAAAGTTACAGAGCGTGTAACTTTCCTTGTATTGCATTACCAATTTCTAACGAGAGGCCTTTACCTTCGTTTTGCGTGGCCCCCATTCCAGATTTGAAGCCTCTCCCTAGTTATCTCAAGAACGTGTTCCTTGGAGATGGAAGAATGTTACTTAGTGCATCGCAAGAAGAAAAGCCTTGAGTCGAGCCAACGACAATAAACAAAGCGCGCTTGGGAGGCAACCCAAGGGAGTTTGTTTTCTTTTCTTGCATTTTAATTTTGGTTATTTTTGCCCTTTTCTTTGCATTTCATCTTCCATTGGGGACAATGTCAGTTTTAAGTATGGGGGAGGGGATTTAGGTTTTGTTTAGGTTGTGTTTTAATTTATGTTTAAAAAAAACAAAAAAACAAAATTCTGCCTAGTTTAAGGGTATACCGGCTGGAAACCAGAACCCGCCTTAAAAACTGCCTAGCAGTACTTGGCAACCTCTGGTATAACAACGCCACGTACACCTTAAACTTGTTGTTTTTAGGAAGGTTTATGCTTTAAGTCATGTCTTTGAACGTCTAGTGATGCATGAAATAGTAACTTGACTTTGTTGTTGAGCATATTCCTTGGCTTAGGATGTTAGCAATCTTTCATAAAATAGAGTCAATCATATTTGAATCTTTGTAGTCTTGAAACAATATGTCTTGAGAAGTTGTGTAGACTTGGTGACGAAGCATGATTGAGGAGTGTATAACAACCCTTAAAAGAAAAAAGAAAAAATTGTTTCTCTTAAGCTAGTCCTAAATTTGGGTTTAAGCAAATAGGAAAAAGAAAAGAAAGGTATGTGGTGAGTCGAGATGGAGCGTAAAACGCACTCACTCATAAACACAACTATGAAATGAGATGGAGCATAAAATGCACTCATTCTTTTTCAAAACAGAAAAAAAAAAAAAAAAAAAAGAGAAAAAAAATTGTATCCTTAGTTTGCTACCCAGTTTGTAGTAGTAAAGAGAAACAGTAAAAGAAAAGTTGAGAGGGGAGTTGTACATGAATTGGTTGTGATTAGTTCCCTTGTTTGCATTGAGTGATTAAGAGTAATTGTGGAAGATGATAAAGAGAGATGAATGTCATTAACTGTGTTTTATTTTATTTTGTTGCTTCCTAAGTTAGGTATGAATATGCATGGATTAAATATTGTTGCTTATGCATCATGCTGATGTTCTTGAGATGACTTGAGATGATGGTGTTCCTGATATGACTTGAGTGTAGGGTTTGTTTGAATTAGTTTGCCCGAGGACGTGCAAAAGCTAAGTGTGGGGGAATTTGATGGGAATGCAAAATGTCATATTTAACCCCCTTAATGTTTAGTCTTTTATACATATTTGTTTCCTAATTGTACTCATTATTACTTTATTTTGGTTTAGGAAGCAAATGGAGGTGTTAATTGAAAAAACGGAATTAATTAGGGGAATTCGGACAGTTTCGCCACTGCTTCGTATTCTGGGCATAATTCTCTCATCCGAGCTCCGATTGAGATGATTCAAAATGCTGTGGAACGCTAAGAAAGAGATCTACAACTTTTATGTTTTGAGTTTTTAGAGATACTGACTGAATCAAGGTTGTAATCAAGCTTGAAGTTGACGCACCTGCATTACCGACGTCCTGGAGCGTTCTGACTTGTTATGCAAGTCAGTCTATTATTGCACGTTTTAAAGACATACATGCTGCACGAAAATTACAGCTGGAAACACCACCTTCCTATTGTATTAGGACTCTATTTTATTTTATTTCCAATTAGAATTAAATTAGGATTAATGTTATTTTAGGATAGGAGAATATTTCTTTTAGGAGATTGAGTGGGATTTGAATTCTTAAATTAGATTTTAAAAGGGAGATCAGATTAGGTTTTGGGGGACCACGCCTCTCTTCTCTTCTCTTCTCTGAAATTTTCTTTCACTTGAGTTTTTGTGATGGCCATGAGCGGCTAGAACTTTTGTAACTTGGTCGTCGGAAACAGAGACCTCGGAATCAACCAACTGTGAGATCTAATCTATGTTATTTTAGTGTTCAATTTTTGTGTTTGAGTATTGAATGTTATTCTGTGCATATTTTCATGATTGATGCATTTAATTACTAGGAGGCCTACTAGTGTATTATTTGTTGAAATCCACCGCTAAGTTTGATATCAAATCCGTAATTGTTTGATCCCTCCAACTTGTGAAGCAATTAGGGTTAGTAATTTGCTGCGTCAGGAATTAATAACCTTACGAAGAACATTCAACTAAATTAAATACAACCGCTTGTGTTTGTGTTGTTTAGCTTCATCGATCTCTCTAATTCTTAAGGCTGCCACTAGATTAAATCTTGAGCGCTTGTCTAGGGTTGTTTAGTGGTAAGATTAATTAAGAGCGCTTGTTTCCTAATTAATTAAAATTAAGGAGAGATAGGAAAATAGTTCCAACGGTGAATATTCAATGTATGAATTGATTATTTTTGCATCAATGATCAGTTGAGATTCCGATGGTGGATGTTGACGGAGACCAAGTTTCGTTATATTAATTGATTTCGAATTGAACTGTTTTTGTTTTTGGTTTTTGCTAAGAACGTTTCCTGTTTTACATAGAACACCCCCCAGCCTTGCTCACATAACAGCAAATTCAGCTAGACACTCTTCGTGGGATCGACCCTGACTTACACTACTACGTGTATTTTTAGGTTTTAATTCTGGGTGCCTACGACAGCACGCCATGAGTCACTGTAAATTTTGATTGACTCTGTCCCCATTTCTTTGGCAAGACGGATCCCCATGAGTATGGCCTTATACTCTGCCTCATTGTTTGAGGCGACGAACCCAAATCCAATTATAGGTGGTATTGGATTCCCTTCAGGACCTTTGAGTAGGAGCTTGGCTCCTATTCTCCTTCTCATTTGAGGACCCATCCACTACCATAAATTGTAGAGGTTTAACTCTATTGGCTTGTAAACTTTTAAGGTGCTCACTTCAGGGGAGCTTGGCTCGCCCTTGGGTTGATAGGAGAACTCAAAAATGAAGTCAGCCAAAGCTTGTCCCTTGATTGTTGTTCTCAAGAGATACTTGATGTCGTGTTGACTTAGCTCCATCATCCATTGGATCAATCTTCTTGATGCCTCAGGCTTCTGCATTATCTTCCTCAGTGGAAAATTTGTGAGAACATGTATGGAGTGCTTAGATACCGACAGATACAACAATAGGGGCTTACCCGGAACGAGCTTTGATAACAAAGGAGGTTGCCTCAAATGCCTCTTCAACTCTTGGAATGTTTTCTCGCACTCTGTTCACTTGAAACCCTTATTGCCTTTTAAGGTTTCAAAGAAAGGCACGCACCTGTCAGTAGCTCAGGAAAAAAACTTGCTTAGTATGGCTACTCGCCTTGTCAAACTCTGATTGGACTCCTCATATTCAGGAGAGCTTGAATTTTACCTAGATTGGCTTCAACACCTCACTAATTGACAAGGAAACCAAAAATTTTCCCGAGCTTACTCCGAAAGCACACTTCAGAAAGTTCAGCTACATTCAGTATTTTCATAGGATATCAAACATTTCCCCCAAGTGCTCTATGTGGCTTTCCACGACCTTTGACTTGACGAGCATGTCATTAATGTATACGTCCATGGTTTTACCAATTTGCTCGGCGAACATCTGATTCACCAAATGTTGATAGGTCGCTCCAGCATTCTTTAGGCCAAATGACATAACCCTGTAACAATAGATACCTTGGTCAGTAATAAATGAGGTGTGTTCTTCATCAAGCTAATACATCAAGATTTGATTATATCTCGAGTAAGCATCCATGAAGCTTAGTAGTGCGTTCCCTGCTGTTGCATTTACAAATTGATCGATTCGGGGTAGCGGAAAGCTATCTTTAGGATAAACCTTGTTCAAATAAGTGAAGTCAACGCAAGTCTTCCATTTACCATTTGACTTTTTCACTAAGACAAGATTGGTGAGACAGCCCAAGTATTTCACTTCTTGAATGAAGTTGATGTTTTGGAGCTTATCAACTTCATCCTTGCGTGTTTTAGATCGCTCAGCATCCATAAACCTTCTTTTCCGTTTAATTGGGCAAGCCTCTAGATCGACATTTAATTTATGGCACATCACCTCAGAGCTGATCCCCGCCATATCTACATGTACCCAAAAAAATATGCCGAGGTTCTCCTTTAGGAACTTAACTAGACTGTTTGCCAACTCGTCGCTCAAATTGCTTCCAATTTTTAGAACGCAAGTTGGATCTTCCTCGCTAACAGGTACTTCTAATAGCTCTTCTGTCCGCGCTACCACAAGCTCTTCTTTACGAATGCAAGGATCTATGGTATCCTCCAGAGGTCTATGCTTTGGCTCGGACTCGGCAATAACCATGGTTCTCAGAAGTGGCCATTTTTGTGTAACATGAATAGCCCAATTGTAGCATTCTCTTGAGTCTTTCCTGCAACTTCTAATCATTGTAATTCCATTTGGATTTAGGAATCTCATTGCCTGACAGCACATTGAAGTGATTGTGCTCAAGTCATCCGGGAGTGACCTCCCCAGAATGATGTTATAGGTGGTGAGCAATCAACCACTAAAAATTCTGCCATCATTGTCCTTAACTAAGGCTTTTTCCCAAGAGTCATGAGCAGCTCGATTGTTCCCTTGGGGACCAAGCTGTCACCGATGAAACCATACAGTGGCAACAAACATGCTCTAAGGTCTCGCTCGATAAACCTCATTTCTCGAAAAGCTCCCAAGAAAATGATGTTCGCGGCACTACCATTATCGACCATTACCTTGAGTACTCGGGCATTGCCAATCTTTGCTGCAATTACAATCACATCATGATTGTGGCAGGGAGATTTGTCGCATTCTTCCTTGGTGAAACCTATCTCCTCGGTTTCTAGTTTGGCCTACTTCGGCAGCTTTTGCTCACAATTCATTACTCGGGGGACCGAGTCTATCCTGGCATCTCGTACGTTTAGCTCGTGAGAACGCATGGAGCTCTTTGCAATGTCAGGCCCCCCATAGATCATACCCACCAACACATTGTTGTTCAGGTGGGTTTGCTAGATCTGATTATTCTACTCGCTTGGATTTTCCCGAGCTGGCTCCTCCTTCAAAAATTTTCAGATGAACTCTTCTGATCAAGTCCTTAATTGCATCTTTCATAGCCCAATACTCATTAGTGTTGTGCCCAATGTCTCAGTGGTACCTACAGTATTTCTGACGATCTCTTCTGCCCGACACCCCTGTCATTCTTTCTGGCACAGGTAACCTTCTAGCCTCACGAGAGGCTTCATAGATGTGAGCTACATGTTGTGTTAGGGGGTGTACTCCGCATACCGTGAAAAAGGCCTCCAGCGAGCTTTCTACTCATTGATGTTTGGCAGCCATTTGATAGAACTTAGCTAGGCTCACATGATCTTTGCTCTAAAGCTCTTTCCGCAACCGCCCTTGGCCTTATTCGCTATAAGCAAAGTGCATGTTGACTCAGTGCATCTGTGACCTTTGCTTGTTCTAGAACCTCGTTAAATACAAGGTCGAGTTTCGTCTCTTTCCCCGACGAATATTAGTCAGATAGCTAAGTGGCATTGCGAACTATCTCCTTTCTTGGAATTGTTGTAAATATAGCGAGGAGAATTATTGCCAAGACTATATTAAGTTCACTTTCATCCTCTTGTACCACCTCTTAGCATCTCCTACTAAAGTGACCGTAAAACATTGGCACTTTGCCAAGTCAGAAACCTAATGTAACTCCATCAGGTGGTTAAAAGAAACAAGGTGGTCTCTAGGTTCCCTTTCCCACGAACTTACTCCCCGACACCCTGAATCCCTAGAGAAGCGGGGCCTGACAAACTTCCTCTATGAACAGAGAACTTATTATCTCTTCTGCTGAATTATTCTAGCGAGCTCTTAGATCGTCGAGCATTTTCTCCCCTTGATCTAAGTCCTCACCATGAGGAGTATTTTAGTTGCAAACTCTATTCAGCCTTACCTCAAGCAGGTGAGTTCAGAGATCAGTTGCTTGTGAACCTGCTCTAAAATGCGCATTAGTGCATGAGCTGGAGTCATGATGGCTGGGTTGGTAGGTGTTGTCATGCTCTTCAGTGTGTTGGTCATGACTTTGGTTAAAATCGGAACGTCGGTTGTTGCCAGATTGGCATGCATGGCTAATCTAGCGAGCTTGCGAGGTTTGAGCTAGCAATGGGCATGGGTTAAAACCGACACACTGGCATTGGGCATGTTTTCGATTAGGATGAGCATCCCTCTCGCAACCATTATCTTCGTTCTCTCTCATGGGTTGCTTGCTTAGTTGCCTTTCGGGGTTAGTTTTCCATAGGACTCAAGCTCATGAGCAGGAGGTGCCTTGCGACATCGCTCTTTGGCACCAACGAACCAGATTGGTCGTTCGTTGAGTCATTTCCCCTTGTCGGAGTAACCTCCGTGAAGCATGGCTGGTCAAGATTCCAATTAGCCGGCTGCTCATTTCTTATCTCAGCCACATTTTGTTGCACCGCCTGTGCAACCATCGTCCTTATCATCTCCATCAACTAGCCATTCTCGAGGTTAGACATCCTTGTCCCTAGCTTATTTGCGACCTCATGTGCCGGTAATACAAGTGGGTGGGTCGCGCGCAGTCTCCCCGATGCACCTCTTCTGAGACTTCCACATTGTCATGGTTTCAGGTTCTAGTTTTTGATTTGGTATGAACCATTGTGAATCTCAGGTGATCGGTTGTCTCTGGAATTGCTTGTTTTTTGCCGAAATTGAGTCAGGTAGGCTGAGACCTTCATTCTAGCGTCAAAATGTTGATGCAAGATTTACACTAACTAGAGCTATTTGATTGACCCTGATGGAATCAAAACTGATGCATACGTGATTAAAGATAACTAGCAATATAATGAATTTAAATACGAAAAAGTAAAGAACAATGAAAATTTTTTAAAGTGGTTCAGCAAGTTTGAATCTTGAGCCTACATCCACTTTTTTTCTTATTGCTTAGAATGCTTACAAGAAATATTGCAATATGCCTAGAATGATATTCTAACCCCTCTCCCTTCATTGGAGGGGGTTTATATACAAGTTTCTTACAAAGGAAAGAGAGAAATCAATGGAATTATAATCAAGATAAAAGTGTAACTTCGATATTCTCGTGATTGAGCGCTAGGATCTCACCATTATTGCTGTTGATCTGATCTCTTCCGAAATATCCACGATCTGAGTTTATTTGTGATATGTCGAACAACTGGGAGGGTTGGTCACGACTAACTTGAGCTAGGTCGAGCTATATCTCAACAAGCTTATGTTGGGTTGGACAAGCGTTGAGTCGAACTGATTCTAGGTCAAACTATAACCTCGCAGACTTCTGTCCATTCTGAGCTTAATGGAAAAATCACAAACAACAATAATTTTTTAAATATTTTAAAAATAAAATTTTTAAGTAATTTGTTAAAATGATTAAGTAAAAGAAATAATACATTGCATCTCTTGAACTACCTTTTTACATGGTTTTAACTAGCACAATGGATACTTATTAAGCATTTTTACATTGTATTAACTAATACGATGCAAAGTTTCTACAAAGCATGTATTGTATTATTTAGTACTATGTGAAGCTCTTATGTTACATAATGCGGCGAACAAAACTTGCCTCAGGTGTTGATCCTTGTACAGGGAAGGAATTAAGTCTTTATAGAGCTTGAATGTGTATTCGTTCTCCTTCATCTATGATCTAATAACTGATTATTGATTCCGCAAACAACAGACGAGAAAAATGAACTAAGAATAAAACTACCTTCTGGTAACAACCGACCTGCAGTTCCCAAACAGAACAGGATATTTTTGCGGACCTGCACTAATGTGAGATATTTTATTCCTGAGTGAGATGCCGTGGCGAACATAATGGTTTGAGAATAAAGTATTTTTATTTTAGTTTAACTTCACATTGCATATTTCCATTGATATGGGAGCATGTACTCAAATGAATATTAAGCAATTGCAGTGCTATCAGATGCAAGCACAATACTATTGAAGGCATTATAGCTTTTATTCACAGCATGTATTCAAGTTTCTGACAGAATTTGCAGTCTATGTGGGACTTATCTCAATCGCCTTCTATGATGGATCTTTTGAGCTTGACACTAACGAACCCTGGCCCAGTTTCTTTATTCAAAATTGGTTAGGTTAATCGTACTGCTCTTTTGTAGATTTCTGTTTCTTTAATTTGGATATGTAAATAGTTTGGTCATAAAACATGGTGCGATGCTGCTATTAATTGAGAAAGAATCTAGAAGGCATTCTCCATTTTGTGGGCTCTACTGAAATTCTGAAGGCAACTGGCAGACAAGAAAGTATAAAGATTTTGAACTTATAATTTTTGGGTGACTAATGATTTTATTTGGCAGACTGCAGAGAGAGCGACAGAAACTTACGTGGGACTTCATAGCCCCAAAGACTGAAAGAGATGAAAAATACGGAAACAAAAATAGAAAGGATTGGTAAGGATTGTAAAATGAAAACACAACTTCATAACCATAGTTGGCAGTCTATTTCTTCATTTTGCTGATGTTGATAATATCCAAATTTAATGATCAAATAGCTCTTGAGCATTGCTAAGAAAGCCAGGAAGATTCTGGTATGATATTATTTCATTTTTCTTTAACTCCTTTTGTAAGTGTTTGGAGGAGGTAAGTGCTGCTGTTAAAAATTTTCAGTTGAGCGAATATATGAATATATTTTTTAATTTTTTGCTACAAGAGTTTCAGTTTGTTGCTTTTTGTACATGACAGTCCTCCGATATGGCAATTCCATGTTTATGGAAGAGGAATATTTTGTTGTTGAAGTTACCATTTATTTTGTACATGGTTATCATGCTTCTTTGGGAGATTATAATTTGTAACTGTAATTGAAGAATTTGACCAGTAGTTTATTGACTCACTGAATCTTTTTACTGTTTGTTTGTATGCAACACTTGTTGTTTGTGTATATAGTATTTTATGAATTGTGCTGTTTAACTCCATGGATGGTGATTTAGTACCAGCTCATTGTTTTGACATTCACAACCATTCTCAACTAAACAGGGAGTCTTGGACTTGAGAATTGGAGGGAACCAAATATTGGTCTTGATTTGCTATTTTTGTTTAATTTTCTCTAATCGTTGTGTTTACAAAAATCGATGTGTTTTGTATAGGTGTTAATTGTAGGAAGGAATGCAATTACAACTGCTTAGTTTGAGATTACTCTATGGAAAATTTCCTCGGCTGGCTCAACAAGTATGGAAAATTTCTTACATTTTATTTCTCACCTTGTCTTAGAGCATGTTAGAACTCAAGCCTACGAGAGGGCCCAACCCAATAGACTGGTCTGACAGGTGGGAGAACCCCTAAGCTTAAGTACCACACTTGGTGGGTGTGAGATCCCGATGTGAGATCCTAACATAGCACCACCCACCCACCCACCCCTTCTTCAAGAGCCGATGTCCACAGCAGCTTTCAGTCTATCGACATTGACCCAATGGTAGCCCTTTCCTCTTTTGGACGACTTCACTCACCTATCAGTTATTCAATATAGTACCCCCTCCCAAGGAGAGCACGCTGCACCTTAATCTAGCCTATAGGTAGCCCTTTCCATAGCCCAACTCTCAACGAAAAGCACCAATTATTAGAAATCAAGCCCAAGGGACAGCCCAACCCAAAAGACCAGCCTGATAGGTGGGAGTGCCCATCAGCTTAAGTACTAATAAGTTGCATAATTTGAGTGTTTTTAGGGTTGTTTTGATATTAGTTTAGTTAACTTCTCATTTGTTTTCTTTGTTTTGATGTTATTTTTTTGTTAAGTTTGAGATATGAATGGTTACCTATTGATTTGGATAACTTTTGTGCTTTTCAGGCTTTGATTGAGTAGATTGGAGCATTAGAATGAAATTAGGACTTAAAGCTTGAAGAAGTCGAGACTACCTAACATTCTTGAAAGCCATGGTCATGCCTTGGTGGCTCACTAGGGCCGTGGTGGTGGAACAAAGATAAAACAAAAAGACCAGAAAGCACCACAGCCTTGGCTGTGGTGACTTGAATTTGGCCACGGCCAGGGCCATGGCGAAAACTATTAAGGCATTTTTGTCAGTTTTTCTTTCCTTTTTCACTTAGGACTCTTTTGGGTATTTAAGTGTAATTGAGATTAGTTGTCAAGTGACAAATTTTGGATATTTTTTAGGGGAGAAGACGCATTCCTAGGGCTTGAAGATTGAAGATCAGATTTAAGAGTTTGATTTTTGTTTCTTTTCAAGTCTAAATATGTTTTCCTTCTTCTCTATTTATTTCTTTGTTCTGAGGAAGGAGTAAATCTGTTTTGTTAGGGGAGGATGGAACCCTAATTATGTTTAGAACAATTTTTATTCGTAATACCAGATTTATGTTTATGAATTTGTGCAAGAGTTTAGGTTTAATGCTTTATGAATGTTGGATTGATTGTCGAACCAGTCGTCACAGCTACAAAATTAAACTTAAATACCGTAGTTAGCGGTAAGCAGGGTCGAATCCACAGAAAGCAAGACTAACAACCTAATGTATATTTGAGTAGAGGAAATGAAATTGGCAATTTTGATTAATTAAACTAAACAAACTAAATTCAAATAATAAAAGCGTGAAATTAAAACTAATGAAGACTTTATAATAAAAACGTTGCCGTTACGGCTTTGGTTTGGCATGAGACCAACTCACACAATTCTCCTCCACCCTCTACGTTCCCCTAAACCTACAAGGCAAGGTAAATCAACGAAATGGCTTCCCGGCACTCTAGGTATAATCAATCCTGTCTCACCCAATCACTCAAGTTCGATTGGTTAAAGACTATCATTGAACGCTGATAAATGCTACAAGACAATCCCACTAGTTGGTACGCGTTAACAAATATAATTTGTCAACATGTATCTTCCAATCAACCAACTTCACAATAAACGCAACAACAGTAGAAATGAAATTAAATCCGAACAAAACTCAAATACAATCGATGCAAAGTAATGAAAAGCAATATTCATCATTTAATTATTTCAAACCAACGTTTATCATTCAGCAAGTTCTATGAAAATATTAAATCACAATGGACAACAATATTCATCACAAATTATGGTCAAACCATATTAAAGTATCGAAATCAAACATGAAATGAAAACAAATATAATTCGAAACAAAATACTATCAAATGTCCTACAATCGGGCTCATCCAACTAGTCGAGAGCTAATGAGCAGAGCCATGGAGTCAATCTTGATCTCGCCTACACCGTAACAGACAACTGGGAACTCAGCCGCTCATGGTGGTGTCGACGGAGGCTGATGTGGTGGAAACGAAGCTGCATGGCGGAGAGGAAGTAACCGACAGCGATATGATGCTAAGAAGGGGCGAAAACGACCAATGGACAACATGGAATACGAACAGTCACACTCACTGGAATACGTTAGTTTTCCGGCAAGTCTTCCAACAAATAGTGGCGGAAATGGGATCCGAAGGTACCAATGGAAAGCTCTGGTGATGGGGAGTTCAGATCAAGTTCTGGAGAGATGAAAGGTCGCCGGAAATGAGAGAGATTGCGGCTGGAAGGTGAAGAGGCGTGACGGCGGTGATGACAGATTCGATGGTTTCGGCGGCAGATGAAGCTTGGAATGGATAGATTCAACCGTGGGGAAGCTAGATTGACCACCAAGGAGCCCAACTGTTGCCGAAGGTTACCGAAAAATGGCGAAATCATGGCTGGAATGCGAAAGGTCGCGGCGACGGAACGCGATTCACGGTGGTGATACGGGACAATGATGATCGATGCAAGGGGAAGACGAAAGGTCGTTGGAGGTCGTTGGAAATGGGAGATGGAGAGTCATCAGAAAAAACTGTGGATGGGTGATCAGCGTTGTAGATTTATGACCCTTCACTTTCTTTTTATACACAAAATGGAAAATATCGCTTTGTCCCTATATTATTGAAAAGTGACAAAATCAACCCCTATAAATATGACAATTTACCCCCTAAACAGCATAAATGAGATAAAATCATCCTTAACCCATAAACCAAAACCTAATATCAATTCATACCATTTCCAAAATCATTCCAAACATGTTAAATTCATAAGAAAAATATTAGGATGCGATTTTCGTGAATAAATTCATAAATTCTTTAATTGTCTCAATATGATTTCATTTTAATCACACATAGGGCCTTTTTATCACCAAAATATAGTTACTTTTATGACTCTAACACACTCCCCAACTTACTCTTTGCTCATCCTCGAGTAAATTTAAAAGAACTCTTTCAACATTCTCACAAAACCATACACAACCAAGACATTCATCAAAAGGTATAGAGAAGAATTTGAACCTAACATGCAAACAACACAATCCTAAATAAAGAACTAAAGTTTCTATCAAGATTTGTCTGTCTCCATTCAAGCTTCTCAAACGCACATTTCATATTCATATCACAATGTTAAAATGTCATACAAAACTCCCCAACTTATGTACATGCAACATAATGCTCATTTTCCACACAACATTTTGACACATAATTTCTTTTCATTCATCACTTTCTTTTCTTTTTTCTTTAACTTTTTAAGCTTTCTAGAAGGTCCTTGTAACAGGTTTTAGGTCAATGACTCCCAAACCAGATGGCTATAGGGCACTAAATGTAAAACACTCTTCGAACTTACTCACCCGAACCAACTAGGCTAGAAGTCAAGACTTATACTATTTATTTCTTTATTTCTTTTTTTATAAAGCTCATGATCTATGTAATGAATTCTTAAGCTTTCTAGAGGACCTGTGTAACAAGCTTTAGGCCAACCGCTCCAAAGCTAGATAGCTTTAGGGGATTAGGTGTAGAACACCCCTCGAGTGTACTCACTCGAGTCAACTAGACTAGAAATCAAAACCAACTCATCGAGCAACATTTAAGCACTTTTAACACACGCAAGATAATAAATGAAACTTTGCTCCATGGGCATGTAAAGTATGTGGGAGACTTGCATAAATACTAAAGCACATGACATTTACACAAAACGGTGTCTAACCACAATTATGGATAAACCTAGCACAAAATAGAACCAATAGTTCAATGTTTAAAACCATGTTGTAACAAACCATTTTCAAAACCTCACAAAACCTTTCAACTAGCACCTCAATTGCTTCTAAAATAGTGATTATGCATGAATTCATGAAAAATTTTAAAAATAACTCACTTTAGTTCACTTTAACCACTTTTGGACTTACAAGAGCAAGATTCAACATATTTTTAACAAAAAACAACATCATCAAGCCACAAAAATTTAAGCATAATCCATTCAAGACACAATCTCCACAAAAGCATCATCAACAACACTTCACAGAAGTATCACAATCTCCACAAAAGCATCGTCAACAACACTTCACAAAAATAAAAATCAATCAACACTCCCCAACTTAAAATGTCATTGTCCTCAATGACCCACAACTACAAATATCTTGCCCAACTTAGCATCAAATGATCTCAAATGGCAATATGATCAATAACATTAAAATCGTCGTACATATTTGAGAAACAAGAATTCTAACAATAACAGCATATAAGGTGGAGAGATACAACTGGAGGAAAAATGGTGGGGCTGTCACCAACGGAGTTTGTGGAGCATGCATAAGCGTAGCCTTGGACTAGTTAATGAGCTTTCAAACATGACAATCCCTGAAAAGACAAAAACAACAAAAACATAAAAGCAGTAAAAACATATTTACAAAGGTGGGTTGTGGTAGCATGCCGAATGCACCAAATTAATTAACCTTACTAACCTAACTACTAAATTGTATATAGGGTGAGCAAGGGTCGAACCCACAGGGAATGATTCGATTAAATCCTATATTCTATGCCAATAACCACAACAAAGACAACAGGAAAATAAAATAAAATCCTAAATAGTAAACACGACAGTAGAATAATGAAAGGGGTTGTAATCAATGCAATCTAAAGTGAAACAAATAAATCTCCAATGGTAGAAAACATCAAATTAAAAACAACCAATTCTCGGTTCAAGATCAACCTAAACATGCATTGGACACGAACTAACTGTAACATTATTCTATCTCGTTATTATGGAATTACTGACCCTAGGAAACAACAAGCTCTGTTACCCGAATTTCCCTTAATAATCACTACTGAAATAAGCTCTTCAATTAGATCCTAACCCTTGAACAACCTAGAATAAGCTCTCTAAATTTAATTCAATGGCAACCTTAAGCACTAGGAAAATAGATCAATCCAAGCAACAATCACGCAAGATCGGATTATTAAACTTAGGTTATGTTATTCAAGGTTACAGATTAAAAACTTGTCCGTAATCATCTGTCATCATATGTTACTCATTGAATAGAAAGAGCATAGTTATGTATCACACTTCCTAATTCTAACAGATAAAATTCCGATTAACCAATTCAGCAGGCCATTACTAAATCATGCAAACAGAAAATTATAAACAACTAAAACATAAAAAATTCCAATAAAAACAAGATTGAGAACAATGTTACTAAAGTTAAGTTACACCAATGACATGAATTCAGGCTTCAAAATCCCCTTGAACTGAAGAAAGATCAGTCGCACATCTTGACGTATAAAGTAAAAAAAACTAAAAACTAAACTCTACTGTTGTTCTCTCTCTATTTAAAAATCATAAATAAATAATGTGTTTTTTCTAATTCTTCCCCATGAATCAAGGAATTTACTTTCCTAGATCTTTCCTAAATGATAAACTTCCAAAACTGTCAAAATCTTATCAGATATGGAAAACAAAATTCGTAATCCAGCTTGCACACTTTTATGGGCTTGGTCACTTCATAAAAGTTGTAGTCCTGGATGTGTAGATGAATTTGGGCTTTGGAATGACCTGATTTCGATATCTGAATCTCCAATTAGGCCCATTCGAAGACTCAATACTCAGCTAGGAAATCCATCTACGAATAGGATTTCAGGTCCGGTTTTGCAACAACTAATAAGGGCCCAAACGAACTTGGATTCTTGCCCATAATACCATCCTGGAAAGCTTGATTCATCTACTTTACTTTTCCTGAAGAACACTTTTGCAATCGAGAAATATGACTTCATGAAAAACCTGAAAAACGTATCACTGGTCAGAATAACAAAAAATCTGGAATTTCCTAATCTTTTCTCAATTATTTCATAAAGTCTATCCAAATATGCCAAACTTACAAAATAAACTCTAATCAACTCAACTAAGCATAAAACATAACAAAAAACATAATATGGAAGAAATAAAAATATATAAATTACACTCTTATCAAATTCCCCCACACTTAGCTTTTGCACGTCCTCAAGAAAACTAATTCAAACACTAAAAAAAATTACACTCAAGTCATATCAAGAACACCATCATGATGCATAAGCAACAATATTTAATCCATGCATATTCATACCTAACTTAGGAAGCAACAAAATAAAATAAAGTAGAGTTAAGGACATTCATCTCTCTTCATCATTTTCCACAATTACTCTCAATCAACCAATGCAAACAAGGAAACTAATCACAACCAATTCATGTACAACTCACTTCTCAACTTTTTCCTCAACTGTTTCTCTTTACTACTATAAACTGGGTAGCAAACTAGGGATATTTTTTTTTTTTTAATATTTTCCTGTTTTGAAAAAAATGAGTGCATTTTATGCTCCATCTCATTTCATGGTTGCGTTTATGAGTGAATGCATTTTACGCTCCATTTCGACTCATCACATACCCATTTTTTTTTTTTTTTTTTTTTTGCTTAAACCCAAATTTAGGACTAGCTTAAGAGAAACAATTCTTTTTTTTTTTTTTTTTTAAGGTTTGTTATACACTCCTCAATCATGCTTCGTCACCAAGTTCACACAACTTATCAAGACATATTGTTTCAAAACTACAAAGATTCAAATCTGATTAACTCTATTTTATAAAATATTGCTAACATCCTAAGTCAAGGAATATGCTCAATAACAAAGTCAATTACTATTTCATGCATCACTAGATGTTCAAAGACGTGACGTTCAAAGACATGACTTAAAGCATAAACTACAAAGATTCAAATCTGATTAACTCAATTTAAAAAAAATAAAATAAAATAAAATAAAATAAAAACATAACATACACCTAAAGCCTAACTTCTCCCCTACACTTAAAACTTACATTGTCCTCAATGTAAAACCTAAATGTAGAGACAGGCAAATAAAAAAAATAAATTATGACAAATAAAAAAACTAAATTCAAAGGAAAAGAAAATCAAATCTGAATTCTTGGGTTGCCTCCCAAGCAGCGCCTTTGGTTTAAGTCGTTAGCCTGACTCCCTCAATTCTTCACTGAGCTCTGTCTCTCCTTTCTCCTCTAATTCCACATGTTTGGTAAGGGCAACCTCTAACTCATCTGCATTATTTAGCTCAAAAATCTCTTGTGCTATGGAATCAACAGAATCAACAACATCAATAGCAAAAATAGATTGAACATCAGTTGGGTATTTCATGGCATCAAAAATATTAAAACGAATTACTTCACCATCAAATTCCATCGTGAAGGTACCATCATGAACATCTATTTTTGTCCGAGCTGTATTTAGGAATGGTCTTCTCAATAAGATAGGTGCAGGGTCAGGAGAAACAGAATCATCCATATCTAGAATGTAAAAATCAACAGGAAACACAAACTCATCGACCTACACAAGAACATCTTCAACTACCCCTTCATGGTATGCATTAGTGCGATCAGCCAATTGGATAATAACACCAGTATCTTTCACAGGACCTAGATTTAATGAAGCATAAATAGATTGTGGCATAACATTAATCGAAGCTCCTAAATCTAACATAGCTTTCTCAATTCTGGTGTTACCTATCTTACAAGGAATTGTAAACATACCTGGATCCTTGCACTTGGGAGGAAGTTTTCTTTGGAAAACTGCTGACACATTTTCTCCCATTATTATCTTCTCATCACGGTTCAACTTCTGCTTATTGGTGCATAGCTCCTTAAGAAATTTTGCATACCTTGGCACTTGCTTAATTGCATCCAACAGAGGTATATTCACTTCCACCTTGCGAAACATCTCGATAATTTCTTTCTCCTTCTCTTCTTTCTTTAACTTCGCGAATCTGCTAAGAAAAGGTAAAGTATTAGCTTGAAGTTGAATTGAAGGGTTAGGAATTACCTTTGCTTCAGTTATAGCCTCTTCTTTCTCAATTTCATCTTCAATTTCGCTTCCTTTGCTACGCTTGGAATGTTCAGGCCTTTGGTTCTTCCACTTTCTTGCCACTTCTTAGCGTCACTACATTCACATTTTCCTTTGGATTCACCACTGTTGAGAAGGCAACTTCCCTCCAACTTGAGCCTCTAAACGACTTGTAGCAGTTGCCATTTGATCCATCTGATTCTCCAGACTTTGAATACTAGATCTTGTATCTTGTTGAAACTGTTTGGTATTCAAAGCAAGGGATTTAACTATATCTTCCAGGGATGAGTTTGAACTCCGTGAGGTAGGTTGCTTCGGTTGGAGACCTTGCTGTTGTTGTTGTCTATTCTGGAAGAAATTATGTCCACCTCCTACTTGTCTATTTCCTCCATAACTGAAATTCGGATGATCCCTCCAATCTGGATTGCACGTGTTGAAGTAAGGATTATACGGCTTCGGTTGTCCAGGAAAGTTTCCTGCTGCATTAACCTACTCAGCCCTTTCCTCTTGAAGTGTTGGGCACTTGCTCGTTTGGTGTCCCATTGTCGAACATATCCCACAAGCTTTTACCTATTGTGCATTCCCTACAGCCAACTGTCTAACAAGAGAGGTAAGATCAGATAGTTGTTGTTCAATGGAAGATGTACTTACCTCATTCACCCTTTTGGGTGGTGCATCATGTCTTGCACCAAACTGTTGGGAATTGGCAGCCATGTTTAAGATTAACTGTTTGGCAGCTTCAGGAGTTTTATCCACCAACGCACCTCCACTTGCTGCATCTATCATGTTTCTTTCCATAGGCAACAATCGTTCATAGAGATGCTGAATTAACAACTGATCACTTATCTGGTGGTGAGGACAGCTTGCACATAGCTTCTTGAATCGCTCCCCATATTCATACAATGTCTCCCCATTATATTTCCTTATACCACATATCTCTTTCCTGATGGTGGCAGCTTTGGAGGCTGGGAAATAACTTTCTAAAAATAGCATTTTCATCTCGTTCCATGTTGTGACTGTCCCCAATGGTAGATAATAGAGCCAATCCTTTACATCATCCCCCAATGAAAAGGGAAAAGCTTGCAACTTAATCTGCCCCTCTGTCACCCCTGTCGGTTTCATGCTTGAATAGATTACATGGAACTCTTTTAGATGTTTATTTGGATCTTCACCTGCACGACCGCGAAATGTAGGCGACAAGTGAATTAGACCAGACTTAAGTTCAAAAGCAACATCTAAAGTTGGGTATTGAATACACAAAGGCTACTAATTAAAGTCAAGAGCAGCCAACTCCTTAAATGTCCTGCCAGGAGCCATCTCTTCTTCTATTTCTGAATCTAGATCATTGGACAAACTATGGGATGCTGAACCAAGGGCTATATTGAGACAAGGAGATGAAGAACTTGCTTGACGTGCCTTTTTTCGCAACCTCTGTAAACTGCATTCGATTTCTAGATCAAATTCCAACTCTCCTGTAGAATTGGATCGAGTCATAAACCATTAAAATCACCAAATTAAGCCTAAATAAATAAAAACTAATACAAAAAATACAAAATAAAAAATAAATTTTTTTTTTCTTGATAGAAACTAAAATTGGCCAAAAACAGTATTAAATGATCGAATTTGAGGACGAAAGGGCGGCTAGAAAGTTATTTTTAGTCTTGCTCAGAATTTCATTTTCTTCGAAATGGGTACTTGCAGCACTCCTAAATCAACCAAAATTTCTCTTGTGAATAGTACTACTGTTCATTCGGAACAGTACAACTATTCAAATTTTTTTTTCTTTTCCAAGAACCTAAAAAAAAAAATCACAATTGAACAATTGAAAAAAATAAAAAATAAAAAAACACAACTAAACACTGATTAAATGAAATAACATAAGAACATAGAACATAAAAAATAATCGACAAAGAACATTCCCTAGCAACGGCGCCAAAATTTGTTAGCGTGCCGAATGCACCAAATTAATTAACCTTACTAACCTAACTACTAAATTGTATATAGGGTGAGCAAGGGTCGATCCCACAGGGAATGATTCGATTAAATCCTATATTCTACGCCAATAACCACAATGAAGACAACAGGAAAATAAAATAAAATCCTAAACAATAAACACGACAGCAGAATAATGAAAGGGGTTGTAATCAATGCAATCTAAAGTGAAACAAATAAATCTGCAATGGTAGAAAACATCAAATTAAAAACAACCAATTCTTAGTTCAAGATCCACCTAAACATGCATTGGACACGAACTAACCGTAACGTTATTCTATCTCGTTATTATGGAATTACTGACCCTAGGAAACAACAAGCTCTGTTACCCGAATTTCCCTTAATAATCACTACTGAAATAAGCTCTTCAATTAGATCCTAACCCTTGAACAACCTAGAATAAGCTCTCTAAATTTAATTCAATGGCAGCCTTAAGCACTAGGAAAATAGATCAATCCAAGCAACAATCACGCAAGATTGGATTATTAAACTTAGGTTATGTTATTCAAGGTTACAGATTGAAAACTTGTCCATAATCATCAGTCATCAAATGTTACTCATTGAATAGAAAGAGGACAGTTACGTATCACACTTCCTAATTCTAACATATAAAATTCTAATTAAACAATTTAGCAGGCCATTACTAAATCACCCAAACAGAAAATTATAAAAAATTAAAATAGAATAACATAAAAAATTCCAATAAAAACAAGTTTGAGAACAATGTTACTAAAGTTAAGTTACACCAACGACATGAATTCAGGCTTCAAAATCCCCTTGAACTGAAGAAATATCAGCCGCACATCTTGACGTATAAAGTAAAAAAAACTAAAAACTAAACTCTACCGTTGTTCTCTCTATTTAACCTAACAACTCATAATTAAATAATGTGTTTTTTCCTTAATTCTGCCCCATGAACCACGGAATTTACTTTCCTAGATCTTTCCTAAACGATAGACTTCCAAAACTGTTAAAATCTTATCAAATATGGAAAATAGAATTCGTAATCCAGCTTGCACCAGGATTCTCACAATGTGAAAGACCTTTTCTGGGCTTGGTCACTTCATAAAAGTTTTAGTCCTAGTTGTGTAGATGAATTTGGACTTTTGAATCACCTGCTTTCGATATCTGAATCTCTAGTTACGCCCATTCGAAGACTCAATACTCAGCTAGGAAATCCTTCCACGAATAGGATTACAGGTCCGGTTTTGCAACAACTAATGAGGGCCCAAACAAACTCGGATTCTAGCCCATAATACCTTCCTGGAAAGCTTGATTTGTCTACTTTACTTTTTATGAAGAACACTTTTGCAATCAAGAAATCTAACTCCATAAAAAATGCAGCACTGGTCAGAATAACAAAAAATCTGGAATTTCTTAATCTTTTCTCAATTATTTCATAAAGTCTATCCAAATATGCCAAACTTGCAAAATAAACTCTAATCAACTCAACTAGGCATAAAACATAACAAAAAACATAATATGGAAGGAATAAAAATATATAAATTACACTCTTATCAAGTTGCCTCCCACAAGTGCTAAGTTTAAAGTCTTCAGCCAGACTTAGTGCACTGAAATGGCTAATGTGCTTCTAAGAAAGAACACTCCTCAATCACCTATCCATCATTAATGCCATCGACATAAGGTTTAAGTCTTTGGCCATTCACCTTAAAAACTTGTCCCGTTTTTGGGTTTTGGGAAAACATTAAGAACAATAAAAGGGTCATCCCATCGTGACCGAAGCTTCCTCGGAAAGAGGCGAAGCTTAGAGTTAAAGAGCCACACTTTTTGATTAGTTGAGAATGACTTCCTAAAAATGTGTTTATCGTGAAAAGCTTGTAACAACTACTGGAACTAGTACAATGCATGCAATATAATAATAGAAAATTGGGCCCAAAAACTTTCTTTTCATTATAATTCATATGTCTTGTATACACAAAAAGTATTGTTTACAAAAGATTCATTTTTACAAGACAAAACAGGGGAAACAATGTAGCTATTGCTCCTCGCTTGCCGACGCCCCTCCGACTGCATCAACACCTAGATCCTGCATCCACAAAGGAAAATAACGGGGTGAGCACAAAATAATGCTCAGTAAGTAAAACCCTCTATCTGTCTGTCCCCGTATGCATAACTCTTAATTCTTTCCTTATACTATTTCTGTTTCTATTTCTGTTTCTACTAAACATCATGGCCTCATCTTACCGGAGGTACGGCCGGATGGCGTTCACACAACACCATCTCACTCTCCATGACTATCGGGTGGAATTCACACAGTACCAACCAGTTCTTAGTGACTACCGAGTGGGGATCACAAAGCACCTACTCGGTTTTCCTAACTATCGGGTGGAGATCACCTAGCACCTACCCGTTTCTCATGACTTTTGGGTAACGATCACCAAGCATTAACCCGTCTCTAGTCACTGTCGGGTGATGATCACAAAGCATCAACCCACTTCTACTAAATGATGGATGATGATCACAAAGCATCAACCCACTTCTACTAAATGATGGATGATGATCACAAAGCATCAACCCACTTATCTAACAACTAACCGGGTGGTGGTCACAAAGCATCCACCCGTTTCTACTACTCATCGGGTGATGATCACAAAGCATCGACCCATCTCTAAGGGCTATTCGGGTGATGATCACAAAGCATCAACCCGATTCCCATAACTATCGGGTGATGATCACAAAGCATCAACCCAACTATACTACTCTTCTAATTCACTCTATTCTAACATTTTCCAATTCTCTCTACCCTTAGGGTAGTTGTTCCCACCAAGCTTTCTACTCATAGGGTAATTGCATACACAATTTTCCTACACTTTCTTAGGTCACTTTTCAATGCATATAATAGTGCATATGGATGGTTCATCTCCACTAATGCACTTATGGAATGCCAACATGCAATGTTGCAAGGATTAAGGTTCACCACTCATACTCAAACCTCTACTAGGCATTTCATCAAACAACTCAAGTGCATCATAAAACCCTACTATAGCAATGATTCTAAATCTTTCTCTAACCATCCAAAATAGGGAAAAACCCCTTCACATAACCATAAAACCTGTCAAAGAAAGCACTTCCAAAAAGGGATCCATGACACCCCTTCAATTCCACCTCAAACTACCTTTCCAACCCAACAACTCATTTCTCATATTTGCAAAGAATAAACAATCACAAGGCATAGAAATCTCTATTTAATCCTTCATACATGGCATATCACATGTATATCACATACATACATCATTTCTATCAAAACCCTAATCAAGAAAAGTCTTAAATCTCAACTTGGGTTGGGGTTTACTTACCTTGTTATGGAGAGACTTCACCAACTCTTCCTTTCCCTTGTTTTGCTTGACTTTTTCTCTACTCTTAACCAAAATAACAAAAAACCTCAAACTTCAATATAAACTAAAACTCACAAATCACACAACTTAAGAAGAAATCCTTACCTTAGGAAGCCTTAGGTTGCTTTTCTACCCCAAATCACTTCAAAAATCCCTTGAAACTCCTTGATCAAAAGAAAAGAGAAGTTGAGATGAACAAGAATGGAGAGTTGCGTTTTTGAGAAGAAGAATGAGGGGTTTGCTAATTCTTAATTCCTTTTAATGAAATTTATACACAATCATTCCCATTTTGCCCTTAGTCTTCTTTGGGAATTCCATCTATATCCTTTGATTCATTACAAACTCACCCCCATATCAACATATTCTCCATGAAAATTCCTTACAATTAACTCCCCATTTTTCCTGCTAATTAGGGGTAGAATGGTCAACTAACCCTTAGGGAAGAAAATATCTAAAACTTAACAAACATTTTAATAGGCCTGTCGCCGCGGCGAAGAAACTTCTGTCGCCGCGGCGAAACTGTCCACAGAGTTTCCCCGTGGTTTCAACACATCTTCGCCGCGGCGAAGATTCTCCTTCGCCCCGGCGAAGCTTGGCACACAAAACTTCTTCTATTTTCAACCAATTTCAGGGCAAACATTCAACACAACACTCAATCAAACAATATTACCAAAACCAACTCAAATAAGAGCGAAAGAGGAAACAATAACGACATACCTCATGTGGGGCGTTACAAAGCTTTAGTCTTGTCTTTAGAGATGCGAGAGTTCTCATAAGCTTCGTGTCTTAGCTCATCTAACTCCGAAAGTTGGAGTTTCCTATGGTCACTGACTATGGTAATATCAAAATTGAATTTCCTTGTGGCCCAATATGCTTTATGTTCAAGTTCTACAGGTAAATAACATGCTTTCCCAAAAACGAACCGATAAGGGGACATGCGAATAGGGGTATGATATGCGGTTCGATAGGCCCAAAGTGCATCATTCAGACGCACTGACCAATCCTTACGATCGGGCCGTACCATTTTCTCTAAGATAGTCTTAATTTCCCCATTAGCACGCTCCACTTGTCCATTAGTTTGAGGGTGATAAGGTGTGGCAACTCGTTGGGTGATTGAGTACTTTTTCAATAGTGAGCCAAAGCGCCTATTGGTGAAATACGAGCCACCATCACTGATGATGGCGCGTGGATGACCGAAACGGCTAAAGATGTGCGATTGAACAAAGTTGACGACCACCCTATGATCATTGGTCCTAGGGGCAATGGCTTCTACCCATTTAGACACATAATCCACTACAAGCAAGATATATTCAAAGTCAAAAGATGAGGGAAATGGACCCATGAAATCAATATCCCACACATCAAACACTTCCACAATCAAAATAGGATTCAAGGGCATCATATCTCATCTACCAATTTTCCCTACTTTTTGACATGAAGTACACGCACGATAATAAAAGAATGCATCATGAAAAAGAGTGGGCTAATAAAAACCACACTGGAGGACCTTTAAAGTAGTCCTCTTGCCACTATAATGACCACCACAAGCATAAGAATGAAAAAATGAAAGTACACTACTAAACTCGTGGTCAGGAACACATCTCCTAACTATCTGGTCTGCACTCACCCTGAAAATGTCTGGGTCTTCCCAAAAATAATGCTTGATGGTTGCAAAGAAATGATATTTCTGAGTTTTGGTCCACCCTAATGGTAATTGTCCTACGGCCAGGTAATTGAGTATATGGGCATACCAAGGTGCTTTGGATTGGGATACTGCAAATAGTTGCTCATCCAGGAAAGAGTCATTCAAACATTGACCAGGGACATACTCTGTAAAGAGTCTAGACAAGTGATCGGCGACCACATTATCACTACCCTTTTTATCTTTGATTTCTAGATCAAACTCTTGCAACAACAAAATCTATCGAATTAGTCTAGGCTTAGTGTCTTTCTTGTCTAACAAATACCTAACTGCAACGTGGTTTGTAAAGACAACTATCTTAGACCCAAGAAGATAAGACCGGAACTTATCAAGGGAGAACACTACTGCAAGCAACTCTTTCTCGGTAGTGGTGTAATTACATTGAGTATCGGAGAGGGTCTTGCTTGCGTAGTAGATCACAACAAGCTTTTTATTCCCCCGTTAGCCAAGGACTGCACCAATGGCATAGTCCGACACGTCACACATCACTTCAAAAGGTAGGTTCCAATCAGGAGGTTGCATGATGGGTGTTGTGGTCAATGCTTCCTTCAAAATGGTAAAGGCAATCATACAAGAGTCATGAAAAACAAATGGCACATCTTTAGCAAGCAAATCACACAAAAGCTTAGAGATCTTGCTAAAATTCTGGATGAACCGCCTATAAAATCCTACATGGCCTAGGAAAGATCTAATCTATTTGACCGACGAAGGCGGTGGTAGTTGAGAAATCAACTCCACCTTTGCCTTATCCACTGCTATCCCCTTCTTGGAAACTACATGACCTAAGACAATTCCCCCTTGAACCATGAAATGGCTCTTTTCCTAACTAAGTACAAGATTTGTCTATTTACATCGTTTCAACACCAACTCAAGTTTTTCGAGACAATCATCAAAAGATGTACCAAACACAGAAAAAGCATTCATGTAGACTTCAAGGAATTGACCTACCATGTTAGAAAATATCGATAACATGCACCTTTGAAACGTTGTCGGTGCATTGCATAACCCGAAAAGCATGCAACAAAAGGCAAACGTACCAAAAGGACATGTGAACGGGTATTTTCCTGGTCTTCGGGGGCAACTAGTACTTGGTTATATCCGGAATAGCCATCCAGAAAATAATAGAAAGCCTACCTTACAAGTTTTTATAGGATTTGGTCAATAAATGGGAGTAGGAAATGATCCTTCATAGTGGCTAGGTTGAGCTTCCTATAGTCAATGCAAACTCTCCATCCTGTAGGAGTACGGGTAAGAATTTGCTCATCTTTTTCATTTTCAACAACGGTGATGCCACTCTTCTTAGGTACAACATGGGTCGGACTCACCTATTGGCTGTCGGATATAAGGTAGATGATACCCGCATCAAGCCATTTAATCACCTCTTTCTTCACCACCTCCTTCATGTTCGGGTTTAACCTTCTTTGAGCTTCATGTACCGATTTAGCATTCTCTTTACAAAATATACGATGCGTGCACAAAGAAGGGCTAATCCCTCGCAAATCGGCTACCGACCAATCGATTGCTTCCTTATGTGCTATCAAGACTGCCACTAATCTCTCCTCTTGTTCACGATCTAAGTTGGCAGCAATGATCATGGGTAAGGTCTTGTTGGGTCCTAGGAAAACATACTTTAGAGTATCAGGCAAAGCCTTTAACTCTAAAACTGGTGGAGACTCAATTAACCTCCGTTGTGTCATCTTAGACAAAGGTGGTAAGGGTTCATACTTGATGTTCCAAGGTCAACGCTCTAGAGTGGGCGACCTACCCATATACGTACTAACCTCATGAATCTCAGACACAACACTCAAGCTACATATCTCCTCAATAAACGTATTCATAAGAGTGTAAATCGCTTCATCACATAACATCTGTGGGGCGTGAGCCTCCACTAGACTGTCAATAGCATTAACCATGAAACACTCGTTATCGTCCTCACGCATCAGTCCTAAACCAGCATTAAACACATTAAGTCTCAGCTTCTTATTCCCAAAAGACACTTCCATCTCTCTTGATCTACAGTTAATGCAAGCATTTGCCGTTGCTAGAAAAGGTCTCCCTAAAATAATCGGTGGCATACTTCCACTGCTCGTATACTCCATGTCTAAGACAAGAAAATCCACCGAAAAATATAGTTCCTCAACCTTAACTAACACGTCCTCAATTAGGCCCCTAGGCATTTTGACTGATTGGTCAGCTAACTACAGGATGACTTCAGTAGACTTGAGCTCACCTAAGTTAAACTGTTCATACACGAAAGTGGGTAATAAGTTCATGCTCGCCCCTAAGTCTAAGAGTGCTCTATCAATCGTGACATAACCTATGACACAAGAAATAATAGGAGCTCTAGGATCCTTTAACTTTGGGGAAAGAGGGTTTGAGACAACCGCACTTACATTTTCTGATAAATATACAGTCTTGGATGTGTGAGATTTCATTCGCCTCTTTTGCATGCACAAGTCTTTGAGAAATTT